>CM071866.1:24612688-24655743 GCA_036759665.1 Gynandropsis gynandra | reverse complement strand
GGCAAATATGTGTATGGAGATACATGTATTTCGACTATTTGAAATATTACGTAAAGGCAAGTGGGAGATTGAAAGTCCTATGCCAATTATGTAATATTTGAATAGTTATGGGTTTAAGTTGTAATTATTAAAGAGTTAATAATTATAAATAAGCGCTTTACGAGGTTTCGTAAACAGACGATTCTAAAAACAGAAAACCCTAGTCGTCAGAAAAGAAAAACCCGAAGAACGAAAAACAGTTTTTCGTTCTTCCGAATCCCGCATCAAAGAGATCCCGATCTCGGCGTGGATACGCGTAGAGGGCTTGTACCATCAAGCCTCACATCCGATCCTCAGTTCAACGTTTTAGGTATCTCAAAAACTGTTCTTGAGTCGTTTAACGTTGAAACCGAACAATTAATCGTAAACATGACTAGATCTTAATTCGGGTTGATTAAAACACGCTTCCGCATAATCAAATCAACCCTACACCTGTTCCTCGATATAATGACTTTTATAATATTGATAATGAGGAAAATGCCATATAAACTTTATCAACCAATGATTCTATTGTACAATAATGACATGGTGTTGTTCACATTGGTCAGATCCATAACAGTGATGCTAGTCAAAATGGTAAGACTCATCCTTCTTTTCTTGTATGTATTATAAACGCATGGTTAGAGATGAATCGAATCCACGCCTAGAAAAAAACGAGACATCATTTCATGTTAATGAAGAATACGAGACATCATTTCAATTAATGGAAAAAATCTCTTTCTTTGGAAGAAGGGAGACATGATTTGACAGTATCATGTACTTTTCTAATTATGAATTTGTTCAACAACTATTAATTATAAAAATGAAACATGAGCAAATAACATTGTTAACTATGAATACAAAGGCTCATTGGATACATGTGATGTTTAAGTTTATGGAGAAAATAGCCAAATAGTGTCTAACTGTTTTTTTTTAATTACAAGAAGAATTATGCTTTTTGTGTCTCTGTGCTCTTGCTTTTGATTAAGTTCTATAATTTGTATGTGTATATATTATATATATATATATTGTATAAATTATTATTATCTTTTTTTCGTTGATGTATTAAATAAACCAAACAGTTTGAATATTCTAAAATAATACAAAATACAAATGATGTATATTTATTCACGTTTGTAATTTTTTTTTTATAAAACTACCACGTCAAATTTTTAAAACAAACTAATTTATCACATCAAAATTTTAAAACGAACAAATTTATCACATCAAAATTTTAAAACAAACAAATATTCTTTTAGTTTTAAACTTTCACCTCTAACTCGAATTTGAAGTCAAACAAAACATGACCATAATTTGTAATTGCAAAAAACTAAAATGTAACAATATGAACAAAAGACCACGGTAAATAAGTCCAACTCCACATAAAAAATTCGTCATCGTGCTTTATAAGACTTGCCATACATACAAGATGTATTTTTGCAAAAATATATATAATATTTACAAATTTGTTCATGTGGCTTCTATTGTCGGGAATCCTACATTTTCACAACAACTCAAATCTAGTGATGTAAGATCTGAAAGCTTTTCCATCATATCTTCTCGAATCGAATTATTGATTCTATGTACTCTCAGTATTTGAAGCAATCCGGCACTAACAACAGAAAAACAAAAACTTAGTCAACATATATAAGTGAGAAGTTTCAAAAGACCAAAAGATATCATTCATCAAATAAGAAAAAAAAAGAGCTTGACCCAAAGTAACAATATGACTTACTAATGTGCAAAGGATGAGATAAAGCCATTCTTGAGGCCACCGACACCGAGTTTATGCATAGATCCAGAGCTTCGAGTGATGGACATTTGAACCATCTGATCACGATGATGGACGTTGTGGCAACCATTACTCTAAAGCTCTTTCCAACAATAAAGCTCAATGTCAATCTCTTTCCAACAATAAATCTAGTTACCAACATGATTTTCAAACCCTAGGGATGATACTGAGGAACTCTTAGAAGGAAAAGCGTTTAAAGATTAAGCCAAGTACATCCGAGGGCAACTCGTCTCATAGTCAAATTTCGCTTTGCTCTTCCATAAGAGATTTATGGTTCATTACAAGCAAATAAAATGATCAAAATATTATGCCGTTTCAGTTTAATTTTCAACAAATTACTCCCTTAAACTCAAACTCTTTCGAAACTTCATTCCCATTATCCTTTTGATATTTTCAAACAGTTCTCTTGGTAGAGGTTTTGTGAAATTATCTGCAACTTGGTCACCACTTCTTATATGAATGATGTTCACTAATCCAATCTTCACATGTTCTATGATGAAATAAACACGAACATCAATATGTTTACTTCTCTCATCATAAACCGAACTTTTCGTGAATTCAATGGCCGACTTGTTGTCAATTCATGTTAATGCTGATTCATCTCCTGAATTAAATTTATAAACCAAATTATGTGACATATACACCAAAGTACCGCCATATATTCCACCTTTTTTTATAACCCTTTGCAATTAGTCACGTCTTGTACTTCTCAATCTCACCTTTGGCATTCATTTTCTTCTTGTAGAGCCATTTGACAAAAATGGGTTTGTGTCCTTGTGATAACTCCACCAAATCCTAAGTTTTATTTCTTTTGATTGCTTTCATTTCTTCATCAATGGTAGTTTTTCATTTCTTGTCTCTAATGACCTCTTCAAAAGTAATGTTCTCCGAGTTTGCTAACAAGCAAACTAGATGTACTTCATCGGTGGTTACATATAGATCTTGTATGATCTGCACCGAATCGACTCATTTTCACTCTCATGTACATTAGAACTCATGGGAGTGAATGTTGGTAAAATACTCAATGACTCACCTTATGTTGTCTCGTTTTGATTTTTCCAATTCAACATGCTTTCTTCATTCGCTTGTACGTCTCGACTCACAACCACTTTTTTTCAATTGGATCCAATAAACATGTGCTCCTTACTCCACATAGGTTTCTTAAGATTCAATTGAGGAATTAAATTTTGGTTATTGTATTCTTTGTTCAGAAAGGGCAGTTGGGTCATGGAGAACTGATACAACTTGATTGCCCCCAAAACTTATTACATAACTTTCTAAGTGAGTGTTCAGTAAGAGCAGTTGGATCATGGAGATACGATACAATTTGATCGCCCCAACGATTATTACAGAACTTTCTAAGTGAGAGTTCACGTTCCTTGTTGATTTTCCTAATGAATTTTGATGAAATTATTTTAAGGATTGGCTTCATAATTGTGATGTTCGTCTTGAAGGTACACAATTGTTAAAGTCAGAGTTGGGATGAATCACACCGCAGTAGTTAGTAAAGCAAATCATACATGTATCAAATACATTTCTTTCATTTTGTCTCTGTCCTTAAACTTTGTCTTTGGCTTTCTAGATGACTAATTCCTCTTTTTTATTTTGTTGATTTCTTCAAACTAGCGGTTGTTGATAAAAACGACTTTGTTAACATGTATATACCTCCCTCACTTATATTATTGAACCTTTTATCTTGTTTTTTTTCTCAATTATGTCTAATGAACTTATTTTGTATATTTCAAAATATTGTTTAGATGGGGTTTTGGTGCTATGTAAGATTGGTTTTATTATCTCTCCAATAACTCTTTTTTAGCCAAAGCAAGTTTGAACTTCAAAGTGCTAAAATGAAACTTCAGATTCTTTTAAATACACATGATCTTTTCTCTCATAAATCATTGGTGGTCGATTACGGGTTTGGGTGTAGGGAGCAAAAAGATGAGTGGGCTCCTCATCGAGTTGATGTTTTTAAGAGGAATAATGTTCTATCTCTTGATGTAGTTATTTCAGTCGGTTCTACGAATTTTGCTTGCACCGTTGGTGAGTGAATAATTGGAACTGGTTATTTGAGTGTTCCTCGTGCGAGAGTTTTGATAAGTATTAGAGTCAAGAATGAAGATTTTATTAACAAGAAGCAAGATCAAGCAAAAAATCAAGAGCAACAATTATGTTTTTCCCTTATGGTTTATGAGCAAATCATCTTGCTCTGTTTCTTGTTTCTACAACAGAAGTGTATCTCGTCTTCTTCCAAATGTATATGGTATCAGAGCATCTTTTTTTAATAATCCAGCTGCCCATCTTCTTGAGGCTTTCTTTTTTGTTCATTTTTCAAAATTGTTCAAAATCAGTCAATCATGACTCCTATGACAACCATTATTTTCCTTGGAAGCAAAGATCACATGAATCTCCTTCTACTTATTGATAAACTTACGAGACTTGAAGATTTAAACTCATTATACAATGTTATGGCTCTAGAGAATGCAATAAGATGTGTTTTATTGACGGTTCTTTGACAAAATCATCTAACACAAATCTCGAATAATGCGTATGGTCAAGAAACAATATGGTTGTAATTTCTGGGATACTGAATTCTGCTTCTAAAAGTATAGCCTCCAGCCTTTTTTTACATTTAGACTGCCAGAGAGATGTGACTAAACATCATTCAAATATTTCAACAAACAAATGCTCCAAGACTCTATAAAATCAAACAACAAATGAGAAGCATTCGTCAAGGTTCTCTTGATGTTATAGCATTCTTCATAAGGCTCATCATAATATAGGAAGAGTTAAAATCGGTCTAAGATACTCCACATTGTGAATGTGGAAATTGTACCTGCAATCTGAACCAAAGGATGTATGTCTTATCAGAAAAGTACTTTGTAAAGTTCTTTTTGGTTTCTCACGATGGATCCTTTACCAGATCTTTAAAGGGCTTTTTATCTAATAAACCAACATGAGAAGCAAAGATCTGTCAAACCCTCTGATAGAATAGAAACTGCTATTTTTCAAAATTTTGTTGTTTCATCTAATAAGAATATTGCAGCCGTTCCAATGAATACATACATTAACAAGCAACACCCATTATGTACACATTGTGGTCTATATGGTCATACAGTTCATAAGTGCTATAAGCTACATGAATATCCCTCTCGTGTAAATATGCCATTTCAGCTTTCATCCTCAACATACAACATCAACAAAATAGTTTCATCCATCAACTTCAAGGCAAACTAACTATCAAGGATCAAAATATTTCTATTCTCAAGGGACAGTTGCTATCCTTAAAAAAAGTGATAAGAATCAATATTTTGTCATACCAGATATAAGAACTTTGCTTGATAAACAATTACAACAACTATATGCAAAGATTGATGATAATTTGAAAGTAAATACCCTTTCAATCTCTACTAATGCTGCATATAAGAATCCATCATCCAAAAATGGTAATCCATTTGTTGTTTCCTCCATTATATTACCACATATAGTTGCTTTAACATCTTCATTATCTAACAATGACTGGATAACCGACTCAGAAGTCTCAATTCATGTTTGCTCAAACAAATCCTTGATGACATACCTACAAACTATACCAGTTACCTTAGTTACCTTACTGAATGGTCAAAATATTCAAACTAAAATGCAGAAAGTGTCACTATCAACAAGTACATAATCTTTTCAAATGTTTTGTTTGTTTAATCTTTTTTCTCTAACCTCATTAGTGTGAGTTCTTTACTTCATAACACTGACTTATCCTTAATTTTTAATGAAAATCTTATTTTATACTTGAGCATTCTCAGGGTTGGATGATTGAAAAAGCTTATCTTCATAACAACCTATATGTTTTAGACTTGAATTTCTCACCTACTTTTGATTCTTTTTTCTGTAATGCTATTATATTTGATTCAAATACATGACATAATTATTCAATGATTGAAATGAAACTTCTTTCTTCTGTTTTAAACATTAAAAAATGTTCTTCTTTTTGCAAAATCTGTTACTTAGCTAACCAAATAAAGTTTCCTTTTATATTTAAGAATAACATGACTCTACTCTATTTGATTTAGTTCGTATAGATAGTTGGGGACCCATTTCTGTTCTTTTAGATGATGATTTTAGCTCAAAAGCCACATGAGCATACTTTCTACACCGGCAAAATGAAAGCTTGAATTATTGTCTATCAACTTTATAAGAGAGTGATGTATATATATATATATATAAAGGCCACAAGATGCCAAGAAATAAAGAAAAAATAAATTTCTTGTTCTTGATTTTGCTTGATCTTGATCTTGCTTTCTATTAATGAAATCTTCATTCTTGTCTCTAATAATAAACTCTTTCATTTTCAGTTGGTAGACAGTTATACATGTGCATAAGATAAATTATAACAATGATGATTGGATCAATGGATTTAAGGTTGTTCTTCTTAACAACACATCAATATTACATATGTTAGAGTTCACTCAGGTATATTCTAAATATATGAATCATTGATTTTTGGTTCCATTTGTAGTGATTGGAACATTTTTTGCATGGATTTATGTAAAATGTACCATTTTGTTGGTGCTTATAACTCATGCATCGGTTGGGGTCATGCTCAGTATGGAGAACTCGGTTATGACCCAATGGTCAAAAGTATGTTATTAGTTTAACTAGATTCCTCCCTTTGTAGTTTAACTAAGATGTTTAACTCTTCGTTGATCACTTTTTCAGATCCTTTTCCTTTATCAGAAAAGGTATACATGAGGGAATGCATGTGATGGGGTAAGTGCACTATGCTTATTAGATAAAAAAACATATAGGCGACATATCTCAAACTTGAGGTCTGACAAATTTTCGATGTTTATGCAACATGGCATGTGGGTTTGGCCACTCAATGGTCATCATCGACAAAACAAATATTCCATTGATCAGATAACACTGTCCATGTTTATAGATAATTTATGTAATTTTTTCCCAACTTTTAGCTCATTTCTATGATTCAATCTCTCAATACTTTCTTATCTTTGATTTGGGATTTGGTTAGACATATATTAAAGATGGTAAAGATTTTGTTACCCCACCCCGTGAATCGATGTTTCAAAATAAAGGAAAATTATCGAGCTTCTCGTAATATCTTTATGTTGGTTTGACATTTCTTGTCATGTTTAAGCATCCACAATGTCTTAAAGTCATTACTATTAACTGGTTGCTTACAATTTTATGTTTTTTTTCAGCTTGAAGAGAAATAATTTAAAATTTTACTTGTCCACCGAGTATGAGCCATTGTTTTGGTCCACATGTTATGGCCTGACGCGATCCTCGCTGGAACAACGCGCTAGACATAGGTTTGAGCGGATAGTCCTTGCTGCAGCCGAGCCACGAGACTCCTCGCACAAGGTGGGTGGGGCGAATGGTCACACGAGAGTTGCGGAAAAACTCTCGATTCACCGGCTCGTCTTCGGGATATTACACACCTACGAAGAACGAACGTTTCGTTGGATATTACCAACCAACGGTTTGTTTAGATATTACACACCAACAAGATGAATTCTTCAAAAAGAAATTCAAGATTAGAAATCAAAATTAAAGGTTCTTTTCCACCATGAACATGGCCGAACATATGTAGTCAATGTTAGCCGTGCAAGGCTTTAATGTGTAATAAATGCTAAGTAGCCATGCAAGGCTCCTAATTAAATGACCTAAAAATATCCAAAAATAAAAAAAATCAAACATAATCGTAAATTAGGTCTTCGATACGTGATGAGGTTAATCTCAAGTAATAATTTACCTAGACTAATGTTTCCACAAGAATACGGATCGTATAGTACCATGGTCGAACACGAGGAATCAATGCAACTCTAAAGCTAGTAAACTAATGAATAAGACGTGTGAAATCGATAAGTGATGGGAATGAGAATGAAACTAAACTAAACTAATTAACGGGATAAACTCAATGACTAAACACCACAGGTTTCGAGCGATGCACGATGATGCAACGAAGTTCTAACGAGATTATGGTTATAGATATCGTTACGTATTCGGGAAATTCAACCTCTTTCCTAGGGAATGACTCTCCCGATGCCTAAACCCACTATGTAGCATGCGTACTACCAATCTCCCAATTGTGTAATCTCACCTACTAGATGCATTAAGATCGCTATCCTAATTCCTAAGTTCAATCAACCGACCGACCAAGGTTCTAAATCAATTGAAACTTCATTTCATGGCTACGTTCCAAAATCCAATTCATCTCCCAATTCAATTAGATTTTTATAAACATTCATTCAAGTGGCCAAAAAGAACAAAAGCATTACGAACAACCAATCAATCTGAAACGATCAAATATTATAATCAAGCATTAAGAACAAAACTTCATTACACATCGGTAAAGCTCTCTAACCCATGGCTAAAGACCTACTCGGACATGAACTTAGAAAACGAAACACAAAAGATAACTATATTCAACATGGATAAAGAATGAGATCCCTCCCCATTCTATTACCAACGTCTTCAACAGCTCCTCCGCGCTCCGGCTTCGTCGCCCCGTCCTTTCCCTTGTACGCGTTCTGCTCTCTCTCTACTTTCTCTTCGTGTGCTTTGTTTTCTCTCTAATTTTATGTACGTCTTCGTCCCTGAAGCTCTCCCCCCTTTTGTTCCTTGCAGCAGCCACCCCTCTCCTTCCTTTTCTTGAGTTTTCCATTCTTGAATAAGTTCGGTGGCGTTTCCATTACTTTCTCCAACGAAACATCACTTATTCCTCTTCTCTAAAGTTGTTTTCCTTATTGTATAATTCCCCAACAAACTCCCATTTGTTTTAAGACAAATGAACTTATTTGGAGTTGCAGGTGACGGACGCGACCCGCGCTGGCTGGGTAAGTGACCCGCTCGGGTGTGGCGCGAAAGATCGCGCAAGAACGCGATGGAAGAAGAGGCAGCCCGCTCGGGCTGAGGCCCCGGGCGTGGTATTTCTTGCCCGACTCGTGCTCAATTTGTTGGACAAAATCACAGTAACAAATGCCCGCTCGGGCTAGAGAGTTATCCACGCGGGTAGTGCCTACTCCTTGCCGATTCTCGTCTCGGTTGTCCCGTGATGATCCTCGATGTTGGTACTTTGTCTCGTGCACGTCCTTTAGCTCCAAAATGACTGAAAACGAGATGATCATGATGCTTAATGCTTGGAAAAATCCAAATGAATGATGAAACTAACTATGAAAATTGATGAAAATACTAGATCAAAATAGACGTTATCAATACGTGTACTCGTCTTGAGGTTTCGGATCAACAATTAGGTCGCGGAAGTGAGTCGCGACCTCGTTAAAAACTCGTCGTTGGAAAATCCCGTGAGACAAAACCAACGGAGGGAAAAGAGTACATGCAAAATACTTACTCTAAATGTCGATCGTTGTGAGTTGTGCTTCGGCTTGAAGTATGACACAGATATTGGAAATCTCATGAAGACTCAAGTACTCTTCTTGAACTTGGACGGCCGTGAGAATCCCGCAATCGCTTCCTTGAGGTTTTTTAGCTTTAGCTCAGGTCACAAGACTTGTTGGTAGGGTCAAGGCTTCCTCCTCTCTAGGCCTAGCACGGGTCACGGGGCCAACGTCCTTCTTTCGGGTCGTGTCCACCTTCTGTCCCTTCGGTTCAGCTCGGTCGCTTCTTCTGCGGCATGGGCCATGTCCCTTGCAGCGTGGGTCGTGTCCCTTGCAGCGAGGGTCGCGTCCTCCTCAGCCATGTAGGTCGCGTCCTCCTCAGCCATGCAGGTCGCGTCCTCCTCAGCCATGCAGGTCGCGTCCTCCTCAACAATACAGGTTGTGTCCTCTTTGTTATCCATGGCTCGGGTCGTGTCCTCGACATTATCTAGGATCATATCATGCCCTCCCACTTGAAAAGGATTTGGCCTCAAATCCGTTTGATCTACGACAAAAGGAACAAAGTCAGTAACGTTAAAGTTGGGACTCACATTATACTTGTCCTCAAATCCGTTTGATCTGCGACAAAATGGACACCCCGCGCGGGGTGATTGGAGCATGGCTGTCCGCTCGGGTTGAGCATGAGTCTGAGGCATCTAAATGTATGTTTCAGCAAACCTAGACTTTTTTCCCGATTCGACAAGGTGCACACAGGTGACTAAAGTTCGAAATTTTTCGTACTAGATGTACGTCCGTCTAATCCTAACAAAACTAATGTACAAGAAAAATTAAAACAAAGAACTCAACATCTAAATCCTAATCACAGTCATGAAATTCAAAGAGTACCCCCAGACTTGAACGGAACACCGTCCCGGTGTTCAAAACCTAAGAGAATGACTAGCATGCAAAAACTCGGGGAAAAATAAGATAGATAGGAACATGTGCACCTGATGCGTGCTTGCTGTCTCGAGTTGATGCAGCTGGGCGTACGTGTCTATCCTGACGTTGTGGATGATGTCGAAGTGGAAAATCTGTAACAAAAGTCACACAATCCGAATGAGATAGTACGATATATCGGGGTTGTTGGTAAGAAGCATGCGTGTGAAAAGAATAAGAGTCGAATTCTAAAAGAAATAAAACGAAATAACTGAAAGGATATAGGGCTCGGGTTGCCTCCCGAGAAGCGTTTGTTTAAGGTCATGATCCTGACCAAAACTTGCTACTCATTAGGTGGACATCCTCGACGTCGTCGTGTACGTAGCGTCTCACATGCATAGTGTACTCGATAGGGTGTAGCACGCGGATCAGTTGGATTCCTTGCACGATCAGACATGTCCTCCCTAAGTTCAGTCGTGTTGTTCTCTATGTTGGGGGCTAGATCGTGCTGTCCAAAGAATTTAGTTAAGCTATCCATAAGTCCGATTATGCACTCCATGAAACCGGTTAGGCGTTCGTCTTTTGTTTCCTTCAACGTTTCCGGAATTTGTTGGTGCGTAAGCCCTTGTGGTGAAGGCTTCATCTTCATCTTGGGTGCCTTATCGATGCCCCAATTAGTTTCTGGACGTTTGGCGTGGCTTTTAGGCGTCTCGGGTGTGGTTGAACTCGCGTTGCATGCTGTTTGATACGCGCTGGAATCTGGCTTAGACACGCGGAGGTTTGTGCACTGATTTATAAAGTGTCCTTTTTTACCTGAATTAAAGTCTACTCGATCTGTGCTTACGCGTTTGTGATTTGAGCACTCCTCTTGATAAGGATTGTCCAAAATTTCACCTTTTGCTTGGGTTATGAACTGCTGTGCTCGGACCGCATAGAAATCTGCTTGGACTGCATCTAGCTCGGTGTTCGGGGATCTCCTTCGTCTTTTCTTCATCCAGTAGCTTAGTATAATACTTTGCGTCGTTTGGGTCTTTATACACTTCTTTTTCGTCAGCTATGAGAGCCATCTCAAAGGAATCCATATTCCCGAACTCTTCAAAGACTTCGTCGGCTAGTTTCTCTAGGACGTCGATGTGGAATACCGAATCCACCATACAAGGCTGCTTGAGTGTGTCGTTCAGATTGAATTACACTTCTTTATCTCTGAATTTAAGAGTGAGTCTACCTTCAGCACATCATATGATCGTCTTTTCCGTATTGAGAAACGGCCTATCGAGAATAATTTGGATTTTCTTGTCCTCCTCCATATCCAAGACGGCGAAATCGACCGGAACGAAGAAGTTCCCAACTTGTAAAGGCACATCTTCCAGCATTCCCTTGGGTATTCTAACACTTCGATCAGCCATGGTGAACGCCATTCGTGTAGGTTTAAGATCCAACCTATCCCTAAGATCCAATTTTTCGTATAACGGCAATGGTAGCACGTTCACGCTTGCTTCGACATCAATTAGTGCATGGTTAATTTCATGATCACCTATTTTATAAGAGATCAGGAATATACCTGGATCGGGCATCTTCTTGGGTAGGTTTGGCTGCAACATCGAGTTAGTCACCATGACGGTTTCCATCTCCACAACTCGTTTGTTCGCAAGCACCTCTTTCAAGAATTTTGCATATGAAGGCATCTTCTTCAACGCTTCGTGGAATGGGATGGTAATATGCATCTTCTTCAACATCTCAGCAAACTTGGCAAATTGAGCATCCTCATTCTTTTTGCATTGACGTTGAGGAAACGGCAAGGGATGTGGTCTTGGATCAGGTTTTACGTATTTCGGCTCCTCCTCTTCGGTTTTCTTTTTATGCTCTTCAACGTTGCTGCATTTTTGCGTTGTTTTACTAGACGTTTCACCTTTATCAAACGTTGAAGGAGTGGGCTGATCTATCAGTTTCTTGCGTTGACGTTGTGGAAACGATAAAGGAGACGGTCTTGGTTCGAGTTTTACATATTTTGGGCTCTTCTTCCTCCTTGGTTTTCTTCTTGTGCCTTTCCACGTTGCTGCCCTTTTCCACCGCTGTACTAGATGCTTCACCCCTTTCAAATGTCAAAGGAATGGGTTGATCCACCGTCTTACCACTTCTTAGGTATTTGGCGTTGGCGTGCTCACGGGGATTCGCTTCTAACCTTCCCGGTAGAACTCCTTGTGGACATGCTGCCTCTTGTGCAAGTTGTTTAACTTGCGTCTCCATGTGTCTAAGGTGAGTTTGAAAACCCTCTATCGGCTTCTTGGTGCTCTCTTGTTCCCTCATCAAATTACTCTGACTTTGTTGCACTTCCATCATTAATTTGCTTTGATTTTCTTGGAATTGGAGGAGACGGGTGAACATGGTGTTGATGTAGGGGGCTGCCTCGAATTGGTTTGACTGTGGCTGAGGCGCACGTGGCTGATAGTTCTTATTTCAAGGCTGCATCCTTGGCTGAAAGTTTTGATTTCGTTGCAGCACCCACGGTTGAAAATTCCCCGATTGTTGTTGCGTATTGAAGGCACCGTCGGAGTTCTTGTAGGAGAGGATAAGGTGATTCCTCCATCCGGGATTGTATGTATTTCCCAAAGGTTGGTTGTAGCTTACATAATTTACTTCCTCGTACCCTTGAACCCCTTGTTCCTCTGATTGTTCCGAATAATAAGGACGATGTGACTCACATAGGAGATTGTAGAGCTTTGCGACTTGGTCTTTCACCTCGGCTAGCCCGGCGTAAAAAGCATGTGTCTCTTTCAAGTTAGCCACCCTTGCTGGAGCATTGCGATTATATTCTCCAGAGGTACTGTTGTCTTCATCAGCCATACGATTGATTAGATCCTCAATCTATGGTAATGTGAGGTTGCTCAGAGAACCTCCAGCTACGACTATGATCAGAATTCTCTTGTTGTCCATGAGTCCTTGCAGAAAGTTCTGTATAAGATAGCTATGATTCATGCCGTGATGTGGACAAAGGCGTTGATAGCCTTTAAAACATTCGCACGCTTCATATAAACTCTCAGCTGCTCGTTGGACGAACGTGTTGATTTGATTCTTAGCTAGCTGAGCTTTACTTTGAGGGAAGAACCGCGTCCTGAGCTTTTCTTCTAGCTGCCCCCACGATCGTATAGAGTTTGCCGGTTGAGAATACAACCAGTCTTACACTTTATCCTTCACTGAGAATGGGAAGGCAGCAAGCATGACGCCCTCATCCGAGACTCGTTCTCCCGCTCTAGTAGTTTGGCAAAGCATCTTGAAATTGGTAAGATGCTGATTTGGATCCTCGGCGGGTCTCCCTCTGAATGTTGCGTTATCGAACATTTGAATGAATGCTGGTTGTAACTCGACATGAGCATCTCTTCTAAAAATGCAAGACAAGAGTTGTGTATGCCTAGGAGCCATGTATGTTCCATAGGTTAACGCAGCTGGAATTTGTGGCGCGTTTAGGATGCGACGTTCTGCCATTTGTTCGGTCTTGCGCGATAAAGTACCTCACATAATAGAAACACAAGAATACAGTTAGGCTTCGAGAGGTAAAAAGTTTTGACTTAAGAAAAAAAAGAAAAAAAAGAAAATAAAACAAAAACACGAAAAACGAATAAGACTCCGGAAAGGACTATGTCCTAATCCAAATGTACCCTAACTATAAAGCCATAATCAATTCCCCGGCAACGGCGCCAAAAACTTGATGTGGTTAATCTCAAGTAATAAAATACCTATACTAACGCTTCAACAAGAACACGAATCGTATAGTACTAGGGTCAAACACAAGGAATTGATGCAACTCTAAAGCTAGTAAACTAATGAATAAGACGGTAAAACGCAATGAGTGTTTGGAATGCAAATAAAACTAAACTATCTCATTAATGATTTAAATTCAATTAACTAGACACCACAGGTTTCGAGAGATGCACGATGATGCAACGAAGTTCTAACATGATCATTTATCTTAGATATTATCACGAATTCAAGGAATTCAAGCTCTAATATAAGAACTGACTGGCGTAGACTTGTCCACTACCTAGTGTGCGTACTACCAATATTTTAATTGCGTAATCTCACCCACTAGACGCATTAAGTATGCTATCCTAATCAGTAGATTCAATCGATTGACTTGTCATAGATTCTTAACCGATTAAATCCTAAATCATGGCTAAGTTCCAAAGTCTAATCCCCGAGGCGTTCTGAAAGTGTTGGACATGGAGCCCGCGCGGGCTAAGGTATCCACCCGCGGGGGTTGCTTCTCCTTTGACGTGGAACTTTCATGTTTTTGGGCATTTGCTCGTGTTTGTGTCCCGAAATCTCCATTTACTGCAAAACACGAGAAAACGATGAAAAAGGACTAAGTGATGCTTAATGCTTGGTAAAATCCAAATGAATGATCAAACTAACTATGAACATAGACGAAAATACTATAACAAAATAGACTTTATCACTGATTCTCTTGGTCACTGTGAAAGGACCGTCGATCTGAGGCATTTAATTTGATTTCCGTTCGTTCCAGATTCGTTCCTTTCGTAGATGAACCCAAACTTGGTCGCCGAGCTCGAAAGTCATTTGTTTCCGTCCTTTGTTTGCCTGTTTCACATAGACTTTTGTTTTCTCCTCTATGTTCCTCCTAGCTTTCTCATGGATCTGATGGACCATCTTTGCTTTCCTTTCTCTATCTAGGCTAACTCGATCAATCGAAGGTAATGGAATTAGATCTAAAGGTGAGGCGGGGTTGAACCCGTAAACAATTTTAAAAGGTGAAAATATGGAAGCAGAATGTACAACATGATTATATGAAAATTCAGCATGTGGTAAACATTCTTCCCAAGTTCTCAAATTCTTTCTAACAATTGCACACAACAGAGTTCCTAGGGTTTGATTCACTACCTAAGTTTGACCATCAGTTTGTGGATGACAAGTTGTGGAGAACAACAACTTAGTTCCTAACTTGGACCACAGAGTTCTCCAGAAATAACTAAGGAACTTAGTGTCCCTATCTGAAACTATCGTACTAGGCATTCCATGCAATCAGACTACCTCCTTAATGAAAAGATCCGCTATAAAATTTGCCATTATAGAGAACCTATCTACCACCACAAAAATTGAATCTTTACCTTTTTGGTCCTAGGCAACCCAATCACGAAATTCATAGATATATCAGTCCAAGGATGAGTTGGGATGGGAAGAGGGGTATACAAACCATGAGGTTCAACCTTAGACTTAAGCATGTCTGCACGCGACGTATCTCTCACAAATTCGCTCAACGTCCCTCTTCATGTGCGGCCAGTAGAAGTGCTCCTCTAATATCTTAAGAATTTTCACAACTCCAAAATGGCCCATAAGTCCACCTCCGTGAGCTTCTCTAGCAAATAATTCTCGCATCGAACAGTTAGGCAAATATAATCGGTTATCATAAAATAGGAAGTCATCTTGCCTATAATAACGTCGTGAAGCAAAATATTCACTTGTTTTGTATACTTCTCCGAATTCCAAATCAGATGCATATAATTCAATAAGTTGCTCAAGCCCTAGCAACTTCGCATCTAAAGTGGTCAACAATGCGTACCTTCGGGATAGTGCATCCGCCGCGACATTTTTCTTACCTTGCTTGTACTTGATGACATAAGGAAAGGTTTCAATGAATTCAACCCACCTTGCATGTCGCTTGCTGAGTTTGTTCTGACCCTTTAAATATTTGAGCGATTTGTGGTCGGTGTGTATCACAAACTCCTTCGGCCACAAGTAATGTTGCCAAGTTTGAAATGCTCTCACAAGCGCATATAACTCTTTATCGTAGGTGGCATAATTGAGGGATACACCTCCACGTTTCTCACTGAAATAGGCAATTGGTTTCCGTTCCTGCATTAACACTGCACCAATTTCTACACTGGACGCATCACACTCGATTTCAAAAGTTTTAAGAAAATCCGGTGAAATCAGTAATGGAGCGTTAGTAAGCTTCTCTTTCAACGTTTGAAACGCTACCTTTTGCGCTTCTCCCCACTTTATTCCAACATTTTTCTTAATGACTTAGATGAGAGGCGCGACCAAGGTGCTGAAGTCCTTTACAAAGCGTCGATAGAACCCTGCGAATCCATGGAAGCTTCGGACTTCCTCGATGGTCTTTGGGCTCGATCATTTCCGAATGGCTTTAACCTTTTCGTCGTTCACCTTTACACCATCTGCACTTACAACAAAACCTAGAAACACGACACTATCCATACAAAAGGTACAGTTCTTAAAGTTTGCATATAGTTCTTCCTTCCTAAATACCTTTAGGACTGACTCTAGGTGACCAACATGTTCTTCTAAGTTTTTACTGTAAATCAATAAGTCATCGAAGTAGACAACTATGAATCTACCTATATACTCTCGAAGAACATGGTTCATTAGGCGCATGAAAGTACTAGGTGCATTTGACAATCCAAAAGGCATTACTAACCACTCATACAATCCATATTTAGTTTAAAATGCCATTTTCCATTCATCACCTTCTTTCATCCTAATTTGATGATAACCAATTTTAAGGTATATTTTAGAAAATATCTTACTTCCATGCAACTCATCAGGCATATCATCTAGCCTAGGAATAGGATGTCGATACATCACCGTGATGTTATTGATTGCGCGGCAATCAATACACATGCGCCAGCTGCCATCTTTGTTGGGAACGACTAGAACGGGCACGACGCATGGGCTCATGCTTTCTCGGATGTGTCCCTTGGCCATGAGTTCATCCACTTGCTGTTGCAGCTCCTTGGTCTCCGGGAACGAAGTCGATTTGATGTTCAATACCGCGTATCGGGGGCAATCCTGTGGGCTTGTCTTTGGGAAAGACATCTCCATAATCCTGTAATAAAGATGTAATGTCACTCGGAAGTACCGGTGCAAGGTTAGTCAAGCTCGAGAGAGCTTCCGTATATACAAATAATAACACATATTGGTTAAAGTGAAGAGATTTCTTGATCTCATCCGATCTCGCATAGAAGTTCGATGACTTAAGTACGCTTGCTCCTTGCTGTTTTAAGTGCATTTGATCTTGTTGCACTTCCTTTGGCGTTAATAGAACAAGAATGGTTTTCCTGCCATTAAACTCAAAAGAATGTTTGTTAGTGAAACCGTCATATTTTACCTTGCGATCCGATTGTCACAATCTACCGAGAAGAATATGGCTCGCCTCCATTGGAAGAACGCCGCACAAGATTTCGTCCTCGTATTTGCCAATGGAAATAGGCACGGTCACTTGGCTGGTCACATTCATCTCGCCATTTTCCTTAAGCCACTGGAGTTTATACGGCCTAGGGTCCTTTGGAACCTTCAAACCGAGTTTTCGGACCATGGTAGCGCTTGCAATGTTCGTGCAACTTCCTCCGTCGATATTAACGCTGCATTCTTTCCCATGAATAAGGCAGCGGGTGTGGAATAAGTTTTGTCACTGTTCTTGTTCATCGAACTTAGGCTGCATGCTCAAGGATCATCGTGCTACCAATAACTCTCCTTTCCCCGGTTCCTCCTCATATGTTTCGTCCAAGTTTTCAGCCGCTTCGTCCTCCGATTCAAACTCGCCATCGTCACGAATGATCATGACTCTTGTGTTCGTGCATTCACTTGCATAGTGTCCCTTCCTTGACACTTGAAGCATTTCACGTCCCGAGCCCTCGAGGTAGTGGCCTCGGTCTTTCCTTTGTCTCGTGGGAACGCTGGAACCACTTTGGTCGCGTCTCGGGTTGCTGGAGCAGGTTTGTCTCTCCTTGGATAAATCGGTTTTCCCTCTTGTTGATGGCTGTATTTTCCAGCCCCAAAGTTAGAACCGGAGCTCCTTCTCCGCTAGAGTTATTGTTCGATTAAAATCGCCTTATGGAGCATCTCTTCTATCTCCACGTAGTGTTGCATCTCCAAGTTGTCCTGAATTTTCTAGATTTAAGCCTCCGAAGAAATGAGACATTAACTCCTCTCTATCCTCCGAGATATCAGCCCTCAACATCAGCAACTCCATCTCTTGGTAGTATTCATCGACGGTTCGGTTGCCTTGGGTAAGTTTCCTTAGTCTTCTATGTACCTCTTGGTGATGATGACTTGGAACAAACCGCTTGCACATGATAGCCTTCATTTCATACCACATCGCTATTGGTTCCTCACCATTTCATCACCTTGAAGTCACGAGTTGATCCCACTAAGTCAAGGTGTAGTCGTAGAACTCCATAGCCGCAACCCTAACCTTCTTTGCCTCGGTGTAGTATTAATAACCAAACACAAGTTCGATCTTCTTCTCTCATTCTAGGTAGGTGTCTGGGTCAGCCCTTGTTGTGAAACGGGGGGATTTTAAGCTTAAGACCAACGAGGTCATCCCTTAATCGTCTCGGTCGCCGCCTCCTGTGACTACTTCGAGATAAGGATGAACTGCCTCATTTGTAATAGTTGTTGTCCTCCTCATGCTGATTCCTTTCCAATTGTTGGAACGCATGAATGTCTCTTAGTCAAGGTTGAGTTTCATGACAGAACTCTTGCCGAAACTCCTCCATTTTGTTGCTAAGGCTTTGCTCCAATCGAGCCACAAGAGCCTCAATCAACCTCTCGTTTACTCGGCTGGTTTCGGTTCCTTTATCTCCCATTGTGTTGATGATTATAACGCTGCAAACTCACGGTCAACTTTCACACTAGCACACCGGAGCAGCCCATAAGCGAAACAAAAAAGGTGTACGAGCAACCAAGACTCGTAACACAAAATATACATAGCAAAGTATAAAAACTACGCACGGTTCAATCCTAACCACGGTCTAAATCAACCAAAAAGCGGAGAGTGAACAAAACTTTTCTAGAACGAGCTGTTATACCACTTGATGTGATCCTCGCTGGAACGACACTCTAGATGAAGGTTTGAACGGATAGTCCTTGTTGCATCCGAGTCACGAGACTCCTCGCACAACGTGGATGGGGCGAATGGTCACACGAGAGTTGCGGAAAAGCTCTCGATTCACCGGCTCGTCTTCAAGGATATTACACACCTACGAAGAACGAACGTTTCGTTGGATATTACTCACCAATGGTTTTACACACCAACAAAATGAATTCTTCAAAGAGAAATTCAAGACTAGAAATCAAAATTCAAGGTTCTCCTCCACCATGAACAAGGCCGGCCATATGTAGTCAATGTTATCCATGCAAACCTTTAATGTGTAATAAATGGTAAGTAGCCATGCAAGGCTCCTAATTAAATGACCTAAAAATATCCAAAAATTCAAAAACCAAACATAATCGTAAATTAGGTCTTCGGTACGTGTACTTGTCTTGAGGCCTCAAATCAACAATTAGGTCGGGGAAGTGAGTCGCGAACTCGTTAAAAACCCGTCGTTGGAAAACCCCGTGGGGAAAAACCAACTGAAGGAAAAGAGTACACGCAAAAAATTACTCTAATTGTCGATCGTTGTGAGTTGTGCTGCGGCTTGAAGTATGACACGGATGTTGGAAATCTCATGAAGACTCGAGTACTCGTCTTGAATTTGGACGACCGTGAGAATCCCGAAGATCGCTTCCTTGAGCTTCTTAGCTTTAGCTCGGGTCGCTTCTTCTGTGGCGCGGGTCGCGTTCCTTGCAGCGCGGGTCGCGTCCTCTTTTGTCATGCAGGTCGCGTCCTCCTCAACCATGATGGCCGCGTCCTCTTTGTTATCCATGGCTCGGCTCGCATCCTCGATGTTATCCAGGATCATATCATGGCCACTAGATTAGGCTTGCATTGTAGTCCTCACAATTTGGGTTTATATGCAAACCCTTAATCTTTACATACGCACAATGAAATATTTGGTTGAATGTGCTAAAATCCTAACAAAAAACAAATCATGATAGAACATTTGGTAAGATAATAAAATCTGATATATTGCTTGATTCATATATTTCTTACCATTTGACAGGTTCTATGGAATTTTATAAGAACATTGTAATTATCAGTTATGCCTCGTCGCTCTTTCGAATGTACGAGTGAAGTCAGCCACTCATCGTGGAGAAATGGTCTTATACAAATATCGTCATTTGAAGGACTTATTATTTCTACTAGATTTGACATGCACGTTTCATGAAATTGATTAAACAAAATAACTTCTTAGTGTTTTTTTATAATCGTAGTTGTGTGATACAAGACGATACCAAGATAATTCTAATAGGCACAAGTTAAGAGCGGAATGTGGTCTACCGTTATAGAAGAATGATTAGGATGATGAAGACGAGATCTTGGATCCATCGCATAAGTCATACGAGGACCAACAAAGAGGGTCATGGCAAAGGTGTTTCAGGATGTGTTTGCTTATATGCATCCAAAAGGATGAGTAATAACTCCAAAATGACATCAAAGATAACTGAAAAAAGACTATAATATGTCTTTATAAGGAGAGGAGACCAAAAAGAGCAAGAATCTGAAGGAGGTGAAAAATGCTCGACTAGAATCGTTCGACCCAAGCAATTTCTCTAGCACCTTTAAATTCTAAATTTTAGGGTTAAGATTTATGCGGCGCTCGACTGAGCAGCATACTACTCAACCAAACAATTTTATCGAGTTTTGTTAAATTAATTTATTATATTCATTTTTGTATTATTATTTGGTCTTTATAAATAAGGGTCCCATCATAAGATTTTTAACCAAATTTTCATCAATAGAGATTGTCTTTTTTCTTGCTAATTTTAACATTTAGCTATTGACTTCTTGGAGAGATTCTCATTGTTCACTGACTTATCAATACTAGATCACAAATGTTGTAGCATCGTTTGATGAGTCTAGGGTTTTTAAGTTGGATTGTAAGCTGAGTATGAGACGTCTTTTCTTAGTGAAGACAAGTTTCAGATTCGGCTATCGAGTTGCTAAGGGGGTTTCAATACTATTCCACCCATGTAACAATAGATTGTCGGTCTAGATTCATATCACGAGACATGTGCAAACCAAGCTTCACGTGTTCAGACTCGTGATTTGTGGCATCGATGTCTTAGTTAGCCTTCAAAAATAGTATTTTCTTATTTGTTTGATTTCGTTTGCATAACTAGCATTTTTTAATAAGTCTCCATCTTATATTTGTCACCAAACAAAACAAACTCGTGCATGTTTCCGAGATATTCAGAATAAAGCACATGTCGTGAGAATATGCAGCTCCACATATGGCCAATGGTATAGCCCCAAAGATCAAAGTGTAAGCTGCTGTAGATTCGTTTGGGTACATTTGTTGGTGACCATAATCAAAGTTAACCAAGTATATAAAAAGTTTTGTTCCATGAAAAAAATAATTAGAAGAAGAATTTTAAATATTTTGATCAGACAATGAAACCAAAATCTTGGCTCTATGAATATACTTCGAAGATTGCGGTATCTCACCAAATAGGTTATGTACGTACAACACAACAAAAAAAATGTTGAATGAAAATATCGACACATCTTTAATGGAGCCAGTTCAATTATTTTTCATACAAACCTACCTACAAAATTTTGGGGAGAATGTGTCATATTATCTTCTCATGTGATCATTCAGATGCATTTCACCTTTCAACATGGAAGGTCATCATATGAGATGTTATTCAGAGAGGCATTTGACCTATCACGTTTTTGAGTTCTTGGATGCTTATGTTATTCTCAACAAGAGAATAAGTCCGAATCAAGTTTGGTTCACAAGGGAATCATTGTATTCAGTGGATCACTCAAAAAGGTTAGATAATATTCGATTTGGAAATCGAAGAC
This sequence comes from Gynandropsis gynandra, assembly GCA_036759665.1. Classification (NCBI taxonomy): domain Eukaryota; kingdom Viridiplantae; phylum Streptophyta; class Magnoliopsida; order Brassicales; family Cleomaceae; genus Gynandropsis; species Gynandropsis gynandra. Next base: position 24,633,944 of record CM071866.1, on the reverse strand, counting down.
TCATAAGTATCACGAGATGTGGTATTCTATGAAGAAATATTTCTTTACATCAATACACTAGCATCTCCGAAAACTATTATCTAAACATTACCGCCACCACATCCAGCGGTATTTGACACACATATGAACTACTCAGTTGATCCATTTGGGGACTATAATGAGCAACTATAGACCCTAAAGGATGTTCTCTAAAAGCCTCAATTGATATTGTGGTAATTTAACAACCTAAAACATCATCAATTGCATCTCTAACTTCACAACGAGAAGAATGTCGTTGTTTGCCTCCGGTTCATCTAAAAGATTACATCATTTATTTTTCATGATGCCAAATCGATCCCCATTGCTCAACACCCACTGTACATGACCAACTCCCACAGTTTTACTCCATTCTAAATTTCTAATCACATTTCTTGTGATAAATTTAGTGTTTCACACCGTGTTTTCTTGGAAGAATTTATTGTAGACACATTAATTCGTAAATATAAAGAGGTCTCCTCTAGTCCACATTGAAATAAAGCAATGCAACAAAAATTTCAAGTGTTCCAACTTAATGACACATGAGAACTCACGTCTTACCTCTGAACAAGAAATCAATTGGTCTTCGTTGGTGTTTGGGATCAAATATCATTTAGACACTATCATAGATAGAACGCCACAAGGCACACTTGGTTATATTGAAAAACAAACAAACCGAAGGAATCAATTTTGAAGAAATGTTTGCTACAATATCCAAAATCCATACGATAACATGATTAGTCGTGGCAAAAACTAGATATTGGATTGTTAACCAAATGGAAATAGACAATGCATTCATCAATGATGACCTACGAGGAAGTGTACATGAAGCAACCACGATATATTCCTTGGTCTGATCCATCCTTGGTTTACAAGCAGAATAAATCTCTTTATGAACTTCGTTAGACTCCCCAGTGGTGGTTTGTAAAGCTCATAGCAACAATATATCAGTATGGTTTTAAACAATTTTGGTCTTATTATTCTTTAACCACGTTGTTACGTGATGATATCTAGATAGAAGTGATGGTTTACGTGGACAATATGCTTATTGAAGGCAACGACACGCATGATGTAGAGACATTTAAGGCATAGGTTTTGAATTTTTTTTATTGAAGTGGCATGTAACCATATAGGATTCTATATGTCTCAAAAGAAATATTATTTTGATATCATCACGAAATGCAGTTTATAGGGATCAAAACTTGTGAGATTTCTGATTGAGCAAAATCATAATTTTTCTGAATCCAAAAATGACCTATATCACAATTCAGAGAAATACATGATACACATCATTCTATCCATGTTATAGCTCGAAATTGAGTTATGTGATTCATATCTTGGCTCAATTCATCCATGTTATAGCTCGAAATTGAGTTATGTGATTCATATCTTGGCTCAATTCATACAACGACCAGACACATACCATTGGTTAGCATCTATTTATAAAGGATTATAGGACAAGGGCATTATGTTACGCTTCGAGAATGATTTATAATTCTATGGATATTATGATCGGGCATTTTCATGAAAACGTGATGATCATTGAGTGGTTGTATTGTTTTTTTTTGTTATTCTCATGTAACTTGGAAAAGAAAGAAACAGTCAGACAGTGACACGATCTTCGACTGAACCAGAATAATGATCCATGCCATCCTTAACATGAGAACTAGAATGGTTCAATATGTTTTTTTTTAAGTTTTGATATTTGACATTAATCACCTGCGCAAATGTACATCGATACACATTATATTAAATTCGGTCTCCATGAATGCACAAAGAATGTTGAGGTAGATTTCTATTTTGTATGAGACAAAATTCAACGAGGACATTTGCATGCATCTTATTTACGTTCCTAAGATCAATTAAAGATCAATTAGTATACATCATAACCAAAGCTCTATGACAACAAACTTTCACCCAACTTGGGAGCTGCAAATTGACACAAGAATATTCCAAGATCTTCTCCAACAAATCAATTAGAAATAATACACAATATTATGATATTATAAATTACGTCTTTCCATTTACATTATTTATTTTTTACATAACAAGATATGTAATTCATGAAATCAAAATACAAGAAAATTAAACAAGTATTACATGCATTTTGGCAATTGAATAAATTAACAGAAGAACATGTTCGAAATTTGGATAATATTCGATCTTTCTAAGATGATTGAATCTACTTAAATCATACTAATTCTCAGTTAATATGCAATTTATATGATCATAAACCATGCTAGAAAGCAATCATATAAGATAGACAACTAATTCAACAATCCACATGCATCCTCGATGTTTCTCTATCTTAAATGAACTGCAAACGAATTGCAAAACTTTGTTTCCATTGGAAAGGAATAAAGAACCAAACCTATTGATTCACTCAAAAGAAGTGGAAAACTAGCTATCAGAAATCTATTATGTCATCAGTAAATTCTAAATTGATTTTGTAGCAAAGTTCTCCCACATAAAATGTCAAATCAGAAACAATCCCCACATGAAAAACAAATCAATTTTAATCCACACCCCCAACCTTAAGGATCCACGAAGAGCGAGATTAGAATCGTACAATTTGATGAAGTATTTAAAAAGAAAATGTTGCATAATGGGGAACCTCGACTTTTTATATCTACTCTATCATACTTTCTATTAGAGTAGAAGGTAGAGTGAATAGTAACCTACCCCACAACAAAAATTTCTCTCGTAATACTAGGTAAACAACGAATATCTTCAAATATCAAATTATTTTTATTCATATTAAACACACATTCATATTTATATTTATTTTTGTATTTATAAATTCAAATATTTGTAAATATATAAAGCTTTGTCGAATATTGGTATCCATATGCCAATCTAAAATTTTGTAAAGAAAAAACATAAAAAAAGATTTTAACGAAAAACCGATAATTATCAAATACAATCTATAACTAAATTCAAAATCACACAAAACACAAAAATACATAATATAAGTAAAATAAAATACCAAATTTTTATATTCATCTCCACATCAATCATCTAAACATAGTTTCACTAATGACTCTACTAGAATCGTCAAATATTCTAAAACAATGGAATAAAGTGTTAGATTATCAAATAAAACATTAAATACATTAAAATAAAACTCACATAAAAGTATAAAGAACATACCATATTAGAATTAGATAGTCGTTGTGTGCAATTCGACGAAAAGTCTCACGCTAGAAATTAAGGAAGCAAAAATGATATTAATTGTTTAATATTTGCAGTTTAGTCATTCCATAATGAATTTTCTATACACTTATCTATATATATACATAATGTGTGTTAGAATTAGGTTATTAATATTTTATCTACAATTTGGCTCTTTAAATTAAATTTGTTATATATTTATTTATATATTGAATAAACCACTTAGTATGTGTATATACTAATAATTTATATATTTAGTTTAATATTTATATTTTTTGAATATTTAATTTCTACTATTTGTATTTGTATTCAATCCATTGAATATTCGAATTTTTAATTCAGATACATATCAAATATAAATTGGATACGAAATATTTTAGATATTGTTTTATATTCTACGTGGTGCTCGTACTACACATATTTTTTTCTTTCTCGTACATTTCAGACACATATCTTGCTTTCTTATAATTTTTTATATGCATTTATGTTTTACATATATATAAATAATTTTATATAATATTTTATATGTATTTTTAATATATATATAGTTATACTATATTAGTATTAAATAACGGTTTTTAGTTCAGATTTTAAAATTGTTTTCTTTTAAATATTTCATTAATTTACGAAATCATTAATAAAGTTGTACTTGCATTTGCATATATATATATATGTATATATATGTATACGAGTGTTTATATATATATATAATTTTTATAAAAACGAATATTATTTATCTTTTTTGGTGAAATCGGTGCAACATACAATCATGATTCAAGTATAAAGTTGCGTTTTGATTTCAACGATTGGTTATAGTTAATATAATTCACATGTTTTTACATTGTTAAAATTTTAATTAAGATTTAAGGTATGGTTAATTTTTTGTATTTAAATTAATCTTTAATAATGATTTAATTTTCGTTTTAATCAATTTCTCAATTCTTACAGTGCATAACTTTTATTTTGTTTAAAAATATTAAAATAAAAACAAAAACACATAATGTTTAACTATCGCAAAAGAATTTTAAAAAATTTATAAACGATAGTGTTTATATTCGTCATACCTAAAGTCAATCCATTATTTGTACAACAACAGCTGTAACGGAAGAGTAGAAGTTGCAAGTGGTACCAAATAAAAAATACCAGTTTGTTGTATTCCCAGGGTAATTCATCTTTTCTCTCTCTTCTTGTTTCTTGGTTTCAATGGAACATGTTTGAAATTAGGGCAAAACGTTTATATTATGGTGTGTTTCTGAGTTTGAAACTAATTTAGTACAAACTCAAGTATGAGTAGGTGTTTCTGATCGCAGTTGCTTTGTGCCTCACCGTCCTCTAGAAGAATCTATGGCTCCTCTGATCTAGGTTTCTCTTCTTCTGAGGTAAATGGCTGTTCAAATGCACATAAACAGAAGTAGGATTGCTCCCACGATTGGAATTGATAAAATATGGGTTTGGATCTAACTAATTTCAAAAGTTAGTTCAAGAGTTATCCAATACCATATATATGAGTCTAAAATTACGTACTAGTCGATGTGAGACAATTTATCATAACAATTCCCCTCATTTTCAGATTCAGTTCTAGAATGTAGACATCGCAATCGGGGTCTAACATCGATATATTCAAATCGAAGCGAACTAGGTTCTGATATTATGTCAAATATGAGTTTGAGTCTAACTAATCCAAAAATTAGCTCAAGAGTTTAGGGTTACTCAATATCATATATATATGAATCCAAAGTTCATATCCTAATCGATGTGTGATAATTTATCATAACACTTACCTTATGCTCAGATTCGATCCTGTAGTGTGGACATCGCAAATCGGTGGCCCAACATCGGTATATTCAAATCGAGATAAAGTAGACTCTGATATCATATCAAATATGAGCTTGAACTTAACTAATCTCAAAAACTAAATCAAAAGTGTAAAATTGGTCAATACCATATATATAAATCCAAAGTTCACGTCCTAACCGACGTGCGAGGATAACAATAACTAACACCTAAAAGACAAGACTTTTACCTTTTCCACGATTTCTTGCGCCCACAGTAATTGTGTTAGGGCACGGTTTCAGCCATTGCTTTTAGGTACTGCACAACCCCATGTTGCCCTCCACTGATTCCACTGGAGCATTCTAAAAGGCAGAGCTGTCTGGGAGCCGAACCTCGCGGTTATTTTGTGATATATTGACGACTCTCAGTGTGTTCATCTCTTCGAAGCTTATTGGCATGAGATCTTAGAGATCGGTTTGTGAGAGGTTCAATGTGTCCATACTCTGTAGAGAGCTTATCTGAGACAGTATTTTTCTGTTGAGATGATTTTTGCTGAGATCAAGGTCTGTTAGATGTACTTCAATGGGGATTTCATCAGCCAAGTTGTTTCTGCTCAAGTTCATGTAGTAAAGATTCCAGAAGTTCTCAAAGGTCTGGAAAGTGAAATTGTTCGAGGACAAGTCGAGGTATTCAAGATCAATCAATGATCCGATTTCTCTCGGAATTTTTCCAGAGAAATTGTTACCATTCAGTTGGAGTCTTGACAAATGTTTGAGATTTCTGATGGCCCCGGAGATTTCACCAGACAACTTGTTCGAAGACAGGTCAAGTTGGTTTAGCTCTATCATTTTCCAGATCCCGGGCGGTATAGTTCCTGTGATATCATTGTCAGATATAATCAAAGCAACTAACTTTTTGCTTCTTACCCAGTTATCTGAAATCTCACCATGAAATTTGTTGTGGCTGATATCGATGAAATCGGGATGCGGATAAACCCCGAAAGCTTCAGTTATGTATTTGCATAATATATGTATGTTTCTGTTTCTATTAATAACCAATGGATTTGCATAATATATATTGGTTATTTCATTATAAAAATACGAATTAGTGCTTAAATGAATTCAAAATTTAATTTAAAACATTCAATATTATTTAGTTATAGATATAAAAGTCTGAGATTAAGTTTTTAATTGATATAGGATAATATCACATTATAATTCTTATTACATCCAAATTCATGTAAACAATTTACAAATAATAATGGAGATCAACACATGAATATATATTTGGTTGTTCAATACGTATATATAATTTGGTATTACTATTAACTTTTATATTACGAAAATTTATACTTGTTCAGAATTGTTAACTGCAATATAACCTACATATAGCTTTTATAAGATCACGGCGAGGGCTTCCTATGATGAGAGGGTACATGAGATGGAAAGCATTGTGGGGCGAGATTGCGGGTCCGATTGTAAACACTTAAATGCTATTTCCATGATTCTCAAGAGCTGATCTTTGATCTCCGGCGAGGGTTCCGGTAACCTCGAGTCGACGATTTCGTTCCATGTGGTCGTAGGTTCGGTCGGAGGGGATGATAACCGAGAAACCATGTCTCCCGGATGTTGTCCCATGATCATTTCGAGTGTTACTACTCCATAACTGTAAACGTCGCATTTCTCTGTTACTCTCATCGCGTATGCCAGTTCTGTTTTCACTCGCGATAGAAATACATTGTAAGAAGTAGTCAAAGGAGTGTAAACTAAGGTATGTAGCGATTAGAAAAACCCATATGAAAATGATAAAATCCACAGGGTTTACCGGGAGAAGTACCTGGAGCGACGTATCCGTACGTGCCGGCGACGGCGGACCAGTTGGAGGAATCGACCTTGAGGAGCTTCGCCGTGCCGAAATCGGAGACTTTCGCCTCGTAATCCTTGTCTAGAAGAATATTACCGCTGCTGACGTCACGATGTACGATCGCCGGAGACCGATCATGGTGCATGTACGAGAGCGCGTGAGCCACACCCTTCACCACCTTCACCCTCTTCTCCCAATCGAGCCTCTTCGCCTCTTCATCGTCAGCCAACACTTTTCGCAAGCTGCCGTTCTCTACATACTCGTACACGAGGAACTTGTGTGCCGGATGCGAGCAGAACCCGTGCAGCTTCACGATGCTCCTGTGGCGAATCTCGGTCAGAGCCCTTATCTCGTTGATGAACTCTTTTTGTTGTGATGTTGGTCTCACGCCGTCGATGGTTTCCGGGTCGTGGAGCTTTTTGACGGCGACTATGGCGTCGGGGAGCTTGGCCTTAAAGACTTTCCCGTGCCCTCCGGTTCCGATCAGGTATATTGGGTCGAAGTTTTTTGTTGCTTTGATGATCTCTTGGTAATTGACTTTGCCACCGAAGCTGAAGATGAAGAAGTTTTCTCCGGATTCGGAATCTGAGTTCTCTCTGATTTGGGGTTTTCTTCTTCGTAGATGTATTGCGATTCCCGTGCATATAGACAAAATTAGGATTGCTCCGAGGATGGGAACCAACACCCAGATGACCGAGTTCTTGTCTTTTTTGGATTTTCTCTTGCTTCCGAGTGAAGTGTTAGGACATGGCTTCAGCCCTTGTTCAGTATTGCCGCACAATCCTCTGTTGTCTTCTAATGCTTCCGCAGAAGCGTTTCGGAACGCGGAGCTCTCTGGAATCGGACCCTCGAGGTGGTTGTGTGATATCTTGACGACTCTCAACGCTTTCATGTCGTCAAAACTTGGTGGAATGGACCCCGATAAATTGTTGTGTGAGAGATCGAGTGTTTCAAGGCTCCGCATAGAGCTGGTCTGTGGTGGGATTTCTCCGTCGAGCTGATTGTGGCTGAGATCGAGAAATGCTAATTGACCAAGCTTGGTTAATTCATTGGGAATTCCACCATCCAAGTTGTTGTTGCTCAAGTTCATGCTGTAAAGCTTCGACAAGCTTCCAAGAGTTCCAGGGATTTGGAAGCTGAATGTGTTGGAGGACAAGTCGAGTTCATCAAGATTGATCAAGGATCCAACTTTCGAAGGAATCTTCCCTGAGAAGTGATTCTTGTTTAGATACAGTCTCGACAAGTTTGTTAGATTCCCAATTGCTTCTGGTAGTTCCCCCGAGATTTTGTTGGAAGATAGATCGAGTTGGTTCAGCTGTTTCATGTTCCAAATATTGGGTGGGATAGTACCAGTGATCTCATTGTTTGACATGATCAAAGCAACAAGCATTTTAGACTCCGCCCATTTAGGTGAGAGTTCCCCATAGAACTTGTTGTGGCTGAGATCAATGAAATCAAGATGCGGATAAACCCCGAAAGCTTCAGATAAATTTCCGGTAAATCCATTTCCCACGAATCTTGCTCTAATCAAACTTTTGCAGTCTCTCAAGCTTTGTGGGATTGGACCCTCTAGATTGTTATCATCCAATGTGATATTCTCAAGCTTACCACCTTTGCAGATGTTTTCGGGCAAGGGACCAGTGAAGTTGTTTGTGTCGAGTTGCAAGACAGTTAGATGTAAAGAGTTAGCGATTCCTAAGGGGAGTGGACCTGAGAGTTGATTGTCGCGGAGGAACAACCATTCCAGTTGAGTAAGGTTTCCAAAGGAATCAGGAACTGAACCTGTGAGTTTGTTCGTACTTACCTCCAGATCAACAATGGATACAAGATTGCCTAGTTCAGGAGGAATAGAACCATTTAGTTGGTTTCCGTAAAGATGAAGAGCGAATAAGTTCCTGAGGTTTCCAAAGGTAGAAGGAATTGGTCCCGAAAGATTATTTGAATGAATGCTAAGGTTATTTAAACTGGTCAAGTCACCGATCTCAGCAGGACTTCATCTGAAAGCTTGTTTTGAAACATGTTAAGAAGGGTCAAGTTCTTCAACTTGCCAAAAGTGGAAGGTATTCTCCCGGTTAGGCTGTTTCTGTCAAGGCACAGTTCAACAAGACTGGTCATGTTCCCCATCTCAGGAGGGATTGGACCGGTGAGAAAATTGATGAAGAGGTACAAGTTCCTTAACTTGGTTAGATTTCCAATGGAAGAGGGTATAGTACCACTTAGCAAGTTGTCATACAGGGAGAGTTCTAGAAGGGAAGTTAAGAGGCCGAGCTCAGATGGAATGGATCCGTTTAACTGATTTTCAACAAGGTGGAGAGTTTCGAGGTTCTGTAATTGGCCAAGCTCAGGTGGGATTTCCCGTGCAATTGGTTTATGGACAAATCAAAGTAGATGAGCTTAGAAAGCTGTCCGAATTGGGGAGGGATAGTGCCAGAGAAATTGTTCATGCTGAGATCGATGTAAGCGAGATCGGGAAGAGAAGAGAAAGGGAAGTCTTGAAAAGTACCTTGGATGTCGGTGTTTGTGAGGTTCAGTCTTATAACGTTCTCTCGTGAGTTGCAGGAAACTCCATACCAACTGGTGCAGAATCTGCTGGTGGTCGTGTTGGACCATGAAGACAAAGTAGAGAGACGTGTATGGTCGGTGAAGGTGGACTTCCACTTCAGAAGAGCGTTTGCTTCTGAAACAGAGGCAGAAGCACGAAAAGAAGAACCCAACACTATGACTATGATCAAATTAACACGAAGAAGATGATCACAGGGCTTGCCTGCTGAATCCATCATACGTTTCTTTTGGTTTATGTATGTTCATATGCTTCAGACATCAGTCCTAGCAATCGTTTATACATTGAAATTTCATAAAAAGTTACAGGTTTAGACGATTCTAAATAATTACGCGACGACCAAAGACTTATCAAAGTCGGTTGACCTCGAGTCTTCGCTTGAAATTTCAGCACGAAAACACTTCTTTTGTCACTAACTGTTGGGGTCGTTTGGGAAAGTAGGATGTCTATGTCGGTTTTGATCAAACCAATTCACTCTATTTATTTAGTTGGTGTTTAAAACAATAATCAACAATGGATAAACGTATTAGGTTTATAACATGATAATTTTAAAAGAATAAAATATATAAAGATGCTAAAAATTTAATATATTTTATTATAATTAAAATAAAAAAATTCATGATATTGATATTTTTTATCTAATATTTTTATCACACATTATCCTAAAATAATAAGATTTTATTTAACATTTGATATGATTAACATGAATGTTTCCATTTTTATATAAGTTAGTAAGTAAGGTGAAATAATTTTATCAAATAAAGATAAGAAATATTTATTGGGGTAAATAGTTTATAAATAATAAAAATGTTTAAGATTTTAAAATTTTATCATTCATCCCCAAAATTATATATATAATAAAGAGGTTTTTTATCTCCTATGGTGAAACCACGTCACCAAAAGAGAGAAAAATCTCTATTTAAATCTAATTTAGATATAATTTTAATAGTAATAAAATAGAAAATAACCATATATTTTATTATTATTGTTATTATTTTATTATATTAATTACAAAAAATTGTTTACAAAATTTTGAATCATAAATTATAATTTCTTTCTGAATTAATCAAATTAAAATTTCTAAAAATATTACAAAATTAAATAATATTTGAAAAAAATGAAAATATTAAAACTAATTAAGTTGCAAGGTCTTCGCTTGAGGTAATTTATTCGTTATAATAAACAAAAGTAAAAACAAAACTTGAATAAAATCGTACTATATTTATATCAACATGTATGTGGATATAGAATTATATTAAGAATCAAAATAAAATAAAGATTTAAAATATTAGTCTTTCACGAAAAACAACCAATCCATTACACAAAATATAAATATAAGTTATAACATATTTTCCACAACATATAAACACATATAGAAATGTATTAAAATAAACATATATTCAATTTTTTATCTTTGCATTTTAAATTTCTACTTATAAAAAATTACCTACACCAATCTGAAAAACCTAAAAGTTTTTAAAGATCTAGAATCTAATTTGTTCTGTTGATTTTTTTCTTGCAATGGACAACCAAACAATTTAAGAAAACACAGTTTAATTATCACAAAACAACACAATGCGCGTGTATCATCTAGATTTTGATAAATAAATTATGCAACGTTATTATCAAAATCTAGATTTTGATAACGCGCGTGTATCATCTAGATTTTGATAAACACAGTTTAATTAATATATGTTTTTTGTTTAATATCGTTGCATAATTATCCTTTGTACATGGATCAATCATGTTTGTTAACACTTTGACCATCATGCTCCACAAATATCTATACCAATCAAAATCTAAAGACAATCAAGAAATTCAAACATAAGTTAGTCTTAAAGATTCTCAAAGTATGTCCATACCTCAATAGTTATTTTTTAAATCATGTTATAAATTCAATTTAGTCCTAAAAAATTATACAGATACGTATAAGAAAAAAAATAAAAAAAACTCCAGTCCAAATTATGCAATAACAGATTACATTTTACCATTTCAATTATATTATTAACAGATGTCATTGTTAGTTTACATTATATCTTATAAATCTATTGTTTAAACTTTTACAGTGAAATTAGAATTCATGTGTTTGTATTGACTGATACATATATCAAATGTCATAACAATTGAATTAATGAATTATTAATAACGTTTAAGAAACATACAATATAATTATCACAAAATCGCGCAACGCGCGGGTCTCATCTAGTAAAAATAATGATTCAATATTAAAATAATGACTTCGTAAAATGATCGTTTTACTTGTTTCTGTGTTTTCATGTTCTTATACTTTTTTAATGCGTATTTGGTTCGCTTCGGAGCTAAAGAAAATACAGGGAACAAAATACGAGCATCAGAGATCATAACGGAGCATACGAGACGAGAAACATGCAATGAATTCAATACGACATGAGGAGACAAGACCCGTGCAGGGTTGGTTTCCTTAGCCCGCTCAGGCTAAACATGCAGCACTTGTTGCCCGCTTCGGACTCACCTTCAGTACGAACGGATTGAGAGCTCGTGAGGAGCCCGTGCGGGGTGCTGTCCTTAGCCCGTGCGGGGTGGAGGTCCAGCAGAAATTGCCCGACTCGTGCTCATTCTTAGTACGCACGGGTCATGAACGAGGTGGGGAGCCCGTGCGGATTGGCTACTGAGCAAGCACGGGGCGTGTACGCAACAACTTTCCTTGAAGTTCTCCAACGGAGAACAAGCTTTAAAAGGGACCCTTAATTGAGTTAGAACGTAATAAAACACACAGGGGAACCCTAGGAGGGCAGATTGGAGCCTATCCATCATTGGAGAGAGCTCTTTTGACATTAGACACGCAAGGAGTCGGAAGTTCGAATCGGGATGATGCCTCGTTCGATTTCTATGCTCTTTAGACATTCTATATCATTTATGTTGTTTGATTCTGAACTCATGATTGAGTAGTTGTCTTGTTTTAGGAGAAGGGATTAGCCCAAGGCTATCCGGAAACCCTCTTTGGTTTATTTATGAATGCATTACCGTTTTGCTAATCTATTATTTGTCTAAGCATTTAATGTCTTGTATTTACGAAGGCCACGTAGATACATGTGTTAGAGATTAGGAGAAGGACCAAAGGAGAATTCTAGTCCTAGAAGATTAGGCTTAGAACAACAGAGACTAGGTCACGAAAGTAGGATATTGACGGTTGAGGGTTAATCGGATGAATCATAGATCGTATGGGGGGATAACTTAATTGAATCACGTTCCTATGCCTTGAGAGACGGTAGGATCTAAATTAGGATCATCCACCTTTGATATCTTGATAGGGAATGCATGATTGGATAGATCGATAGTCGGTTTCAGAAGCTATACAATGAAACTGTATCCTAGAACGTTTGTCTCATTTGTCAAGAACTCCTAGGTTTACTGCATTATCATATTTGCATCTCACAACCATTATTTCAGCGCAGCAAGTATTGATTCTAGTTTGATCTTAGTCCGTGTTGCATAGTCCCTGTGGGATCAACACCTAAAATACTACACACGTGCCATGCACTTGCGGATAGTTCAGGTTAAATTGTTTAATTTGTCACACATTAATTTTTTGGCGCCGTTGCTGGGGACTATTTGTCAACACACCTTAGATTCAGATTTAGAGTCATTCTTGTTTTTCTTTTCTTTCTATTCTTTATACTATTCCTTTTGCTTGTCCTTCGTAGGTGCATGACTTGATCTCAAGGTAATTCGAGTTTGCATCGAATCGACCCCGAGAGTGAGAGAATGTTTAGACAGGAGAAAAAGAGCAAAGAAGAAAAAAGAGTAGTCCGAACCGATCCACGAACTATGGACAATCGAAATGATATATTGGATGGTCATGGACAACCACAATTACCCGTCGGTAATGTGCCGCAATTACAGCAACCGCAAGCTCCTCCACCAAGTCGACTTCGTGATTACGTGGTGCCAAACATGAGTAACGTCCAAACCTCAATAAGGATACCCACTGTTGCAAGAGAGGAATTCGAGATCAAGCCCGCGATGATCAACATGTTATATCAAAAGAAATTTATGACGGAAATCACGAAGACCCTCATCGACACTTACGAGACTTCCTAGAGCTATCAAGCACATTCAAAGTACATGGAATCTCGGAGGATACGATTTTGCTGCGTCTCTTCCCTTTCTCAATTGGGGGATGAGCAAAGACTTGACTGCAATCTTTTCCCGCTGGTTCGATCACTACTTGGGACCAGCTTTGCACATCATTTCTATCACGGTTCTTTCCTCCGAGCAAGACGATGCAAAATGAGGGGAGAAATTACCATGTTTAGATGCCGAGAGGGAGAAACATTATTTGAAGGGTGGGGAAGATTCAAGGACCTTTTGCAAATGTGTCCTTATCATGGTCTAGAGCAGTGGTATGTGATCCAAACCTTCTACAACAGGATCGCGGATGAGCATAGAACGACGTTAGACAATGCTGCAAGAGGATCATTAATGGACCTAAGCGTAGAGGAGGCATACGAACTGATTGACTATCTTGCCATGAACCACACTATGTAGTCTATACCAAGGAGTATGCCGAACAAGACAAGAGGTTTATATGAGATGAATCAAATTAGGGCAATGGACAATGCAATGAATGCCATGTATTGTGCGAATTGCGGAGATACGGAGCATGTTGCTTACCAATGCACGACGCAAGAAGGCATGGAACAAATGAACTACGCCCAGCAGCAAGGAAATACGCAATTCGGGAACACCTATAACCCGAATTGGAGGAACCACCCAAACTTGTCTTACCGCATGACCCGACCGATAAAGTACTCGTGATTTCAGCAGCAACCACAGCCGTACCAACGAGATACCCTGTCATTCCAGCAAGTCCAGCAAGCTCCTTAACATCCTCAAGCTCCTTCATCAAACCTTGAGGCGGTAATGCTCGAATTCATCAAGGAGAAAAGGCAGCATCAAAACAGTATCAAATAGCAACAATCGCAGCACGCTAAATTCAATGCAGACATGGAGACATCGATTGGTGAACTCAAAACTCAAATGGAATCCTTGAGCACGCACATGAAGATGCTAGAGAGCTCCATAGCACAGCAAGCTGCATCATCCTCTCGGAATCCCGGAATACTACTCGGAAAGCCCGATGCTAACCCGAGAGATCACGTTAATGCTATCACCTTGTGCAGCGAGAATGAGATTGAGAACCCACCATCCATAGAGCAAGAGAAATTTGCTAGAAAGTCGATGGACAAAGTAAAGGGCATAATCACGATCATGGAAGGGTTTAAGCCAGATTTGGAAAAGCCATATATTGCTCCGCCGGCGTACGTTCCTCCTATACCATTTCCTAGACGTTTGGTAAGCAGCAAGAATCAAGAGCGAGTGAAACCGTTCGTGGAAGCCTACAAAAGATGCTTAATCGAGCAAATTTCCTCAAGGAGGTTCTTTCCAAGGAGAGGCGTATAGATAAGAGTGAGACCGTAGCGCTCACTGATGCGTTATCAAAGTTAAACAAATAACCTAAACTACCCGCAAGTGCACGACACGTGTGTAGTACTTCAGCCCATAGGGATTACGCAACACAACCTAAACTCAAACTTGCTAACGAACGAAATATGGTTTTAAGAATGAAATGCTAAAATCAAATAAACAAACTAGTTCTTAAGAATGAGACAAACGTTCCAGGAAACCAGTTTCACCACAAGACTACCGAAACCAACAATCAACCTATCTATCATGCAATCCCAGTCAAGTTATCTAAGGTAGACGATCCTAATATGATATCTACCCTCTCTCGAGGCATAGACATGTGATCTAGTCAAGTTATCCCCTACTTTCGTGGTTGACACCATAAGAACTGTGATTCATCCATTTTACCCTCAACCGCTCCTACCCTACTTTCGTGGCCTAACCTCGGTTGTTCTAAACCTTATCTTCTAGGATTAGAATTATCCTTTCGATCCTTCTCCTAATCCCTAACACATGTATCTACGTGACCATCAAAAACACAAGTAAATTAAGCACTCAGATAAAGAATAGATAAACGAAAACGGGAAGATGCATTCAAAGATAAATTAAAAGTGGTTCCGGGATAGCCATGGGTTAATCCCTTCTCCTAGAACAAACAAACTCCTCGCTCATGCGTCCGTAAACAAACATAAATGAAATAGAAGGTCTAAGGAACATGAAAACCAAACGAAACCAAAGTGTGGGGTTGATCTCCAATGCTCCTTGTAAGTCTGCTTCGCAAGAACCTCCTTCTTCTCTTTACTCTCTCTCCTCGATCAAGAACTCAAACTCCATGAATGAGCTCGACCTCTCACTCCTCTCTTCTTCTTTCCTTCCTCTTTTCTTTCCTTTTCTCCCTTGTTTCCCTTTTGTCTATTCAGTTCTTCCTTTTGTTGTAGCAACCTCCGATAGTTGTCTTTTCATGAGTTTCCATTCTTGAATAAGTTGGGCAATGTTTCCATTACTTTGTCTAGCAAAATATCACTTATTACTCTTCTCTAAAATCGTTTTCCTTATTGTATAAGTCCTCAACAAACTCCCATTAGTTTTAAGACAAATTAACTTATTTGGAGTTGCAGGTGACGGACGCGACCCGCGCGGGCTGGGTAAGTGACTCGCTCGGGTGCGGCACGGATGATCGCGCAAGAATGCGATGGAGAAAGAGGCAGCCCGCTCGGGCTGGAAGGTGCCCTGGTCAGGCTGTGCGGTTGCCCGCTCAGGCTGTGCTGATGCCCGCTCGGGCTAAGCTGATGCCCGCTCGGGCTGAGGCCCCGGGCGTGGTAGTTCTTGCCCGGCTCGTGTTCAATTTTCTAGACAAAATCACCGTAACAAATGCCCGCTCAGGCTAGGGAGTGACCCGCGCGGGTAGTGTGTGTTCTTCACCGATTCTTGTCCCATTTTTTCCGTGATGATCCTCGATGTTGGTACTTTGTCTCGTGCTCGTTGTTTAGCTCTGAAATGAACCGAATACGCATAAAAACCTGTAAGAACATGAAAACACGAAAACAAGTAAAACTGATATAGAATCATATGTAAAGCATCGAATCTATATCATAGACATCTCTAAAATCGTGCAAGAAGTACGTATGAAAACGAGATCGTGCAAGAAATACGTATGAATAGGAGCAAGCGTGAGTATCATGCCACACTCGGTTTTCAAGCGGATGGACTTTGAGAATCTCAAACCTACAAAGATGTGTATGCGCCTCGCGGATCGTTCGGTGAGATATCCGGTGGGAATTGTTGAAAACGTTCCCACCATGGTAGGTAAGCTTTGCATTCCCACTGATTTTGTTGTACTTGAGATAAAGGAAGATGCTAGGACACCTATTATTCTTGGTAGACCGTTCTTAGCTACTGCAGGTGCGATGATAGACGTACAACAAGGAAAGCTTTCCTTTCGTGTCGCAGATGAGACGATAGAATTCAACCTGTCCAGCCCCATGAACGGACCCTTATCCAATGAGTCTTGCCTAAGAGTTGATTCGCTGGAAGAGTTATCCAAAGACACGCTTGATCAAGTGAGTATGCCCGATTCTCTTGTACGGTATTTGACACGAGTTTGCCATAATGCAGGATTTGCTGATGAAGGAGCTGAGATGTACATGAATTCATGAGTGCTATTGCAGCACTAGGAGACGCCCCATGTGAGGAGATACCACACGAAATCCATGCTGGTTTCGCAGCGGAGAAGACGTCCGAACTTGAGCCCGACCCTCCACCACCTTCTCTTCGGTATGAGTACGTTCAGTCCAATAAAACATACCCTGCTGTTATAAATTCTAAGTTGAGTGCAGATGAGATGAGAAAACAACCAACACGCGTCAAAAAGCGTAGAAGAGTCAGCTCTTCAACATGTATGCACGGAAATTATACGGAAGACAGCCACGAACCTTCCACCGAAACTCAAAGAAGGCTGCACCCGCACTTGCAAGAGGTAATGGAAAAAGACATCATAAAATTTTTTAATGCAGATACCATTTATCCAACCTCGGACAGCGAACGAGTGAGTTCCATGCATGATGTGACAAAGAAAGAAGTAGAGACTAAAGGATGGCACGACAAAAAGACCCTACCTCATGACTTCCAATCAGGTGATATAGTTCTACTTTTCAATTCTCGTCCTATGCTTTTCTTGGGCAACCTACGTTCTCATTGGTCTGGTCTTTTTCAGGTATGAGAAGTCTTCACACATGGAGAAGTGGAACTATGGAGCGAGAAGGGTGACACATTCAAAGCTAATGGACAACGGCTAAAGCTCTACCAAGCCGCCCAACCGATCGAAAGTGGAAACTCCATTTCCCTTTCCGATCCACCCGTAGCGCACGCATAAGGAATGGAGACGTCAAAGCTTAAAGACGTTAAATAAGCGCTTTCTGGGAGGCAACCCAGCTGTTTGATTCTATTTTTTGTTTTAGTTTAAGACTCGTTTTTCATTTTCGGTTAAAAAAAATAGAAAAACACAAAAAATACCACCACAAACATGCTTCACTTCCCTTACTCTCCATCGGAGCTTCACGTTGAGGACGTCGTTCAATTCAAGTCTGGGGGAGCAGCTCACGTTTTTCAGGTGATTTCGTTTCATATTCTTTCATCTTCCCTTTGACTTTGTAGTTTTAGGTTATTTTTGTGGTTTTTAGTTTTTTTTTGTTTTCATGAGTCAGAGTCGTCCCAGGCACTTGTCCGGTGCCACGTTTTGAGATGAACCCTGAACCTAGGATGCTTAAAAAGTTGACCTTTTCCGTGAAACTTTGCATGTATGAGCTAGGTTTTTCCTAAGCGTTAGAGCTTATTAGTTGGCTGAAAAACAATAGGTCATAGTTCTTTGGGAATCCTAGCGTTGCTTATGGGCGATTTAGACGAGGTTGCTAGGCTAGTTTATCGTTTATTCTCTCTATTTAGATGGCCATACTTCGTGTAGACGATTTTTTACTTCAATTTTCTATGAGGATTACAATATCGTATGAGATTGAGCTTATTTGCAGATTAAGAGCGCACACTAACACTCCACTGTCGATAGAAATAACGCCTAAAATGCATGATCTAAAATCGATATGAGTGCATCGACCTTGATACTCTTTCGATGGCTCGGGTCTAAGTGGTGGGTTGGCGATCATCTTTCTACGTCCTAAGGGCATGGCACAAATAAAACGCCGTCTACTCCGCTGCACTCTTAAACGAGATGCATGAGTATACCGTCATCGGTAGTCTGGTTCTAAGTAGAGGCTGGATCCCTTCAAATCCGACGTCCTAGAAGCCTAGTGTGTATGCAAAGAAAAAGAAAAAAAAGAAAAAAAAGAAACGAAAAAGAAGTCATAAAAAGAAAATAAAAAGAAAATCAAATCCGACGTCCTAGAAGCCTAGTGTGTATGCAAAGAAAAAGAAAAAAAAAGAAAAAAGAAGGGAAAAGAAAAAGAAGACATAAAAAGAAAATAAAAAGAAAGAAAAAGAAATAAGAAAAAAAGAGAAAGAATAAAGAAAGAAAGAAGCTCAGAAAAGAAACAAGTATCCTCGGTTGTTTTAGGTTTAGCATTATCTGAAGTCTTGTTTGGTGGAGAGAGTTACGGTGGCTTGTTTAGTTTTCCTTTGATTTACTTTCTCGTGAGTAGCCTTGGTGAACCTAGGACGAAGACCGAAAACTTAATTAGGCCGAATTTGCTCTCGACGTGCTAGTCGATCGGTTAGTGTCGCTTCAACTTAATTAGGTCGAATTTGCTCTCGACGTGCTAGTTGATCGGTTAGGTTCGCTTTAGCGGTACTTCTAGGAGAAGGGGGATTCTCGGATTTTGTACACCCCACATGTTCCACGTTTACGTTTACTTAGGGACAAGCAAACATTCAAGTCTGGGGGATTTTGATCATCTCGTTTTCATACGTATTTCTTTCACAATTTTAGAGATGTTTACGATATAGATGCGATGTTTACGTATGATTTTGTATCCGATTTACTCATTTTCGTGTTTTCATGTTCTTACAGGTTTTAATGCATATTCGGTTCATTTTGGAGCTAAAGGACGTACAAGAGACAAAGTACAAACATCGAGGATCATTACGGAACAAATGGGACGAGAATCGGCGAAGAACACCCTTGCCCGTGCGGGGCGTTTAGTCGGCAAGTCTGTCCAGCAACTTGAGCCCGACCGGGGCACTCCCTAGCCCGACCGAGGCACCTCTTTTCCATCGCGTTCTTGCGCGATCTTCCGCGCCGTACCCGAGCGGGTAATTTTCACTGCCCGAGCGGGTCGCGACCGTCACCTGCAACTTAAAATAAGTTAATTTGACTTAAAAAAATGGAAGTTTGTGGGGGACTCATAGGATAAGGAAAACGACTTTAAAGGAGGAAAAGGGGCTAGAGATCGAGATTCATTCATTCATTATTCAGTTATTGATCGAGGGAGAGAAAGAGCAGGTTCTTGCGAAGAAGATTTACAAGGAGCATTGGAGATCAACTCAAGACTTCGGTTTCGTTTGGTTTTCATGTTCCTTAGACCCTCTATTTCGTTTATGTTTGTTTACGGACGCATGAGCGAGTAGTTTGTTTGATCGAGGAGAAGGGATTAGCCCTTGGCTATCCTGGAACCACTTTTGATTTATCTTTGAATGCATCTTCCCGTTTTCGTTTATCTATTCCATTACATGTTGGCAATACTCTCTAACCTATGGCAATGGATCTACTTGGACATGAACTCAGAAAACGAAACATAAAGAATACTAAATTCGACATAGAAAGAGAATAAGAATGCTCCCTATTCATCAACCGATGTCTTCAATAGATCCTCCATGCTTCGGATCCCTCGTTCCGTCCTTCTCGTTAGCTCCAAATCTGTCCTCTAATGTCTCTGAATCGTCCCCCCTTCAATCTGGTTCGTATCTCGCTTTTTTAGATCTGATTTCTCATGATTTGGCCGTTCTAAATCTTAGGAATTAGTTGAGAAAAACAAGGGCCCGAGCAGGCACAGCTTCTACCCGCTCGTGCAGGCCTTGTGCCCGACCGTGTNNNNAGGTCTCGTAACCTTAGCGGAGTGAAGAGATGCGTCATTGAAGAAATTTTTTTTTAAACCATGTTTTTTTTACTTCTTTTTTTTATGTGGCTTCATCCACCCGAGTCGTGCAAACCCACGACTATTGTTGGATGGTAATTAGCCCGAGCGGGCACACCAAGTCCACCCGAGCGGGCACCTCTTCTTGGTCATGTTCCTTGAGTGCCCGAGTCGTGCAAAGCTACGGGGGTGATTGGCAGCAATTAGCCCAATCGTGCACACTTCCATTGCCCGAGCGGGCATGTCCTAGGATGTTGTTTCTGGTCCTTTCGCTCGGTGTTTGTTTGTTCACTTCAATCCATGGTCTTGCACAAGTTGAACCATGTCACTCAACTACGTTTTCGGGGTTAAATTGCCATAATCTCTCGTGTTTCTCCTCATGTCTTCGTTTCCTACACAAAACACGAAATGTAGATGAAGTCTCGAATAAAACTCGATAAATGGGTGAAATCTAATAAATCTACTCAAAACTATACCTAAGAATGATATAAAAACTACGACGGATTACGTGTTATCAAACTCCCCCAGACTTAACCTTTTGCTCGTCCTCGAGCAAACCTAGAGTCGAGTCATAGAAGAATTAAACAACAATGGATACCAACATAAACTTATCAAGGGATTAGCCATCATGCAAAACAACGCGTCACATGAACGCAAGCCTAAGCGTACCAAGTTCAGACTTCTATCAACCGAAAGTCTCGAACCATGCAATCCTACCAATGACCCTAGCTAGTCCATACTCCTAAACAACGTCCAAGCGATCTCCATACCAACTCTCCTAAGCTTGAGATATCATTGAACCCATATTCTCGTTCTTATTCTTTTTTTTTATTCTTTTTCTTTCTTTTTT
>CM071866.1:24597776-24609803 GCA_036759665.1 Gynandropsis gynandra | reverse complement strand
GTCTTCAATAGATCCTCCATGCTTCGGATCCCTCATTCCGTCCTTCTCGATCTCTCCAAATCTGTCCTCTAATGTCTCTGAATTGTCCCCCCTTCAATCTGGTTCATATCTCGCTTTTTAGATCTGATTTCTCATGATTTGGCCGTTCTAAATCTTAGGAATTAGTTGAGAAAAACAAGGGCCCGAGCGGGCACAACTTCTACCCGCTCGTGCAGGCCTTGTGCCCGACCATTTGCCTTCATTTAGCCCCGAGCGGGCACCCATCCCCGAGCGTGTGGCTTCATCCACCCGAGTCGTGCAAACCCACGGCTATTGTTGGATGGTAATTAGCCCGAGCGGGCACACCAAATCCACCCGAGCGGGCACCTCTTCTTGGTCATGTTCCTTGAGTGCCCGAGTCGTGCAAAGCTACGGGGGTGATTGGCAGCAATTAGGGCGATCGTGCACACTTCCATTGCCCGAGCGTCTGTCTTAGATAACTTGACTGGGATTGCATGATAGATAGGTTGATTGTTGGTTTCAGTATTCTTGTGGTGAAACTGGTTTCCCGGAACGTTTATCTCATTCTTTAAGAACTAGTTTGTTAATTTAATTTAGTATTTCATTCTTAAAACCATATTTCGTTCGTTAGCAAGTTTGATTCGTAGTTCGAGTTTAAGTTGTGTTGCATAGTCTCTGTGAGATCGACACCTGAAGTATTACACACGTGTCGTGCACTTGCGGGTAGTTTAGGTTATTTGTTTAACTTTGAGAACGCATCACAATGCTAAACCTAGAACAACCGAGGATACTTGTTTCTTCTCCGAGCTTCTTTCTTTTTTTCTTTTTCTTTTCTTTGTTTTTTCCTTTTTATGACTTCTTTTTCTTTTCCTTTCTTTTTTTCTTTTTCTTTTCATACACACTAGGATTCTAGGACGTTGGATTTATAGGGATCAGCTTCTACTTAGACCCAGACTACCGATGACGGTATACTCATGCATCTCGTTCAAGAGTGCAGCGAAGTAGGCGGCATTTTATTTGTGCCATGCCCTTAGGATGTAGAAAGATGATCGCCAACCCACCACTTAGACCAGAGCCATCGAAAGTGTATTAAGGTCGATGCACTCATATCGATTTTAGATCATGCTTTTAGGCATTATTTCTATCGACAGCGGAGTGTTAGTGTGCGCTGTTAATCTGCAAAATGAGCTCGATTTCATATGATCTAATAATCCTCATAAAAATGAAGTAAAGCCTCGTCTACACGAAGTATAACCATCTGGATAGAGAGAATAAACGATAAACTAGCCTAGCAACCTCGTCTAAACCCCCCACAAGCAACACTAGGACTCCCAAAGAATTACGACCTATTGTTTTTCAACCGACTAATAAGCTCTAAGACTTAGGAAAAACCTAGGTCAAACATGCAAAATCTCACGAAAAAGTCCAACTTCTTAAGCATCCTAGGTTCAGGGTACATCTCAAAACGTGGCACCAAACAAGTGCCTGGGATGACTCTGACTCACGAAAGCAAAAACAAACTAAAAACTACGAAATCAAAGAGAAAATGAAAGAAAATGAAACGAAATCACCTGACAAACGCGAGCTGCTCCCCCAGACTTGAATTGAACGACGTCCTCAACGTGAAGCTCCAATGGAGGGTAAGGGAAGTGAAGCACGTTTGTGGTGGTATTTTTGTGTGTTTTTTGTTTTTTAACGAAAACGATTAATAGAGTCTTAAACTAAAAACTAAGAAAAATAAGAAAAACAAACAGCTGGGTTGCCTCCCAGAAAGCGCTTATTTAACATCTTTAAGTTTTGACGTCTCCATTCCTCATGCGTGTGTGATGGGTGGATCGAAAAAGGAAATGGAGTTTCCACTTTCGATCGGTTGTGCGGCTTGTTAGAGCTTTAGCTGCTGTCCATTAGCTTTAAATGTGCCACTCGAATCACTCCATAGTTCCACGTCTCCGTGTGTGAAGACTTCTCGTACCTGAAAGAGACCAGACCGACGAGACCGTAGGTTGCTGGAGAAAAGTTTAGGATGAGAATTGAAGAGTAGAACTAAATCACCTGGTTGGAAGTCACGAGGTGGGGTGTTTTTGTCGTGCCATCCCTTAGTCACTGCTTCTTTCTTTGGCACGTCATGCACGAGATTCACTCGTTCGCTGCCCGAGGTTGGATAAATGGTATCTGCATTTAAATGTTTTATGACATCTTTTTCCATTACCTCGTGTAAGTGCGGGTGTAGCCTCTTTTGAGTTACGATGGAAGGTTCGTGGTTGTCTTCCGTATAAGTTCCGTGCGGACATACTGAAGAGCTGACTCTTTTACGCTTCTTGACGCGCGTGGGTTGTTTTCTCATCTCATCTGCACTCAAGTTAGCATTTATAACAGCAGGATATATTTTATCGCATTCAACATAATCATACCAAAAGAAGAAGGAGGTGGCTCGGGCTCAAGTTTGGACGTCTTCTCCACTGCGAAACCATCATGCACTTCGTGTGGTATCTCCTCATGTGGGGCGTCTCCTAGTGCTTCAACAGCACTCATAAATTTCGTGTACATCTCAGCTCCTTCGTCCGTAAATCCTGCATTATCGCAAACTCGTGTTAGATATCGTACAAGTGGACCAGAAGCACTTACTTGATCATGCGTGTCTTTTGATAACTCGTAAGGAAAGCTTTCCTTGTTGTACGTCTATCATGGCACCAGCAGTAGCTAAGAATGGTCTACCAAGAATAATAGGTACCCTAGCATCTTCCTTTATTTCAAGTACAACAAAATTAGTGGGAATGAAGAGATTACCTAACTTGGTGGGAACGTTTTCAACAATTCCCACCGGATATCTTACCGAATGATCCGCGAGGCGTAGACACATCTTTGTAGGTTTGAGATTCCCGAAGTCCATCCGCTTGAAAATCGAGACTGGCATGATGCTCACGCTTGCCCTAAATCACACAAAGCATTATCAATATCAATATTACCTATTGTGCATGGAATGAAGAAGCTTCCGGGGCCTTCAACTTTGGTGGCAGCTTGTTTTGAAAGATAGCGCTGCATTCCTCGGTGAGTGTTACCGTCTCGTTCTCTTCGATATGCTTCTCTTTGGAAAGACCCTCTTTGATGAGTTTGGCATGATTAGGCATCTTTTGGAGGGCTTCCACGAATGGTATGTTGATGCCAAACTTCTTGAGACCCTCTACAAACCTGCCCACTCGTGCTTCATTCTTACTGTTCACCAACCGTTGAGGAAACGGTATTGGAGGTTTATATGCCTGTAGAGCAACGTATGGTTTGTCTAAATCTGGTTCGACTCCTTCCATAATCGCAACCTTACCTTTGACTCTTTTCATGGACGTACCAAGCAGCATGCTCTTGCTCTTTGGAGGGCGAATTCTCAACTACATCACCGCTGCACACAGAAATAGCATTCATGTACTCTCTCGGGTTCAATTCGGGTTTACCTGGAAGTTGTACGGGATTCCGAGAGGATGAGGCAGCCTGCTATGCCACGAAGTTCTCTAAGCTTTTCACATGGTTGCTCAAGGACTCCATCTGAGTTTTGAGCTCGTTGATCACTGCCCCACATCCGCATTGAATTTGGCTTGAGTCGATTGTTGATGCCTTTGCTCCTTAATAAATTCGAGCAGTACCTCCTCAAGGTTTGACGAAGGGGCTTGACGAGGTTGAGGAACTTCCGGAACTTGCTGACCATGCTGAGATTTCTTGTTATTTTGCTGGTATGGCTGCTGTGGTTGCTGAATTCCCGAATACTTCATCGGTTGAGTCGTTCGGTATGACAAGTTCAGGTGATTGCTCCAGTTCGAGTTGTAGGTATTTCCGAATTGCGTGTTTCCTTGATGCTGGGCATAATTCATGTATTCCACGTTCTCTTGCAGCGCGCATTGATAAGTCACGTGTTCTGTATCTCCACAATACACGCAGTACATGGCGTCCGCTGCATTACCCGTCGCTCTGTTCTGATTCGGCTCATATAGGCGACGAGTGCTGTTAGACATACCTCTCGGTGTTGACCACATGGTGTGGTTAATGGCAAGGTTATCGATCAGCTCGTACGGCTCCTCGACGCTCAGATCCATAAATGATCCTCTAGCAGCGTTATCCAACGTCATTCGGTGTTCATCTGAAATTCCGTTGTAAAACGTTTGGATAACGTACCACTGCTCGAGACCATGGTGTGGACACATCTGTAGAAGATCCTTAAATCTGCCCCACCCTTCAAACAAAGTTTCTCCATCCCTGCATCTAAACGTTGTGATTTCCCCCTCATCTGAATCGTCTTGCTCGGAGGAAAGAAACGTGATAAGAATAATGTGCAGAGCTGATCCCAAGTCGTGATTGAACAAGCGGGAAGCAATTGCAGCCAAGTTTTTGCTCGTCCCCCAATTGAGAAGGGGAAGAGACGCAGTAAGATCGTCTCCTCTGAGACTCCGTGTATCTTGAATGTACCGGAAAGCTCAAGGAAGTCTCTGAGATGCTGATGGGGATCCTCGTGATTTCCACCCATGAATTGCTTCTCATAAAGCATGTTGAACATTGCCGGATTAATCTCAAGCTATTCCCTAGAAACAGCAAGCATCCTTATGGCTGTTTGCACGTTTTTCATGTTCGACACCACGTAATCTTTGAAGCGACGTATTGGGATAGCCTGTGGTTCTCGCGGTTGAGGCGCGAATTGCTGTTTCTGCATGTGCCCCAAATTATCGAGAGGTAATTGAGGTTGTTTGTGGCCGTTCTGATTATCCATATCTTGTGATCTGACGGCTCTGCGAAGGACAAATAAAGAACAATTTAGGTAGAAAGTACGAAAGAAAAGAAACCAAAAACAAAAACTAAACAAGAAAGACTCTAGGCTTGAATCTAAGACGCGTTGACAATAGTCCCCGGCAACGGCGCCAAAAAATTGATGCGTTATCAAAGTTAAACAAATAACCTAAACTACCCGCAACTGCACGACACGTGTGTAGTACTTCAGGTGTCGATCCCATAGGGACTACGCAACAACCTAAACTCAAACTATGAATCAAACTTGCTATCGAACGAAATATGGTTTTAAGAATGAAATACTAAAATCAAATAAACAAACTAGTTCTTAAGAATGAGACAAACGTTCCAGGAAACCATTTTCACCACAAGACTATCGAAACCAACAATCAACCTATCTATCATGCAATCCCAGTCAAGTTATCTAAGGCAGACGATCCTAATATTATATCTACCCTCTCTCGAGGTATAGACATGTGATCTAGTCAAGTTATCCCCTACTTTCGTGGCTGACACCTTGAACTAAACCCATAAGACCTGTGATTCATCTATTTTACCCTCAACTGCTGCTACCCTACTGTCGTGGCCTAACCTCGGTTGTTCTAACCTGATCTTCTAGGACTAGAATTCTCCTTTCGGTCCTTCTCCTAATCCCTAACACATGCATCTACGTGGCCATAGTAAACACAAGTAAATTAAGCACTCAGATAAAGAATAGATAAACGAAAACGAGAAGATGCATTCAAGGATAAATCAAAAGTGGTTACGGGATAGCCATGGGCTAATACCTTCTCCTAGAAGAAACAAACTACTCGCTCAAGCGTCCGTAAACAAACATAAACGAAATAGAAGGTCTAAGGAACATGAAAACCAAACAAAACCGAAGTGTGGGGTTGATCTGCAATGCTCCTTGTAAGTCTCTTTCGCAAGAACCTCCTCCTTCTTTCTACTCTCTCTCCTCGATCAAGAACTCAAACTCCATGAATGAGCTCGACCTCTCACTCCTCTCTTCTTCTTTCCTTCCTCTTTTCTTTCCTTTTCTCCCTTGTTTCCCTTTCAGCCGTTCAGTTCTTCCTTTTGTTGCAGCAACCATCGATTGTTGTCTTTTCATGAGTTCTTGAATAAGTTGGGCGATGTTTCCATTACTTTCTCCAGAAAAATATCACTTATTCCTCTTCTCTAAAGTCGTTTTCCTTATTGTATAAGTCCCCAATAAACTCCCATTTGTTTTAAGAGAAATTAACTTATTTGGAGTTTCAGGTGACAGACGCGACCCGCGTGGGCTAAGTAAGTGACCCGCTCGGGTGCGGCGTGGATGATCGCGCAAGAATGCGATGGAGAAAGAGGCAGCCCGCTCAGGCTGGAAGGTGCCCCGGTCGGGCTGTGTGGTTGCCCGCTCGGGCTGAGCTGATTCCCGCTCGGGCTGAGGCTCCGGGCGTGGTAGTTCTTGCCCGACTCGTGCTCAATTTGCTGAAACAAAATCACCATAACAAATGCCTGCTCAGGCTAGGGAGTTACCCGCGTGGCTAGTGCGTGTTCTTCGCCGATTCTTGTCCCGTTTGTTCTGTGATGATCCTCGATGTTGGTACTTTGTCTCGTGCACGTCCTTTAGCTCCGAAATTAACTGAATACGCATAAAAGCATGTAAGAACATGAAAGCACGAAAACAAGTAAAACGGATACAGAATCATACGTAAAGCATCGCATCTATATCATAAACATCTCTAAAACGGTGCAAGAAATACGTATGAAAACGAGATGATCACTCACCGAAGAATGCATCACCATTATTGAAAACACGCTACCCCTGAAGTTGAAGGACCCCGGAAGCTTCTCCATTCCATGCACCATAGGATACATTAACCTCGACAAAGCTTTGTGCGATTTGGGAGCAAGCGTGAGCATCATGCCACATTCGGTCTACAAGGGGATGAACTTCAGAGATCTCAAACCTACCAAGATGTGTCTACGACTAGCGGATCATTCAGTAAGACATCCGGTGGGAATTGTTGAAAACATTCCCACCAAGGTAGGTAGTATTTGCATTCCTACTTGATATTGAAGAAGATACTAGGGTACCTATCATTCTTGGAAGACGTTTCTTAGTTACTGCAGGTGCCATGATAGATTTACAACAAGGGAAGCTCTCTCTACGTGTCGGCGACGAGAAGATTGAAGTCATCTTTTCCAGCTCCATGAATGGACCTTCCTTCAAGGAGTCATGATTTAGAGTTGATTTGCTGGACGAGTTAGCGAAGGACACACTTGATCGTGACACCCCACATGAGAAGACACCACACAAAACGCTCATTGACTTTGAAGTAAAGAAGGCGTCTAAGCTTCAGTTCGAACATCTTCCTTCTTCTTTTCGGCATGAGACGTGAAAGCCACCAATTCGCCTCAAGAAGTGTAGGAGAGTGAGCGCTTTACTGTGTATGCACGGGATGCTTAAGGAGGACAGCCACAAACCCTCCATCGATGATAAAAGGAGGCTGCACCAAATTTCAAAAGAGAAAGGAGCGACGACGGTAATGCGCAATGAGAAAGACGACCGCGTTGAAGGATGGCATGACACAAAGTTCATACCTCATGACTTTCGGCCAGGTGAATTGGTTCTACTTTTGACTCTCGTTTTAACTTTTCCCGGGCAAACTACGTTCCCGTTGATCTGGTTCTTTTCAGGTACGAGAGGTCACACATGGAGAAGTAGAGCTATGGAGCGAGTCGGGCGGAACGTTCAAAGTAAATAGGCAGCACCTAAAGCTATATCAAGCCGCTCAACCGATCGAAAGCGGAAACTCCATCACCCTATTCGATCCACCAATCGTGAGCACATGAAGTATGGAGACATCAAGCTCAACGACGTTAAACAAGCGCTTTCTGGGAGGCAACCCTGCATACTTCATATAGACGATGCTTTACTTCTTTTTCACGAGGATGATTTGATCGTAAAAACTGAGCTTGTTTTGTAGAAAAAGAGTGCACATTAATACTCGACTATAGATAGAAATAATGCCTCAAAGCATGATCTAAAATCGATATAAGTGGTGGGTTGGCGATAATCTTTCTACGTCCTAAGAGCAAGGCACATAAAAGTGTCATGTACTCCGTTGCAGCCTTGAACGAGATGCAAGAGTATACCGTCATTGGTAGCTTGGGTCTAAGTAGAGGTTGAATCCCTTCAAATCCGATGTCCTAGAAGCCTAGTGTGTTTGCATATCAATAAAAAAAGAAGAAAAAAAGGAATAAAAGAATAAAGAAGCTCGTAAATAAAACAAGTATCTTTTTTATTCTATGTTTAGCATCTGTTTCAAGTCTTGTTTGGTGGATAGAGTTGCGGTTTCTCGCTTAGCTTGTCTTTGATTTAATTTCTTATAGGTATCCATGGTAAACTTAGGATGAAAACTGAAAGTTATTAGGCCAAATTTACTTTTAACTTGCTTGTTGATCGATTAGGTTTGCTTTAGCGGTATTTCTAGGGGAAAGGGGAATTCTCGATTTTTATATCTCCTACATGTTCCACGTTTACATTTGCTTAGGGACAAGCAAATATCCACGTCTGGGGGATTTCGATCATCTCGTTTTTGTAGTCGATCTCACATGATTTTAGATATGTTTATGACGATAGTTGCGATGTTGACGTGTGTTTTTGTATCCGTTTTACTTGTTTCCATGTTTTCATATTATATAGGTTTTAATGCGTATTTGGTTCGTTTCGGAGCTAAAGAACATACACGGGAAAAAAATATGAGCATCGGAGATCATAACAGAGCAAACGTGATGAGAAACGGGCAAGGAATGTGACACAACATGAGGAGACAAGGCCCCACGCGGGGTGGTTTCCTTAGCCCGCTCTGGCTGAACATCCAGTACTTATTGCCCGCCTCGGACTCATCTTCAGCATGCACGAATTGAGAGCTCGTGAGGAGCCTGCACGGTGTGCTTTCCATAGCCCACATGGGGTGGTGGTCCAGCAGAACTTGCCCGACTCGTGCTCATCCTTAGCACGCGCGGGTCATGGAAGAGTTGGAGAGCCCGCGCGGATTGGCTAGCAAGCCCATGCGGGGCATGTTTGCAACAACTTTCCTTGAAGTTCTCCAACAGAGAACAAGCTTAAAAAGGGACCCCCAATTGAGTTAGAACTTAAGAAAACACAAAGGGGAACCCCAGGAGGGCGTATTGGAGCCTATCCATCATTGGAAAAGAGCCCTCTTGACGTTAGACACACAAGGAGTTGAAAGATCGATTCGAGATGACACCTTGTTAGATTTCTATTCTCCTTAGACATTTTATTTCATTTATGATGTTTGATTCAGAAGTCATGACTGAGTAGTTGTCTTGTTCTAGGAGAACGGATTAGCCCATGGCTATCCCAGAACCATATTTGATTTATTTATGAATGCATTTGTCATTTTTCCAATCTATTCTTTATCTAAGCGTTTGATGTCTTGTATTTACGAAGGCCACGTAGATGCATGTGTTAGGATTAAGAGAAGGATCAAAAGGAGAATTCTAGTCCTAGAAGATTGCTTAGAAAAAGCGAGACTTGGTCGCGAAGGTAGGGTAGTAACGGTTGAGGGTTAATCGGATAAATCTTAGATCGTATGGGGTGTCAGCACGAAAGTAGGGGATAACTGAAGTGAATAACGTTCCTATGCCTTGAGAGAGGGTAGGATCTACATTAGGATCATCCGCCTTAGATATCTTGATAGAGAATGCATGATTGGATAGATCGATAGTTGGTTTCAGAAGCTATGCGGTGAAACCGTATCCTAGAACGTTTGTCTCATTTGTCAAGCACTCCTAAGTTTACTGCATTATCATATTTTCATCTCACAACCATTATTTCATCGCAACAAGCACTACTAGAAAATTCAAGATTAGGGACAGAATTTGGGGACGGATTATACATGGATTAGGGATGGAAAATGAAATCCGTCTCGAATCCGTCCCCAAATTTGGGTACCGAAGAGCCGTACCTAATCCATCCCTAATTGCGGACCAATTAGAGACGAATGAGTAAGGCATCCCTAAATTGGGGACGAAAATTTCTACTGTCCCTAAATTGGGGACGAAATTTGTTGCCGTCCCTAATTTGGGGACGGAAGTTTCTGTCGTCCCTAAATTTAGGGACGGCCAGATCATCCGTCCCCAATTTAGGGACGACATCTCTTTCAATCCTTAAATTTGGGGACAGATGTGGGACCGTCCCTAAATTTAGGACTTTAAAAACCATTTTAGGGACGGATTCGGGATGATTTTTCGGAAAATTAATTTCTTAGTCCCTAATCCGTCCCTAATTCGTGTATAAATAATCTATTTAACCCCTCAACCATTGATCCGTTTTTCATAAGCAACTCTCATATTTTTACCGCATATCTTCTATAGTGTTTGCGATTATAATGACATCTTCATCAAGATCGAACATTTTCGTTTCTAGACAATGGATGTAGAGAAGAATTGTTCCAGAATCTCAAAGCGTATCGAAAGAGTTTATAGAAGGCGTCACACAGTTTATGACAATGGCGACGAATCAACAAGTTTACAAAGAAACGGGTACGTATGTTTGTCCATGCGTCAAATGCAAGAATGAAAATTTTGTTAATGAGAGAACTGTTTGGAAGCATTTTTCTTTAAGAGGATTTACTCCGAATTATTTCATGTGGTTATGTCATGGAGAAAATTTTGCACCACGACCTAGTAATGTTGTGGAAAACTTTAGTAGGGGCACTATACATCATGATGAATTTGAGTCTTCTCAAGATGTAGAAATGAACCCCTATGTGGAAATGGTGCAAAATGTATTCCGTGAAAGAAACGAAAATATTGAAGAAGATCCGAATGAAGAAGCAAAAAGTTTTTTTGAAATGCTAGAAAGTGTTAGGAATCCACTTTATGATGGTTGTAGGAGTGGTTTATCACAGTTATCTCTGTCTGCACGTTTGATGAATTTGAAGACTGAAAATAATTTGTTTGAGAATTGCATGGATTCGATATTGCAATTAGTAAGAGATTATTTGCCAGAAGATAATAATGCAGTAGACTCCTATTATGAGACAAAGAAGATGATGCGATCTTTGGGTTTATTGCCATATGATTTTTTGGAGAGAGACATCGGAGATTAGTAATTGTCTATTTTGTGGAAAAGATCGGTTTTATTTAACAAAGAATGGAAAATCGGTTCCATATCGTCGTATGTGGTATTTACCAATTACAAACAGATTAAAAAGATTGTATCAATCTGTGGAGACCGCAAGCGACATGAGATGGCATGCTGAGCATTCAAGTCGTGAAGGAGATATGTGTTATCCCTCAGATGGTGAGGCGTGGAAACACTTTAACAAGGTATATCCTGATTTTGCGTCTGAGAGTCGAAATGTCTATTTAGGCCTTTGTACCGATGGTTTTAATCCATTTGGGATGTCTGGAAAGAATTATTCATTGTGGCCAGTTATAGTGACACCTTACAACTTACCACCGGATATGTGTATGAAACGGGAATTTTTGTTTTTAACAATAATGATTCCTGGGCCTAATCATCCGAAAATAAGTTTGGATATATTTCTTCAACCACTTATTGAAGAATTAAATGAATTATGGAATGAAGTTCAAGCGTACGATGTCTCGAGGCAACAAAATTTTATGTTACGAGGTGCTCTCATGTGGACAATAAGTGATTTTCCAGCTTATAGTATGTTATCTGGATGGACAACGCATGGTCGATTGGCTTGTCCATATTGCATGGAGGAAACAGATGCTTTTCAGTTGAAACATGGAAGAAAGACGATTTGGTTTGATTGTCATCGTCGCTTTCTTCCTGTTGATGATGCATTACGGCGCAACAAGAGAAATTTCAAAAGGAATGTAGTTGTGCGGAACAAGAGAAAGACGATTTGGTTTGATTTGATATTGGACTATTCTTCCGAGATTTATGTTCGAGAAATCTGAGTATGGATGTGGTTCGTCGACTCGGAAATAACATAGTAACTATACTTTGTAACTTAGAGAAGATTTTTCCACCATCATTCTTCGATGTTATAGAGCATTTGACAGTTCATTTACCGCACGAAGCAGCATTAGGAGGTCCAGTTCAATTTCGTTGGAGTATCCGTTCGAGCGATTTATGTTTCATCTGAAGAAAAAAAAACAAACAAAAAGCTCGACCGGAGGGTTCAATTGTGGAACAATATGTCAATGAGAAAATATCGTTCTTCACTTCATACTACTTCGAGCCACATGTTCAAACGCGGACTAGAAATC
>CM071866.1:24566183-24597493 GCA_036759665.1 Gynandropsis gynandra | reverse complement strand
CAACAACAAATGACCGAGATTATTGCTATTGACGATGTACGTGTTGAAGAACTTACGCACGGTGAAATGGAAGAAATCAAAAGAAATGAAGATGATCTTTATGAAGATATAGAAGAAAAAGAAGATGACGAATTTGAATCAGATACAGAAGAGTCGACAGAACAATTGTGTGACTCTGATGATGAATCATGTTAAAACGTTTACGGATTGTTTTTTTATATTTTTTTAATGGTTGTTTCTATTTCTTAATGATTATACGTTTACGAATTATTTCTCAATGATTATACGTGTTTTGATGATTATACGTTTACGGATCCCGATCTATCGTCCCGATCCCGATCTATCATCCCGGCCCCGGCCCGGTCAATCGTCCCGGCCCCCGCCCGGTCAATCGTCCCGGCCCCGGCCCCAGTCAATCGTCCCGACCCCAGCCCCGGTCAATCGTCCCGGCCCCGGCCCCGGTCAATCGTCTCGATCCCGATCTATCGTCTAGGCCTCGATCAATCGTCCCGATCTTGGAATTGGGGACGAATGAGCCGTCCCCAATTGGGGACGGGTTAGTCTCAGCCGTCCCAATTTGGGGACGGAAACATAAAGCCAGTCCCCAATTGGGGACGGTTGCATCATGCCCGTCCCCACTGTCGTGATTCCGATTCGTCATTTGGGATTCAGCCCGCGAATGCGATCCCTCCCCTCCTCCGTCTCCCCACCGTTCGCAGCTCCCCACTGTCGCCGCCCCGTCGCCACCCTGTCGCCGCCGCGTCGTTTACCCTCGGTCTTCTTCGTCGTTGTGCTTGTGTCCGGCTCGTGGAAACCATTCTCATCTCTCTTTACCTTGGTTCGATTCTTTTCTTACGGTAAGGATTCTGTTCTTGCGTCAGTTGTGTTGTATGTTCTTGCGTCAGTTGTGTTATATGACCAATGGAATGGAGGAAACATAAAGATTATGTTGTTGATACCCTTGGCCGTGCTAGTATGTGTTGATGCTAGATTGATATGTGTTGATGCTAGATTGATATGTGTTGATTCTAGAAGTATGTGTTGATGCTAGATTTGATAGAAGAAATTTATGTTGAAATTGAGAAATTGAGATGATTAGTTTGGGGGTGGTATCGTAATATCTTAATTTCACATTTCAGTATGTCGCGACGCGTTGGAAGAGGCGATAAAACGAGAAACCGCCCTCAGTCCGAGGAAAGTGGCAACCTTTCATCTCATTCCCGACATTCCAATTCATGGTTTGAAGATTATATGAATCCAAATTTCTTCCGAAAACTGGATTGACACAATCGGGGTAATATATGCCATATTATCCGCAAATACAACCACCATCCGATCCAGTAATGCATCACGACCCTGATATAGACGAGGAACCAACAGTGGAAGAAGTTTTAGCAATGGATGAAGAACGACGCAAGCTTCCTCTTATAGACCCTGTTCGAGATAACGGCGGTGGTGGAAATCATTTGTGGTATGTTTTAAACAATTTTTAATTTTATCAAGTAATTTCAGCAAAAAGTTTATTGGAATCCCGCCCTTACCAACCTAGTAGAGTCCGAATTTGAAAAAAATGCGGCAAAGCGTCTCAAGTTTATCGTAGGTAAATGTCGGGAAAAACGAGAGACAAAAAGAAAACCCAATTGGATGGCGGAAGATATTTGGGCTCAGACGTGCGCATATTGGGATTCCCCAGAATTTAAGGCAAAGAGCGAGCGAGCAAGTAAATCCCGGCGTTCTGATAGAGAAGGACACGAGATAAGCGTACACACGACAGGATCTCGTTCTTTTGCGGAAGTATACGAAGATCTGGTAAGTTTTATTCAATTTTTTATGCATTTATATAAAATTAACATTTCATTAAACTATGTCTTTTCTATTTTTTTCAGGCGAAAGAGAAGGGATCCGAACCATCGTATCTAGAATTGTTGGAACGTACGCACGTTAAGAAGTCAGATGGTTCGTGGGTGGATCCCAAGGCAAAAAGCCTTCACGATGAAATTGAAAACATGGCAGTGGAGCGAGTATCGCAAATTCCCCCGATAGAAGACGAATCACAAACTACTCTTAGTCAGGAAGAGTACAACGAGTTGTATCTCGAGGTAATAATGACATTCTACTATGATCTAATTTCATTATTTATAAATGTTATTAATTCTCTATATTTGTTTTACAACAAGTTACACCATACAAAGGTCGTATTTTCGGACTTGGAGCAATGGCCTCAAAATATTCAACTTCATCCAAAGGTTAAGAAAAAGTATCGGATTACGAGCTCCGACATCAAATATCCGAAAGGTTCCAAGAATCCGACAGGCATGTTGAACAAGCACTAAAGGAGGCTGAACTATAAAGAAAGAAAGCTGAACGATCAGATAAGCGAATGGAAAAGCTTTTGCGCATGATGAAAGCGCAAATGCCTAACATCGATTGAGATGCAGTTCAGAACAGTGATTCCGATCACGACTAATCGGAAATACTTCCAACGGTTTAGGATTAAAAATGTTGGTTATATGTATACTTTGTAATTATTGTTATGTACTAACTTTTATCTTTTAATCTAATCCAACTTTTTCTTTAATTTTATTTTTTTTATTTTTTTTTAAAAAATAGGGACGGCAAATTGGTGCGTCCCTAAATTTAGGGACGGAATCCAGCCGTCCCTAAATTTAGGGACAGACCATTGCTGTCGTCCTTAAATTTAGGGACGGCGAAATTCCGACCCTAAATTTAGGGACGGCTAAATTCCATCCCTCAATTTAGGGACGGCTAATTTCCGTCCCTAAATTTAGGGACGGCTGCACCGGCCCATCCCCAATTTTTAGGGACGGAAAACGGTTCGTCCCCAATCCCGAGACTGTTTTCGGACTAAATTTTCCGTCCCTAATTGGGGACGGATTGGGGACTGAATTTTCCGTCCCTAATTGGGGACGAATAGCACTTGGAGACGCGCGATTGGGGACTACCGCTGGTCGTCCTTAATCCGTCCCTAAACCTGTTTAGGGACGGATTAGGAATGGATTTTTCAGTCCCTAAAACCTGATTTTCTTGTGGTGAACCATTGATTCTAGTTTGATCTTAGTCCGTGTTGCGTAGTCCCTGTGAAATCGACACCTAAAATACTACAGACGTGCCGTGTACTTGCAATAGTTTAGGTTAACTTGTTTAACTTGACATGCATCAACGATGACCGCTTGACTTGAGAAGTTTCTCTAAAACAATGTACTTTTGATACACATTCTTCTCTTCCCCAAGAGAGGTAGTGCTCGACATTAGCGATTTCTCAACATTGAAAAGAGCTTGACAACATTGACCACTTGATCTGAGCACACACTTCTCGACTAAGCTTCAACCAAAATTGATGGAGTAGAAGAGTGGTGCGATTGATTGAATTATGCGGTGTTCCACCATGTGGTGAACCTGCTAAACCGAGCGTATTTCTCCCTTTTTGATTGATTTGCTTATTTTAACTAATTTTTATTATGGTTCACTGTTTATATATAAGACACTTATTGTCATTTAAACTAAATCCATTATGGAGAGAATTATTTTTTTCTTACTAATTCTTGAGAATTTTAGTTATAGAACAGTTGAAACGATTCTAAGTGTTCAACCGACTTATCAATACTAGTTCACAAAAAACATTGTAGAATCGTTCATTGTGTCCGAGATTCACTAGTTAAGATGTAGGAGGATTTGGGGCATTCATATTTAGATGAAAAATTTATAAGTTCTGTTATCGAGTTACTAAGGAGTTTCATTTCCGTTCCTTCTCATCAAAACGTCGATTTAGGTTCATACCATCTACAAACTTTACATACATAGAATCACTTTATAGAACAAAATTAGTATTAAAGTCAGAGACGCACTCCCAATGTATATTCATCCTCATTAGAGGTCTTACTTATTTTGATGGATATCAAATTTATACGTAAAATATTTGATTCATACCATTAACCAATTACGACGGGAGATAATATATTATATTAATAGTTGGTGAAATCCATACACATTATAATGTTCATAAAATGACATATATGGAAGGCCCGTAAGAGTGATTCCTTAGTGTGAACATAATTCAAGTGTTATATTTCACTACAATTTTATCCAAAAATACTGTGGTTTATCCATATATTTATAATAGAAACAATATTAATTTTATTTATATAAATGAATATGATTGAAAAATTGTTCAAGATTTTAATGGATTGCATTGATATCGATGGATGGTCAACAAGCCTTGCCAAAATTTTAACATTTCTGTAACGTTCTATTTGAATTTTAGTAAATTTATGGTTCACATTATCAATAAAGTTTCAACAACAACAATAATAATAATAATATAAAATTTAATTATTCTTATAATATACAATATAATTGATAAGATTATCTGTAATATTTACTTGATCATTGAACTTTGTAAAGTTTTTCACTTTATCAAAATGAAATTGTGAATTTTTCTGTTCGAGAATATATAAAATAAACTATCACAAAAAAAAACACACACGATAATTTAAACATATTTACCAACAAATTCATTTGTTTTAAAAATATCAAATGGATGTAATGGATTCTAATGGTGGTTTGACCATTGAAATATGTTAAAAATATAAACTGTATTTAAATTGATTCTAGGCGTTGAAAAAATGTTGATACACAATTAAAACGTATATGAAAAGAATCAATGATATTGAAGAAAAAGTATCAGTTACAATTTATCAACAATGTATCAATTGTCATGCACCATCGGAAAATTCTATTAGTATCCTTTGAAAAGTGCATTGCAAATTATTGACGGATGATCAATGGTAACTCCATGAGTTCTCGAGAAAAATGCACCAAAAAATGATTCAAGACGATTTTTCGTCTTATTTGATACAACAAAAAAAATTATATATGAAGGATGTAGGATGATTAGTTATGTTTATCTTTGTCATCAAGATATATATATATATATATATTAATATGAAAATGTATTATGATGTGGTAGACAACTAAATAAATTTACTTTTTCAAACTCTATGCGAGTACTTACCTAAAAATAATTAAACTCTATAAAAATACTACGAGACAAATAATATTTTAAAAAATTTAAGTCATTTTGTATCAAAAGATTAATGTTTTCCAAAAATAAAATTATATTGTTTTGGGTAAAGACAAATATATGTTCGAGTGTAAATTTTACAGTGCCAACAACTTCTATCGAGAAGAGCCATAATTATGAAAGTATATAATGTACAAAAAATGTTGTATATGCATGTAGTAAACATATTGAAAAAGTTATAAAAATCGAAAATGATACACATAAAATGCAACGAGTGAAAGAGAAATGAAATATTCATACAATGATAAGGTGTGAAGGGAATTCAACTAAATATTTTCTCATTACGATATGATTTTCAAAATCGTGGAGATATACTTGTGAGGACCGAAAGTAGAAGGTGAATATGTTAGCAGTAAACCGACATTAACTTGAAGCTTTCAAAGATTAAGAAGGCAAAAAATTCAGTAAAAAGTAAATTTACCAACTAAAAAAATCAATAGAAATAGAACTATAGATTATTTTTATAATTGTATTAGGCGACTCGGTTAGCAAAGAATTGTAACATAGTTTTTTTTAACATTCATCCTTATATGATCTTAGACCAACATTCTATTGTTAGAAGGAAGATAAAGACATCCCAAATCCCAAATAATACCCAACTATAAAGCCCTAGACTCAACAAACGATATCACAATACTTGTGATCTAGTGTTAATAATTCGGTGAACACCCATAATCTCTCCAAGAGTTCGGTAGCTAAATCTCAAGAATTAACAAAAATAAGAAAATTTATAGTGATAAAAACCAAGTTTTAAAAGTCCATCTAAAGGATTCTCTATTTATAAATACCCAATAATAATGAAAAACCAAATAAAATAAACCAACTTATTAAAACTCGCCAAAAGTTCTCGGTCGAGCAATGTAACCGCTCGGTCGAGGAGCATATAAGTATTTTACTTAAAATTCGCAAATCTTAAATACATTAGAGCACTTTAATGCTAGGGTTATGCAATCCGTTCTTTTGAATGATCTATTTGTGTAGAAAATTCGCTCAGGTCGAACGTCTTTGTGTTCGGGGCGAGCGCCTTTAGCTCCTCCAAC
Organism: Gynandropsis gynandra; assembly: GCA_036759665.1. Taxonomy (NCBI): domain Eukaryota; kingdom Viridiplantae; phylum Streptophyta; class Magnoliopsida; order Brassicales; family Cleomaceae; genus Gynandropsis; species Gynandropsis gynandra. The sequence continues at coordinate 24,591,352 of CM071866.1, read as the reverse complement.
ATCTTGATCCTCTCTACGTTTCCTCTTTGTAGGTTAATCTTGTGGCCTGAGTCGGTGTTTCTTGATATTATCTTCTAATCAATGGTTGTCCTTCCATATCCATTTGAGTATCCGTTCATAATTTCATAGGTTGTCTATTAGAAACGTAGTATCCAATGCTTCCATTTTAATTTTCTATTGAATAGGCTGATCAATGGGTATCCATTAAAAGTATCAATGAATGCCTTTTGCAAATTAATAAATATGTGTTTCGTTGATTGAATTGTATTATCAATCGACACTCATTGATATTCCATTAGAAATTTTACTATTTATATCAATTGAATAATCTTATTTTCAACACAAATCAATAGAAAAATACAAATTTTCTCTAAAATTTCCGTAAAAATCTGAATTCTCTACGTTGATTACACACATGTTAAAAATAGAATAATGTTTAAATTTTCCTATTCATTTTATGAATTATTACAATTATCATTTTGATATACCTATTTCATAATACTAATAGATAGGACTGGACAAATAACGAATATTTGCGAATATCTGACTATTTGTATTTTTATTTGTATTCAGCGAATATCCAGATTTATTATTTGAATTTGTATTTGTAATTCGGATATTTATCGGATATACGGATATCCGTATACGAACCTAAATTTTTTTTAACGTAAAAAATATATAAAATAATTTAAAAAAAATACCAATAATCATCAACTATAATCTAAAACTAAAATTCAAATTGTACATTCCCAAACTGTACAAGCTTCTTCCAAAGCATATGACTTTCTGTTTTTTTTCTTATGTTGTAATGTCTTTATACCATTATCCAACTTATTTGGATTAGAACCATTTTTTAGTTTAAATTAAATCTTCAACAATATTAGTTATTTTAAAGTATTTGATATTTTAGTATTCCAATCATAAATATCTTGCATATTTGTCTATATATTTATGTAATAAATGTTTAAATAAGCCTAGTAACGTTTTTAGTTCCAATTTTGTTATATATGTATCTATATATTAACTAAAATTTCTATTTAGTACTTACGGATACAAATGGTTCAGATAATTGACTCTACTATTTTTACGATTTGTCGAATATCTGATTTCTAATATTTGTATTTGTATTTGTGTCAGCAGATATTCGATTTTTTGGTTCGAATACGAATCCAATACGAATCGGATACGAATGTGTAAAAGACGTAACGTATGGTGGGCTGGATCGTTGGCAATCACAATGACTACAATTATCATTTTGATATACCTATTTTATAATACTATAGATGTTTATGAGACGTTATGAGACGTTTGATCAAGGCATTGCCACCTCTGCCCTATTGCCTTCTTCACTATTTTGATTCTGTCGATCTTCGAGAAGATAACATATTTGAGATTGATGAATTGATCAGTAATTTTAATGAAAGTCCCATTGTAGTTTTATTATTTTTAATTTTTAAATACATTATATTAGTTTTATTAATCAAAGTTTTATTTTCGGGTTTTAAAATGTGAAAACTTATAGAAGACAACTTGGTGAATCGATAATTCAAAAAAACCAAAAATATAAAACAATACTCATTTATTTACTTGTCAATGTTTAAGTACACTTGTCAGCCCTTACAATGTACCAATGATCTCCACGGATAACTCCCCCTGAGTTAGACGTAAATACAACCTCTACTGTTTTACCTCACTCAGCAGAATATCTATCTAAGTACACTTAAAACATCAGAACTCTCTTTCTCTCTGTTTTGCGTACTTCAGCGATATCACCCAGATCCGTTAACCTTCTTTTTCTTTTCAGGTTAACTTATCTGTCTTCCACTCGGCTCAGCAAACCTCCTGGTTCTTCAGCCACACCGTCTTGATGATTTTCCTTCTGCATCGAATCCGCCAGATCCAACTTGACTCCACCTTCTTCTCCTTGATCTTCTCGTTGACTTCCTTCAGTCTCTCCTTATTTGAATTTCTGCTCCTTGAATGTCTCAACTACCTGAAATAACAATTATACTCTGTGATCCTATTTTTTATTACATTAACACAATGATTATGTGTTGAAACATACCAACAATTACATCGTTCAATTGTCACTATAGGATCGATTAGAGTCTATCTACCGTCAATTATGGTGTAGTTTTATTAATCTTGGACATGGCTCAGATATGCCGAATTACTAGCCCCTCCGTTCCAAGCTAGGAGTTGAGTTTTGTGGCTCGAGCGAAGGTTCTAGATCACGTGGTTTTTAGAGTGGAGGACACTACGTGTGCCCGAGGTTGGTTTCACATGGCAGCGATAACCTCCCGCTCTTGAAGATGGAAGAAAGAGGGTCGATGGAAGTTTTAGACGAAATGGTGCCTAACAAGAACACGTCGTTTCGTCAATGGAGGCGTTTCGTCGATGGATCAAGTGTTTTTTCTTTTGTGAAAATTTGAATTGAATAAAGTATAATTTTTGTTTAACATTTAACAAAACCATGGTTCATGTAAATGTCTCTATGGATCAAGAGATCTCTTTCTCGATGAGAAAGTGAATTGAAATTTTAGGGACGGAATCACGCAAAGAAGCCCTTTGAATCTCTTCGTCTGTAACGTTCCGAGACCCTATTTTCGACTCAGGCAAGACCCAAATGGCTTTGGCTAGTGGTGGCGTTTCCAAATTTGTCTCGCATCAAGTGAAAACCAGAGTTGTGGTCATTGTGCTTCGACCGTAAATGGTTTCAGTTGTTGAGTTTCCAACTCTTGGATGTGCCTGATGGTTGTAACCAGTATAGGCACAAGGAGCATGAAAAGAGAAGGGAGACATCACTAGGATTTGGTGAAGAAAGTTTCAGAGACGGAGAGAATGCAGTGAAGTATCGAGACCCTACAAACAAAGAGAAGGAGATTTGGGTTGAATACAAAATAGGCCCAACTAACGAATACAAACCAAGAATAATCGAGCCCAATGCTAAAGACAGAAATAAGTATAAGTGTGAAGCCCAAACTCTTCTCTGCCGATTCTTGGAAGAATGCCAGAAGAATGCCAGAGTACCAAAACAGGAGGAAAAATCTGTTATTTTGATTACAATGCAAATGGCTAAGTGTTTTGTATTAGAGAAACCATATATGTAGAATAGTCAAACAAAAAATGTAACACACCAATTATAGTAAGGTTTGAAGATGACTATATTTTGGAAGCGATAAACTACATACCAAGGAAACTAAGGTAAACCCTAAAACTTTACCCAAAGTTACAAGAAAGTTAAAAGCATTTCAAGATATAGAATCTGGCTCCACCTATACTCGTTTTAGGGTAAAAACTAAAGTTTGTGGATAATAAAAATTAAAGCCATCACTACAAGAAAATCAGGTTTTAGGGACTGATTAGGGACGACCAGCGGTAGTACCCAATCACGCGACTCTAAATGCTATCCGTCCCCAATCCGTTCCTAATTAGGGACGGAAATTTCAGTCCCCAATCCTTCCCCAATTAGAGATGGAAAAAGTAGTCCCCAAACAATCCCTGGATTAGGGACAGGTTGTTTTCAGTCTCTAAAATTTGGAGACGGACCACTGAATCCGTCTCCAAATTTGGAGACTGAAAACTGAATCCATCTCCAAATTTGGAGACTGAAAACAGAATCCGTCTATCGCTCGACGCTTCGGCTTCAGCTCTTCGGCCGACGCTTCCCGAGCTTTCTACACTGCCTGCAAGCTCATCAACGAGAAACTAAGGCAAATCGTCGACGACCCAAAACCCGATTTCTCGCCTCGCTTGCTCCTGAATTGCTGCGGTGTCCTAGGGTTTACGAAATTTAAAATTGACGGCGAACTTCTGGGTCCAAATGGGTCCATTCTTGTTCAAGCAGTGGTTGATTCCGCTGGTAGATTCATGGACATCTCCGCCCGTTGGCCGATCACGATAAAGCCGGAAACAATATTCCGGCAGACGAAGTTGTTCTCGGTTATGGAGGAAGAATCTCGAAGCTGAGGACTCCTTGGAGACGGAACCTCCATAAAACAAAAACAAAGAGAAGAAAAGGAGAAATTACAATAGCCAAGGAAAGAGAGGATCATCTGCGGCGTCGGAATCTCTAAAAGCGACGACCATTGCTAATTTCTCGGCGAGACAGCTTCAGAAACTGAGAGAGGAAACCAAATCTAATCTACCATAGAAGAAGAAGAAGCAAGCGAGCGAGGGAACACCATCAGTTGGGCCTTCGAGCGAGGATTTATAAAAATTTGGGGACGGATGACAAAATCCGGCTCCAATTGGAGACGGGTGGATAAATTCCGTCTCCAAATTTGGAGACGGATGACCTGCCCGTCTCCAAATTTGGAGACGGATGACCTGCCCCTCTCCAAATTTGGAGACGGATGACATGCCGGTCTCCAAATTTGGATACGGATGACCTGCCCATCTCTAAATTTGGAGACGGATGACCTGCCGTCTCTAATTTAGGGACGACTTACTATTCCGTCCCTAATTGGTCCGCATTTAGGGACAGATTAGGCACACCTCTTCTGTCTCGAAATTTGGGGACGGATTATGGACGGATTTCATTTTCCGTCCCTAATCCGTGTATAATCATTTCCTAAATTTAGGAACGGAAATGTCGGTCCCTAAATTCCATCCCTAATCTTGAATTTTCTAGTAGTGCATGTTAAAGTCTAGGCAGTTGTGGAAGGTTGTTACACAAGGGTTACCGAAGAAACCAATCATGGCTGGAGTTGTAACTACAGGGGAGGAACAATAGAAATATAAAATATTGTTAGCGTGGGATAAAAGGGAAGCCAAGGATCAGACAACTTTACAACTACTATATAGTGCTTTGGCAGAAGAGATATTTGTTGTACACCTATCAATTTGTAAGAGTTCTAAGACAACTTAGGACTTGTCGAAAGAGAGGTATCAAGGAGATCCAAAGACGACAATGATTAAGTTGTAGAGACTTAAGGCTACCTATTACACTCTAAAACATGTAGAAAGGGAAAGTATGAAAGAGTTTTCTAACAAAGTTTCACAGTTGGAAAATGAGATGAGAGCCTATTTTGTTTACAAGAAATATTTCATCCATATGTGGGGGTCATGGAGTAGACAAAGGACTTAAAAACTATGACAGTAGGGTTATTTATGATTTTCCTACAACCCCAAGAGCAAGACTAGATGACAGGCATGGTGGTGGAACATAGGGAACCTTCTACGAAAAATATAAAGGTCAGAAATTTGGACAGAAGCAAGACAATTCCAAGAAAGCCTTTATGAAGACAAATTCTAAATCTAAAGGGAAAAAGTGGTGTTATATCTGCAACAAAGACAACCATTTGGAGACACAGTGGTTTTCAAAAATAAACAAGAAAAGGAAGAAGGCTCGAGAAAGTTAAAAGGGAAAAAGAAGTGCTATAAATGTGGGAAGTTATGACACTTCTCAAAGGACTATAGAATTAATAGACTAACATCCAATCAGGCACAAATGATTAGAGAAGAAGAAATAACATCTTGTTTACATAACAAATATTTAGAAGTGGAGTATGGTTGATAAAAAGTATTGCAACCAACCACATGACAAATGAAAAAGGGTATTTAACAACCATGGATAGAGACTTTAAAGTCCCTATTAAGGTGTGAAATGATGCAGTTTTGATGACAACTAAAAAGGGAGACATTGAAATCTCAACCAAGAAAAGAAGGAAAATTATAAAGGATGTATTTCTCGTTCTATGATAAGACACAAGTCCATTGAGTGTCCCTAAAATTATGAGGAATGGATATATCTCAAAACATAAACACTACTGAAATTCTACCAACACTACATACAGTTTTATTTTAATGTTTGCACAAGATTAAGGAACAAGAATAGATGAAGGTTCTGAAAATATCAAACTAATCAGTAACCATTACAAGGGATGACAATTGGTATCATAGTTTTATGGTTTTGGGACCATAGAGTAGAAACACAAGAGCACTGAGCACCAGGAAGCACTAGTCAACAAGAACAATATGTTTACAGAACAACTATGTGTTATCAAGGATACAAGAAGTTCTAAGGTTACTAAGGTTCAGATGGTAAACCAAGCATATCCCCTTAAGTGGGGAGACACAATAGAGGAAGCAAAAATAGTAGAAGAAGACATAAACTTATCTGGTTTGTAGCACAAAAGACCTGGAAAATCTGGAATCCACAACCTCCAAGAAATGATAAGCAAAGGTTTGGTGAGAGGCCTACCTAAGTTCAAAGTGATAATGAAAATGTGTGAATCATGTGTGAAGGGGGAACAACACAGAGAGGAGTTTCCTAAGCATACTGACACTAAGACTAAGGGATTTTAGAGCCGGTTCATACTGTTGTGGACCTATGCAAACAAAATTCCTAGATGACAATGTTTACCAACTCACATTTACAGATGCTATTGACACAAATTGTGGGTTTATTTTTTAAGGTTGAAGTTTGACCCTCTAGGAATATTCAAAAAATTCCTAAGTTTAGTTGAGACGCAAGCTGACAACAAGATGAAAAGATTAACATCAAATAGAGGGGTGAGTTTAAACTCACACCTATTAGACATAGCTCGAAGCAAGCTGAAAGATACATAGTGTTTAAAATTAACAGCCAAAAGATTGAAATTGCTATGAATATAATATTTGAAGAAGAGAATTGTTGGGAGTGGAATTTCCAAACTAAAACACCATATTAGATTGGAATTCCTGATCTAAACCCCTAAAAACTACATTCTTAGATCCAAAACCACTCCTATTTAGACTCAAGGAACTACAAAACCACATGCAACTCCTAGACTACTAGAAGGGAGAGATAACTCACCTCAATTAACACCTGAGCCATTGAGACTCGGTGACTCCCAGTTGAGATCCTTAAGGATAAGAGGGAGCAGCGATAGTAGCTCATCAACACCTATACACATGATGAGAAGGGTGAGCGATTTGTATAGAATTGATGAAGAACTAGACTTGAAAGAAACTGAGCAAAGTCAAGAAGCCTGTTACTTATCTTTTGAGGAGCCTTCAAGCTTTGAAAAGGCGGTAAGAGTCCAAGGCTTGAGGGAAGCCATGGATGCAAAAATTTATATGACCGACAAGAATCAGACTTGGATTCTTGTTGAGAGACATAAAAAACAGAAGATCATAAGTGCTAAATGGCTTTATAAAGTGAGAACAAATGAAGAAGGTAAGATATTAAAGTTGAAGATTAGACTTGTGGTTATAGGATTTATCCAAACATATGGCTTGGATTATGATGAAACCTTTGCACCAATATTCAGGCTTGACACCATAAGGACCTTGATCTCAGTGGCAACACAAATAAATTGGAATATGCACAAAATGGATGCCAATTTAGCAGTTCAAATGGTGAACTGACTGAAGACGTGTATGCGGAGCAGCCTCACGGATATGAGGCTGAAGGAGAAGAAGAAAAGGTGTACAAGCTACAAAAAGCATTGTATGGCCTAAAGCAGGCCCCTAGAGCATGATAAAACAAAATAAACTCATTTTTTATTGTTGAAGGGTACACGAGAAGTAGTTGTGATGCTGCTATGTATGTCATGCTACAAGAAGACTCAGTGTTGATAGTGTGTTTGTATGTGAACAACTTTATCATCACAAGAAGTAATACATGTATGGTGGATCAGATTAAGATGAAGCTAAGTGAGATATATGAGATGATCAATTTGGGAAGAGTAAGGTTTTGCTAGGTTTTGAGTTGACCTGCCTAGAGGGAGGAATATTTATGAGGCAGTGCAAGTAAGCAATGTCTATTCTAAGAAAATATTGGATGCATCATTCAAAGGGAGTGAGTACACCATTCAAATAGAAAGAACATTGAAGAATGGAAAGACATAAAGGGTCAGAGAACTAACCGGAGCATGGTTAGAGGGTTGCTCTACGTTGCTCCCAGCAGACCAGACATATCCTTTGCCATGTCCTACCTGTCTAGATTTAACTCAAAACCAATAGCAAAACATGTACAAGAGGTTAAACTAGTTCCGAGATATATAAACACAACAAAGGAGTATGGATTGATGTTTAAGAGGTCAAGAGAAGCTGAATTGGTTGGATACTAAGACTCAGACCTAGCTGGATGTTCTATAAATTCAAGAAGCACATCAAGTTTATGTTTCACCCTAGGCAGTGCTATATATTTATGGAAGACATAAAAACAAGCAACCATTGCACAATCAATGGCCGATTCCATATACACAACACTATGTGGTGCAACTAATCATTCATCATGGTTGGAAAGGCTATTTAGAGAATTAGGGCTCGACATACAAGGATGAGTAACTATCTACTGTGATAATATGCCAGCCATCGCAATCGGTAAAAACCCAGTTCAACACATGAGGACTAAACACATACATATAAAATATCATGTGATTCATAAAACAGAAGCAGAAGTAGAAAACGAGTTGAGGTTCATACTTGGCAGGTAACAGCTTGCTAATATTCTGAAAAAGCCCTTGGGAATGAAGAACTTTGAATATCTGAGATGAGCAATCGATATCGTGCCTAAGCCGGTTAAGATGGAGTATGATGGTTGTGACCACCATAGGCACAAGGAGCATGAACAGAGAAGGGACATATCACTAAGGTTCGGTGAAGAATGTTCAAGAGATGGAGAGAATGTAGTAAAAAATCGAGACCTTAACAACAACGAGAAGGAGTTTTGGGTTGAATACACGATAGATTCAATTGAAGAATACAAACCAAGAACAACCGTGGCCAATGCTAAAGACACAAGCCCACACAAGTGTGAACCCAAACTCTTCTCCTCTGATTCGTGGAAGCATGCTAGAGTTCCAGAACATGAGGCAGAGCCTGTCATTTTGATTACAATGCAAACAGATAAGTGTTTCGTATTAGACAAACCATATCTGTAGAACATTAGTCAAACAAAAATTGTAACACACCAATTATAGTAAGGTGTGAAAATGACTATGTTTTGAGGATTAGATGTATGAGCAAGGGTAAAAGAGAGTGTGACTTGCAACACTTTCAAAAAAACCTTTATGGTTAAAGAGTCTAATTTTTATCAAATAAAAGTGTAGAGACCAATTCGTTTTTCTCATTTGTTGATAGATAAAATTAGAAATAAATAAAGTTGTATTTTCAATAAATAGATGTGTTGTGGTCCCCAAAGAATAGATAGATATATAGACAAAATGTTTTATGTTTCATATTCATCAGAAACAAAAAAGTCTCTCTTTTATCGCTAATTGTACATTAGAAGATCAATCCGAAGTTTCTTCGATATTTTCGATGGTTCAAGGTATGCTTTTGCAAACTCCGAAAACTTTTTAAATTCTACGTATATATAAATAATGGAGGATGTAGAATACTTAAAATCAATTTATAATAAAAATATAAATTATAATGCAAATATACTTAATATAAAGAAAGATAGGAATGTTACAAATATATATTATGAATTTTCATACGTAGAATCTATGAATATGAATGTCATTTTTTATTCCCTAACTTAAATATTAAATATCATATAATTCCTAAAAAACCGATTGTCAATTCGATTTACAATTGTTATTGTAGAAAAACATATATCAATAATTTCACTAGCAACAGATAAAATCAAAGTTTATTTAAAATATGAAACACAAAATGATATAAAATTTGCTTTTCTTGTTTAATACCAAAATTTTTATAATAAAAATATCTATCATTACCTTTATGTTTTCAATAAAAAAGGAAAAAAAGAATATAAAAAAATAAAGAGAGAGAGAGTGAAAAATACATTTCATAGTTAGATTTTTATATAGGGTTAAACTTTTTTTTTTTTTTGTGTAAGGTCGCACTTTTTTAATTTGAAAATGCACATATTGATTATTTTTATTTTAACTTTTAATAAAATCTAAACAAAAATTATAATCATTGGTGGCATTTCACCCTAATGATTTTTAACTCCATCCACCTCTATATACCATTAATTCATTTATGAATTTAAGTAAAATTTTAAAGATACATCCATGGCTTGAAGAAGGTATTTCCTTGTGGTTGCGTCCTTTGAATCCCGAATTTATGGGTCATCAAGAGTCTTCAATAGTTATTCCCTCAATTTCATTATGTGTTGTTGATAGGTTCGAGATATCTGCTATGGATCATAATTTGTTTCCATCCATTATTATGGAATTTAATAGGAAATAACAAAATTAATATCTAATATCCAGATTAATCGAATCAAATTCCGTTTTTTATTTCTTGTCCATTGAACATATATATTGTTACATGAACTAAAACTTAGTATATTATTCGTATCTTTGAACAGGAGTTTAAATTGATGTTGTACTGTTAGTACAATGGATTAATGGGTTTAAACTCTTAAATAATTCAATAAAAGAATTTAAAATTTAATTTTTTTGATAGATGAACGCTCCAAACACTAAAAAAAATGTTTTTTCAACAAATAGATTTGTTGAGATATTATGGAATTTAATAGAAAATAACAAAATTAATATCTAATATCCAGATTAATCGAATCAAATTCTGTTTTTATTTCTTGTACATTGAACATATATATTGTTACATGAACTAAAACTTAGTATATTATTCCTATCTTTGAACACGAGTTTAAAATGATGTTTTACTGTTAGTACAATGGATTAATGGGTTTAAACTCTTAAATAATTCAAGAAAAGAATTTCATTTTGTTTATAGATGAACGCTCCAAACACTACAAAAAATGTTTTTTCAACAAATAGATTTGTTGAAAAAGTTATTTTTCATTGAAATTAACAATTTTTCAACGAATACGAACAATTTTTCGACCACTATATTGAGACATTGGAATTCAACATACATTCAACTTTTTGATGATCCTTAAATGATATTAATCCATTGAAAAGATTCAACGAAGATTGTTGATATATTGTTCATAATGTATCAACAGTTTCCAATAAAAAAATCTATCAAAAATATGTAATAGATAACCGTTGAAACTTAGCTGCAACGGAAAACATCATTGATATCTGTTACAACATTTCAATCGCATATTTGTTACCATCTATTGAAATATTTGAGAAAGTTATCAAGAAATGTTTGGAACTTTCACTGAAATATTTGAAAATATTATCAATGGTCACCGTTGAAAAGGAACAAGATTTGAATGGGTTTCCATTGATAAAATTTAAACATGTTAACAAATTCTCGTCGAAGTTTTTAAAAATATATCAAAATAAAAATAAAAATTAATGGATATATTTATAGAATTAAAATTTTATTTAAATATAATAATTAAAAAATCGTTTAATTTTAGATAAACCACCGTATATTGCTTTCGATGCATGAGACGATTTCGTGTCCAAATTAACCAATGGATCTTGTCTTGTTGACATTCTTTTTTCCTTAGTGACGTTCGACGGGTGGTATGTTTGGTCAGTCAAGAGTTGTATTACAGTCTTTACGTTTCACATCTGTTTGCTCTCAAATAACAGTTTCGAGATGTTCTATGTGGTGTTCTTGATAGTATATATATTGCATTGAAACGGTATGTCCAAAGCATCCTTTACAACATCTTTTTCTTTAGACATCCTTGATCTTACAATCACCCTTTATACGATTAAACTAACATAACACAAAAAAATTATATTATATATAATGATAACTAAAATTTTAAATTTTAGTTAAATAATTTAGGAGTGTCAAAATGGAGCCAAGTCCATGGGTCCACCCGAAAATAACGGGCTCCGACCTTAAATTTATAGGACCATTTGTATTCAGACCTTCGGGTTGAAACTTTTAATACTCCTGCAAAAATTACGGCCCAACCCATCGGGTTTCGTGCTGGCCCGTCGCTAAACCTTTCCTAAAAAAAATTAGATCTAAGACCTATCTTTTCTTCTCCTTTCCCTTTGTGTTGTGCCGTCTTCGTCTGATTCTAATCCAACCAAATGTCTTCATCCTTGTCATCAATACCAAGCTCGATCGATTCTAGGCATCATGTTCGGTCGATTCTAAGCGTCGTCTTCGATCGATTCCAGACGTCATCTTTGGTCGATTCCAATCTTTTCCTGGTTAACTCCAAGCATATATTCCACGTATCGCAGATGTGGCTAGAATCAACAAAAAGAGTTTTAAACTTCATTGCTCTTTCGGTTTGATGAGATTTGGTCATTGCTCCCTCGGTTCCACGAGATCTAGTTCAAATCGACGAAGAGATATGTAATCAGATCGTCTTATTTGGTCTCTTGGCCACAGAACCAGATCTCGCTATAGCTTTCTCGATTCCGCTGGTGATCTGTTTCCCACAGTCGGCCGACGATCTGGTTGGAATGGACGAAGAGAGGTTTAAACTTTGTTCCTTCTCTTTGTTGTTCCCTCGATTCAACGAGATCTGGCCGAGCTTCAATGAGACCTTCGTCGTCTTCGTTGTAGATTCCAACCTTTGTTGTTCCCTTTCTCGATTCAAAACAACGACTTAGAAACAATACTAACACCGGCCCATGGCCCGCTTGAAGTCTATCGGCCCAGACCTCGGGCTTAAGAATTAAAGCCTTTTTAATTTTTGAGCGGGATGGTCTCAACCCCTTTTCCTTGGGCACATGTGGGCTAGGACCGGGCCAGCCTGTTTGACACTCTAAAACAATTTAATGTTAAACTGGAGAAAAGTCTTATCTTTTTAGAGTAGTTCTTCCCGAGATTTTTTGACGGTTTGAGATTGTTGTGTGATATTCTCGGTGTAGCCTTGATCATTTACTTTTCTAGAAGACTGATAAACTCGTGTTCATCACCCTTTTTATTGATTAGAATAAAATTCGTCTTGACATGTGTCTTAATTAAAAATTCCAATAACGTCGGTTCTCTCTCATTCCTCTACATTTTAATTAAACTTAAATCTAATGGATAAATTTTAATTAATATGAATATTTTATTCAAATAAAATAATAATTTTTTTCTTACAAAATCTTTCTTTCTATACAGGAAGGATATCACCTGACGTATGACTTTGAGACTATCCTCGACAACTTTCTCACCATATTAACTCTGTTTAGACTTTGAATTCTTGGCCTTTAAATCTTCAGATTTTCAATAAGTTGGATGAAGTGTTCGTTAGTTGCCTATATAGATTTGACATTCTTCTTGGCGTAATTTCTTTTAGCATAACTCATCATTAGCTTTCTACGACTCCGCATCATAAGTTAATGTAGTGTAGCTATGTGATGCGTGGTGCTTAGGTCTCTATACGATCTTTACCCAAAAAAAAAAAAATTAATTACATTGCCAAATTAAATTATTAATATAGTTCAAATAAAAATATGTGATCATGTATGGTGGATAAACTAGAGCTTACTTGTCAAGAGTAATATAGTTTATCTTGTAATAAGATTTGGATTATGTGATTGTTTTTATGTTTCAACAAATCAAGTAGGCCAATCCAACAAGAAAATTTATTCAAAGATAAAAAATAATTTATATTACAAATAAAATAAATGTAATAAAAGTACCATTATGTTAGGACCTTTTGTCTCCTTCCCATCGTCTTCTACATTTTTTCAATGTCTTATGCCGTCATAGTCTTCATCTCATCGGTGTCTCCTTCACATCGTCTTCTACATTTTGTAGGTGTCTTCTGTTGTCGTAACCTCCATCTTCTTATTCCATCTTCTGCCTTCGTGTCCTTGCTTATTGACAACTTTTATGACCGATACAAGTATAAGGGTTTTCAATAGAGAATAAGAAGACATAAAAAAATACAAGAAAAAAGATGATGAGGTTTCCTTAGCGTTGAGAGCGCTTGAGAGAGGAAAAAGAACTGTGTTGGAGAATGAATGAAAGGAAGTTAATAAAAGAAAAAAGGAAAATGGAGATCGAAGATTCGAGATTGTGAAGAATATATATATGTTGACAAAGTTTTCAATTGTTTTTTCATTTTAATTGCAAATTATTTTAATGTAAGTACAAATACATATGGTTCTGAAATTTTATCGGTTTGAATTTTGTGGATTCTAGTAGTGATTTATACTAGGCAATGAGAATGAGACGCTGAACAAGTCACTAAATACATACAGACCGATCACAAGGGCTAAGGATAAAAGGATGCAGAATGTTTTAATTGAATGGTGGCAAAAGAACTTGCAAAGATACCATAAAGGTATTAATAGGTGTTAAGGCAAGCATACGTGACTTGCCTATAAGTAGAAGATGCCAAGAAAAGCAAGAAACCGGAGGAGCTGAAGGAACTCGAACCAAGTGAATGTATGCATGGAAATGTTGGTCGCTCGGCATGTGTTCGACCCAAGTGAACTTATGAGGGTAAAAGAGCATTTGATGAATTGGATCACTTGGCTCAAGTATCACACAACTCGATTTCTAGCGGACTCGACCAAGAAGAGGAATTAGTCGATTAAACGTACTTTCATTATCATATTTTAGAGCTAGAACTTTATGCGGTGCTGAACTGATTTATTATAATGTTCGACCAAGTATTATATCGTGTTTTGCTTAGTTTGATTGTTTTATTTTGTTTCTTCCATGGTTTGGTCTTTATAAATAACATACCCATTTTTTTGTCTTTGAAACTAATTTTTATCTAATTGAGAGTGTCTTCCTTTGCTAATTCTTGAGACTTAGCTATCGAAATCTTAGAGAGATTATATCAACATTAGATCACAAGTGTTTTGGTGTCATTTGTTTAATATGGAGTTTTCTAAACGGGTTGTAGTTGAGATTCGAGAAATTATTCTTCAAGAAGCTTATATGTTATGTTATCAAGTTGCTAAGTGTTTTAATCCAATTTCATCCATCTAACAAGTGGTATAAAAGTCTCGTTTTTTCATTAGGTTATCATCCTTTGATCTTATTAAATTAAATTTTGTTTAGTTTAGTTTAATTTAGTTTAATTTTATTTTTTGGTTGTTGTAGAAAAAGAAAAAGAAAAAAGAAAAAGAAAAAGAGAAAAACAAACAAAAGGAAAAAAGGAAAAACAACGTAAGACAATAAAATGAAGAAAAAAAATGAATAGAAAAATAAAAAGGAAGAAAATGAAAGGAAACGAAAAGGAAAAAAAAGAAAAATAATAAGAAAAAGAATATGGAAAATAGATATTCGGGAGAAATAGAAGTATTTCAAGAACGGAATTGGGAATCTTAGACATAATAATAACGTTCTACACTTGTAGATAAGATTTATTTTGAATTTTTGGGGACTAATTTGGGTTTTTTCTTTTTATAAATTAAATCGAGCATGAGAAGCCTAGAAAATAATAGAAAAACAAGTAAAAATTGAGCGAAACACCTTTGATGGGAACCAAGAACTTCGTTCATCTCCCTTTGATACATTTTTTATGTTTTTGCTAACTTTTATTGTAGTAGTTCGGTGTCTAGTTTAGGAAATTATTCAATGAATCACTGCAAGGTCAAGGCGCAGCTAAGTTGCAAATGCAAATGATGATGGTTGAGTTTCAATGGATGATGCGAGAATGAACTCACTAATGTCAATCGATGACTTGATTCATGGAAGATACGACATGTGGGGTTCGCCAAGAGCCACAATTGAGAAGACAAAATGCATCTACTAATCAATACCCTCTAGATATGGGTAAAGACAAGTATGTTGAGATTTTACATGAGGAGGATGATCAACCAACGAGAGGCTCAACCAACAAGCAAAGGATAGGATAAATTATGATATTAGGAGCATCAACATGGACATTTTTACGTTCATTTGGCAAAGCGATCACAAGAATACATGGATTGAGAGCAGAAGATGAACATTATTTTTATTTGCATCCATACTCCAAACTAAAGAAGGTAAAATGGGTGTAAACAAAATTTAACGACTACGCACTAGCATGGTGGGATCAAGTCACGCTTTCTTGAAGGCGTAACGAAGAGCATGCCATCATAATTTAGGACGAGATGTGTACTTTCATGAGGAATAAATTTCTAAATTCTCTACTAGAAAGAGGCCAATCAATATGTTTTTAGCGAATGGTAAAAGGTAGTTGGAGCGTGTAAGAAGACTACAAGTAGATGAACTTCCTAATTATTCAGACGCACATCAAGGAAGATAATGAGATAATGATGGATCGATTTTTAGGCGTTCTTAATCCTCACCATTATGTTGATGTGGACGGGTTGCTGCATTTGCGGTCAAGATTGAGAAACATGTGAGTGGATGCACCAAAACATTTTACATATACCAAAACTTTTCCAACTATCAACTTGATGCTAATTGTTTTCAAATACTAAAAAATAGACATAAAGTATAGCAGAAAGTGGAAAATTTGTGATCAAAATATCAGTTACCATAAAAATATCTTACAAAATCGTGATACTCAATATTTCAAGTGTCAGGCTCGAGGTAACTTTGCTCGAGACTAGTCGAGCAAGAAGGTCATAATCATACGAGCTGATAGAGAATATGAGACTGCATCAGAGGAGGACAAGCAGAAATATTACACGCATGTACTTGATTCAGACAAAAATAATAAGGAGTATGAGGCAATGTAGGGTAAGCTCTTAGTAATGTAGAGAGCATTGCATCTACAAGTTAAAGAAGAATTCATCGTTTAGAGAGAGAATGACTTCTAGACAAGTGGGCTGGTTTTGGATAAGGTGTGTAGTATCATTTTGGATGAGGCAATTCCATAAACGTTTTTATCACATTTGATTTGATATGTGGGGATTGATTACCACAAAGTATCCCAAGCCATAAGAGTTACAGTGGATAAATGATAGTGGAAGAGTTCGGTCGTGCTGGTTCTCCTTCGAGTGCTGCCCGGTCGTGCAGATTGAAGAGCTTGGTCATGCTGGTTCTCAGGGATAATTTGTGGTGTTAATGCCCGATCATGTTTGGTGCAAGGCCAATGAAGTGTCCAACCGTGCAAGGCACAATGGTTGGTCGGGCATGTTCACATCTTGCCCGTTATTCTCCATTTCTCATCTCGTTTGCTCCATTACAATCTAAGATGCTAGTACTTTGTCCTATGTACGTTTTTAGGTTCGAAATGAACCAAATTTGCATTAAAACTTGTAAGGACACGAAAACACAAAAACACGAAAACAAGTAAAATGGATACAAAATTCATATGCAAACATCGCATCCATATCATAAATATTCCTAAAATCATGCCAGAAATGCATATGGAAAGGAGAAAATCAAAATCTCCCAGACTTGAATGTTTTCTTGTCCCTAAGCAAACGTAAACGTGGAACACGTGGGGTATACAAAAACCGAAAATTACCCTTTCTTCAAGAAATAACACTAAAGCGAACCTAACCGATCAACTAGCAAGTCGAGAGCAAATTCAGCCTGAATAAATTTTCAGTCTTCATCCTAGGTTCACCAAGGCTACCTACGGGAAAGCAGATCGAAGGCAAACCAAACAAGCAACCGTAACTCTCTCCACCAAACAAGACTTCAGACAAATGCTAAATGTAGAGCAAACGAGGATACTTGTTTCATTTACGAGCTTCTTTCTTTATTATATTTTTTTCTTTCTTCTCTATTCTTCTTCTTTTTATGTTGTGTAAACACCCTAGGCTCGTAGGACGTCGGATTTGAAGGGATCCAGCCTCTACTTAGACCTAGACTACCGATGATGCTATACTCATGCATCTCGTTCGAGAGTGCAGCGGAGTAGGTGGCGTTTGTGCCATGCCCTTAGGACGTAGAAAGATGATCACCAACCTACCACTTAGATCCGAACTATCGAAAAAGTGTCAAGGTCGATGCACTCATATCGATTTTAGATCATGCTTTTAGGCATTATTTCTATCGACAACGGAGTGTTACTGTACGCTCTTAATGTGCAAAACAAGCTCATTTTCATATGATTTAATAATCCTCATCAAAAGAAGTAAAGCATCATCTATGCAAAGTATGAACATCTCGTTGGAGAGAATAAACGAGAAACTAGCCTAGTAACCTCGTCTATACCTCCCACAAGCAACACTAGGATTCCCAAAGAATTATAACTTATTTTTTTTCAACCGATTAATAAGCTCTAAGGCTTAGGAAAAACCAAGCTCAAACGTGCAAAATTTCACGGAAACGACAAACTTCTTAAGTATCTTAGGTTCAGGGTTCATATCAAAACGTGGCACCAGATAAGTGCCTAGGATGACAATGACTCACGAAAAACAAAAATTGACTAAAACCTATGAAATTAAAGAGAAAATAAAAGAAAATGAAACGAAATCACCTGACAAACGTGAGCTGCTTCCCCAGACTTGAATTGAACGACATCCTCGACGTGAAGCTCTGATGGAGGGTAAGGGAAGTGAAATCACATTTGTAGTGTTTTTTTATGTTTTTTCTTGATAAAAAAACCGAATCTTAAATTAAATAAACTAAGAAAAATAGAAAAAAAGAGCTGGGTTGTCTCCCAGAAAGTGCGTATGTAACGTCTTTAAGCTTTGACGTCTCCATTTCTCATGTGTGCGCCATGGGTGGATCGGAAAGGGAAATGGAGTTTCCACTTTCGATCGGTTGAGCAGCTTGGTAGAGCTTTAGTCGCTGCCCAATAGCTTTGAACGTTCCACTCGTCTCGCTCCAGAGTTCTACTTCTCCATACGGGAATACCTCTCGTACCTGAAAAAGGACCAGACCAACGAGACCGTAGTTTGCTCGATCTTAAGACGAGAATTAAATAGTAGAACCAAGTCACCTGGCTGAAAGTCATGAGGTAGGATCTTCTTGTCATGCCACTTCTGAGCACACTCCTTGTATATCTTAGAGTTCTCGTATGCATCAAGGCAAAGCTCGTCTAGCTCATTCACCTGCAATAGTTGTTTCCCACTTGCACTCTTAAGATCAAAGTTAAGGAGCTTTGACGCTCTATAGGCGCAGTGCTCTAGCTCGAGGGGAAGATGGCAAGGCTTTCCATAAACAAGCTGAAAAGGAGTCATGCCAATGGGAGTCATAAACGCAGTCCTATAGGCCCATAACACATCATCTAGTTTCATCGACCAATCTCTACGAGACCTAGACATGGTTTTCTCTAGCATACTCTCATTCTCCCTATTCGAAACCTCTACTTGTCCGCTATTTTGTGGGTGGTACGGTGTAGCTACCCTATGTTTCATGCCATACTACTTAAGGAGGGATCGAATTGTCTAGCAATAAAGTGTGAGTCTCCATCACTAATGACTACTCTAGGAACACCAAAACTGGGAATATGATCTTCTTAAAGAATTTCATAAGTATCCTAGAGTCATTAGTCGGCGTTGCTATGGCTTCTACGCACTTAGACACATAATCTACACCTACCAAAATTTATTGGTTGCTACACAATGAAGGAAAAGGTCCCATGAAATCTACACCCCAAACATCAAACAATTCTACCTCAAGGATGTAATTTTGTGGCATGTCGTTCCTCTTACCTATATTTCCGTTCTTTGACATCTATCACAAGAGAAAACATACCTATGGGCATCCTTGAAGAGGTTCGACCAATAAAAACCCGCTTGTAGCACCTTTGAAGCTGTTTTGGACTTGCTGAAGTGGCCTCCATAATCAGATCCATGACAATGGAAAAGGATGCTCTCTACCTCTTCCTCGGGGATGCATCTTTTACAGACCCCATCCGTGTATCTCTTGTAGAGAATTGAATCGTCCCAATGGTAATGCTTGACGTCTGCATGAAAATAAAGGTCATGGTTTAGTATACCGCTCACAAGAAAATTAACAAAATCAGCGTACCAAGGAGCGGGGTTACTTGAAGTAAGTGCACATATGATGTTGTCTCTCAAGGAATCATCTATAGGTCTCTCGTCCTCCACAATGATGCAAGAGAGGTGATCTGCAAGATCAAACTCTTGTAAGAGAATGATCCATCGAATGAGGTGTGGTTTCGCGTCCTTCTACCCTAGAAGATATTTAAGCGCTACATGATAAGTATAAACGAATACCTTTGACCCTACGAGATAGGAATTGAACTTGTCAAAAGCGACGACGACGGCAAGGAGTTTCTTCTCGGTTGTGGCATAGTTGATTAGAGCGTCATCTAGTGTCTTGCTAGCATAGGAGATGACATGAGAGAACTTGTCTCTTCCCTGTCCTAAAACAGCCCCAACGACGTAGTCACTTGCGCCACAAATAATCTCGAATGGTATGCTCCAATCCGGTGGTGGAATGATAGGCGCTGAAACCAATGTTGTCTTGATGGTGTTGAAGGCGTTGTGGCACTCTTGAGAGAAGCCGAATGTAGCATCTTTGGCCAGCAACTCTGTCAACGGTTTTGTAATCTTTGAGAAGTCCTTGATGAACCTCCGATAAAAACCTACATGCCCTAGGAAGCTACGAATTTCTTTAACCGAAACTGGTGGAGGAAGTTTTTCAATTACCTTAATTTTATCTTTGTCGACTTCTATGCCCCTCGATGAGATCATGTGTCCAAGTACAATACCTTCCTTCACCATGAAGTGGCACTTCTCCTAATTAAGAACAAGATTCGCTTCCTCACATCGCTGCAACACTCTAGAAAGGTTAACGATGCAATCATCGAATGTAGAGCCATAAATAGAAAAATCGTCCATAAACACTTCCATAATATGCTCAATCAAATCAGAAAAGATTGCCATGATGCAACGCTAGAAAGTAGTCGTAGCATTGGAAAGGCCAAAAGGCATACGACGGTAAGCAAATGTCCCATAAGGACAAGTGAAAGTCGTGTTCTCTTGTTCTTGGGACTGAATGGGAATCAGAAAGAAACTAGAATATCCACCCAAATAGCAAAAATAGGCATGATTCGCTAACCGTTCTAACATTTGGTCGATGAATGAGAGAGGGAAGTGATTTTTCCTTGTAGCTTTGTTGAGCTTGCGGTAGTCTATACACATCCTCCATCACGTGATGGTTCTTGTTGGAATCAGCTCGTTGTTCTCGTTGCGTATTAACGTCATTCCTCCTTTCTTTGGTACAACATGCACGGGGCTCACCCATTCGCTGTCCGAGATAGGATATATGATACTTGCATCCAAAAGTTTTAGTATCTCTTTTTTCACTACCTTTTTTAAGTTGGGGTTTAGCCACCTTTGCACTTCGATTGATTGTTTGTGCCCATCTTCCATGAGTATTTGATGCATGCATAACGAAGGGCTTATTGCTTTGATATCCTCCATGGTGTATCCGATAACTCTCCTATGTTTCCTTAAGCATTCAAGTAGCTTTTGTGTCTCATCTGCACTCAAGTCAGCATTAACAATAATGGGGTATGTATCATTATGTCTAATGTACTCATACCAAAGAGAAGAAGGAAGAGGTTCCAACTCGAGTTTGGGCGCCTTCTCCACTGCAAAATCAACATGTTTTTTGTGTGGTATCTCCTCAAATGGGGCGTCTCTTAGTGCTTCAATAACACTCATAAATTCTGCATAGGCCTCGGCTTCTTCGTCGGTAAATCATGTATCTTTGCAAACTTGAGTTAAGCATCTCACAAGGGGATCGTAAATACTTACTTGATCAAACATGTCATTTTCTAACTCGTCCAGCAAGTCAATTGGAAAGCAAGACTTCTTGAAGGAGGCTCCGTTGATGGATTTGGAGAAGTTGAATGCAATTTTCTCATCTCCGACGAGTAAAGAAAGTTCTCCCTATTCTACGTCTATCATCGCACGTGCAGTAGCTAAGAACGGTCTACCAAGAATAATAAGTATCCTAGCATCCTCTTCAATATCAAGTACAACAAAGTCAGCATGTATAGAAATATTACCTACCTTGGTGGGAATGTTTTCAACAATCCCCGCCGAATATCTTACCGAACGGTCAGCAAGCTGGAGAGACATCTTGGTAGGTTTTAGATTGCTGAAGTTCATCTGCTTGAAGACCGAATGCGGCATGAGGCTCACACTTGCTCCTAAATCACACAAAGCTTTGTCAGTATCAAGATAACATATTGTGCACGGAATGGAGAAGCTTCCGGGATCCTTCAACTTGGGGGCAACTTGTTTTGAAGAATGGCGATGGGTTCCTCGGAGAGTGCTACCGTCTCACTCTCTTCGATACGCCGTTTGTTGGACACAATTTCTTTGAGAAATTTGGTGTACGTGGGCATTTTTTGGAGAGTTTCTACGATACGTTGATGTGAAACTTCTTGAGAATCTCTATAAACCATCCATACCTTACTTCGTTTTTGCTGCTCACCAACCGTTGAGAAAACGTTATTGGGGGTTTGTACGCCGGTGGAGCAACGTACGGTTTGTCCAATTCTGGTTCAGCTCCTTCCTTGTTCACAATGCCTTTTCCTTTATCCATAGATTTTCCAGCAGCCTTCTCTTTCTCTTTCGGGGGCGGATTCTCGATCATATTACCGTTGCACAAGGTGATGGCATTCACATGCTCTCTCGGGTTAAGATTGGGTTTTCTGGGAACCTATCCGGGATTCCGAGAAGATAAGGCAGCCTGTAGCGCTATGGAGTTTTCTAACATCTTCACATGTGTTTTGAGCTCGTTTATCGTAGTCCCAATTTCTGCATTGATCACCGCCTCAAGGCTTGACGAGGGAGCTTGAGGAGGTTGAGGAGCTTGCAGAACTTGCTGAGCTTGCTGGAATTGCTGATTATTTTTCTGGTACGGTTGTTGTGGTGTTTGTTGAAATCCCGAATACTTCATCGGTGTAGTCATCCGATATGATAAGTTCGGGTGGTTCCTCCAATTCGTATTGTAGGTGTTCTCGAATTATGCGTTTCGTTGCTGTTGGGCGTAGTTCATCTGTTCAATGTCTTCATGCAACGTGCATTGGTACGCTACATGCTCTGTATCTCTATAATTCACACAATACATAGCGTTCGCTGCATTGCCTGTCGCTCTGCTCTGATTCGACTCATATAGACCTCGAGAGTTCTGTCACGCATACCTCTCGGTGTAGACCACATGGTGTGGTTCATGGCGAGGTTATCAATGAGCTTGTTTGCCTCCTCAACACTCAGATCCATAAAGGATCCTCTAGCAGCGGTATCAAATGTCATTCGATGCTCGTCTGAAATTCCATTATAGAAAGTTTGGATAACATACCATTGCTCGAGGCCATGCTACTGACACATCTCTAGAAGATCCTTAAATCTGCCCCATGCTTCAAACAATGTTTCTTTATCTCTGCATCTAAACGTCGTGATTTCTCCCCTCATCTGAATCGTCTTACTAGGTAGAAAGAAGCGTGATACGAACAATGTGCAGAACTGGTCCCATATAGTGATTGAACTAGTGGGATGCAATTTCAGCCATGTTTTCGCATGTCCCCCGATTGAGAAGGGGAAGAGACGCTAACACGATCCTCGTTGGAACGACACTCTAGACAAAGGTAGATAGGTAACCATTGCTGCCGTCGAGTCGGAGAACTCGTTACACAAGGCGTGTGGGGCAAATGATCACACGAGAGTTGCAGAAAGGCTCTCGATTTACCGAGCTCGTCTTCGAGGATATGACGCACCTGCAAAGAATGAACAAATGTTGGATATTACGCACCAACAATTGCTGGATATCACACACTAACAATGGAGGAATTCCCAAAGAGAAATTC
Organism: Gynandropsis gynandra; assembly: GCA_036759665.1. Classification (NCBI taxonomy): domain Eukaryota; kingdom Viridiplantae; phylum Streptophyta; class Magnoliopsida; order Brassicales; family Cleomaceae; genus Gynandropsis; species Gynandropsis gynandra. Next base: position 24,567,888 of record CM071866.1, on the reverse strand, counting down.
AAATTTCAAAATCAAATCAAAGTTTTTTTGTTACATGCATGGCTGACCATAAGTAGGAGATGAAGTCAAGCAAGACTTCAATGTACAATAAATGCATGCAAGCCATGCAAGGCTTGTAATTAAATGAACGAAAATATTCAAAATTGAAATTAAAAAAAATAAAAGTAGGATAGAAAACATATAAAGTCTCAGATCAACAATTAGGAATTGGAAGAGAGTCGCGACATCGTTAAAAACCCGCAGTTGGAAAACCACGTGGGACAAAACCAACGGTGGGAAAAGAGCACACACGAAACACTTACCAAAATTGTTGATCGTTGCGAGTTGTGCTCGGCTTGTATTATGAACTTCCTTGTGGACTCGAGCACTCGTCTTGAACTTGAACGGGCGTGAGAATTCCGATGATAGCCTCCTTGAGCTTCCTAGCTTTAGCTCGGGTAATGGGAACTACTGGAATGGTCAAGGCATCCTCCTCTCTAGCCCTAGCACGGGCCATGGGATCAACTTATTTCTTTCTACTCGTTCAGGAATCGCTCCTTTCGAAAATGAATCCAAACTTGGTCGTCGGGCTCGAAAGTCATTTGCCTTCGTCCCTTGTTTACCTGCTTCGCATAGAGTTTAGTTTTCTCCTCTATGTTCTTCTTAGATTTCTCGTGGATTTGTTTGACCATTTTTTCTTTCCTTTCTATGTCAAAACTTCGGGATAGTGCATCTTTTACAACATTTTTCTTAGTTTGCTTGTACTTGATAACGTAAGGAAATGTTTCGATGAATTCGACCCACCTCGCATGTCGCTTGCTGAGTTTATTCTGACCCTTTAAGTACTTGAGCGATTCGTGGTTGGTGTTTATCACAAACTCCTTTGGCCACAAGTAATGTTGCCAAATTTGTAAAGCTCTCCCAAGTGCGTATAGCTCCTTGTCGTAAGTGGCATAGTTGAGGGTTGTACCTCCGAATTTCTCACTGAAATACGCAATTGGCTTTCGTTTCTTCATCAAAACTGCACCAATTCCTACACCAGACGCATTACATTCGATTTCAAAGTCTTAAGAAAATCAAGTAAAATCAATAATGGGGAATGAGTAAGCTTCTATTTTAGCGTTTGGAACGCTTCCTCTTGTGCTTCTCTCCACTTGAATCCAACGTTTTTCTTGATGACTTCGGTGAGAGTAGTAAGCAATGATAGAGCAGCTAAAGTGTTAGGTTCCTCTTCATTCGCTACAGCACGGGTCGTATCCTCGACAATTTCCATGATCATATCAAGAGCAGTAAGATCGCGTCCTCTGAGACTCCATGTATCTTGATCGTACCGAAAAGCTCTAGGAAGTCTCTGAGGTGCTGATGGGGTTCCTCATGATTTCTGCCCATGAATTGCTTTTGATAAAAAAGCATGTTGATCATTGCAGGCATATTGATGCGTTCTCAAAGTTAAATAAAATAACCTAAACTACCCGCAAGTGCACGACACGTGTGTAGTATTTTAGGTGTCGATCCCACAGAGACTATGCAACACAATCTAAACTCGAACTATGAATCAAACTTGCTAACGAACAAATATGGCGGAAGAATGAAATACTAAAAGTAAATAAATGAATTGGTTCTTAACGATAGGACAAACGTTCTAGGAATCCAGTTTCACTACAAGACTACCGAAACCAACAATCAATCTATCTATCATGCAATCCCAATTAAGTTATCTAAGGCA
>CM071866.1:24534485-24547557 GCA_036759665.1 Gynandropsis gynandra | reverse complement strand
ATGGAGTCAAAAATTTCTTTACCTCACAGAGCTTACTCGAGTTTGATGCCCTTTATCTTGCGAGGTAATATGGACACCTTCAACTCTTCGGGTGCCGACATAGCTGAATTGAGGCATCAACTTTCCGAGACTCATCGTATGCTCTCCGACTTATACCAACCGCGATACTTAGAGTAATCGTGGGAACAAAACGCTTGGGGGTATGAAGAGGAGATCTACAACAGCTACACTCAACCTTACGAGAATACGTACAATCACGAATGGATCGATCACGCATACTTCCCGTACAGGAACACCGAGAGTATGGTGAATGCACAGGAATCGTTTGGGAATTTCCAGCCATGGATGGAACCCCAAACCCAGAGCTATCAGTCATATGTGCCTCAGCCATACCCAATACAATCTGTAGCAGCCCTCGATTATCCCGCCACGTACAACTACCTCCTTGAACTGTTGAGAATCGAAAAAAATTCTTTTATGGGAGTGGAAGCGGAACAAGAAAGTGTCGATGAGCAGATAGAAAACTTATTTAGACAATTGGACGCGCAAGCTTCAAAACTTGCACAAGGAGCATTGCAACCACAAGAGGTTGCATCGGAAAGTTCAGAAATAAATCCTCGTGAACATGTCAGCGAAATCTACCCAAGGGATTGTGAGACGGTAGATCAGCCAAGTCCATCGTTGATTGAAAAAGAAGATGAATCTAACACGACAATGGATGAGGCTACGGACATTGATGAGCACATGAAGAAACCCGAGGTAGAAGAAGAATTCAGCTTAGTGGACACGATTGAGCAACCATGCCCTATCGATTTCATGTTCCCCGAAGGCATCTTTGAAAATTTAGCCGAGGAAGCTTGTGAGGAAGTTCAGATTAAGGATTCCCTAGATTTGAATCGCATAGCGGTTGGGGAAGGTAACTACAAGGTACCGACCGAGCTGCTCAACAACGAAAGGAAAGAGGAATCCCCCGATAAAGACTTCCACACAACCCGAGCTAATTGCGGTGCAAGGCAGTACACAAATGATCCTAAGATGCCAAGATGCTGCACCAAATGTCCAGCTCACAATTGGGACATCGACAAAGCACCCAAGGTAAAGATGAAGCCTTCACCCGCAAGGCTCACACATACAACATCTCTGGAGAAGCTGAAGGAAACGAACGACAGACGCCTAACCGGTCACATGGAGTACTCAACCGGACTTATCGACAGCTCAACCAGAATGTTTGGACAGCACGATCTAGCACCCAACATAGAGAGCATCATGACCGATCTTAGGGACGACAATACCGATCGTGCAAGGAATTCAACAATATCGCGTGCCACACCGTATCGAGCACATATTACACGCGAAACGCTACGGACGAGACGACGTCGAGGACGTCCACCTGATGAGTGGCGTGGTTCGGTCAAGCTCACGACCTTACACAAGCGCTTCTCGGGAGGCAACCCGAGCCCCATATCCTTTTTAGTCGTTTTCGTTTTATTTCTATATTTTTGAACTCCTTTCATTTTTTTAGGTTTAGACAATTTTCTAGGATTTAGGAATTTAGTGGTCTATCAATTTTTGCTGCATTGGTTTTGCTCGTATGAATTTTTCTGTTTTGCAGCAGTACCCGGTCGGGTAGATACCTCCACCCGAGCGGCATAGTCAGATTCAAGGGAGCCCGATCGGGCATCATTCTAGTGCTCGAGCGGGTAGGTCAACATGGGAGACGCCTGATCGGGCAACGCAGACTACCCGATCGGGCACCGTAAAATCTGAAAGGTAAGTTATATTTCGAGTAACCCGAGCGGCCACCCTCACTTCACAATTTCAACCCGAGCTTGCTCCCAAAATTTTCAGCCTTTCACGCCGCAATCTTGTCGTCGGAGTTGCTCGTACGCCGCCGCCGTTTCATCGTCGCCGGTCGAGACCCTCGGTTACTTGAAATCCCCTCTCCCCTCTCTTGAAAAACCCGAAAATTCCTCAATCTTCTCTCGAATTCCAGGTATATCTATGAAATTTTTGAGATTTGGACTGCTATGGGTTAGATCTAGGTCTGATTAGGAAAGATTTAGGGCAAAATTGTCGATTGAATCATGAAACGCGAACTGCATGTCGCGATTCCGTGATTCTACCCGACTGGGCTAGGTTTAGCACCCGGTCGGGCGTCCTGGACATGTACCCGATCGGGCTGTGTTCCCACCCGAGTCGGGCACTACCTACGGGGGTGATTATACGATTTTCTACCCGACCGGGCTACCTCTTGTACCCGATCGGGCACCATGCAAAACTGCGCCTAACACTTATTCGATTGTTTTGCAGATGGCCTCGAAGATCTTTTAGAGCTCCAAGAAACGTCGATCTGACGCATATGACCCAGAGCACGGATGGCCAGCGAGGTCGGACGCAATCACGGAGTTGACCCCCTATATGCCGATCACAACATCCCACCAGCAATACAACTACCGAACGACCACCTTCTTGTCCGGTCAGAAGTCGAGGTTCACTGAACTTCAGCCGCGGATTTTCCCATCCCGCTTTCTATGCTCCAAAGTGATGAGTGCTCTCCACATCGAGGAGCACATAGACGCCATCTTCAACACTCTGGGATGGACGGGACTGAGGGACACGCAGGAGTATACCTACCGCAACCTCACGGCGGAGTTCCTCGCATCATACGCAACATTCATCCCCGAATCCGAAGATCGGGAAAGAGCCTTCATGGAGTTCCGTCTGCTGGGACAGAACAACCGGCTCAGCGCGCGACAACTCGCAATCATCCTTGACGCTCACCACTGCAACTTCACGAAGATGCTTGAGCACAACCGGAGCCGTCAAGCACAATTCTGGGCTTAGATTGCGTACGGCGAATACTCGACGAGATCGAAGGCCAGCCATATACGCCACCCCGCCATAAGGTACTTTCACTACTTCCTAGTCTCTTCAATACTAGGAAAGGGAGCGCAAGGTGGAGTCAACCACACAGAGTTGGCGTACCTTAGGCGGGTGGTGCACTCAGGCTTTGCGCCAGACGAGTGGGACATCCTAGATGTCGACTTGGCGTCATTAGTGATGAGGCACTTCCATGACATAGCCACCGAGAAGTGTAGCACGGATACGAAGATCATGTGCGGTGGCATAGTCACGATGATCGCACGCAGATTCGGGATCAACCTTGGCATCCTGACTGAGGACAAGATCGACAAAGAGCCCGAGCTGAACCTTCAGAACCTGCGCAACCAAAGGGCGATTACGTTACAGAGGTACAATGTCATCTGGAGCTACATGGATGAGCACGGTCGCAACTTGGAAGTCGACTTACGAGGGATTCAGATGCCGAGTCTAGACGATGAGGGGTCACGATTCAGGATATATCCAGCCATCGGACACATCGGCCCGAGGCTAGCTGAGATGGATCTACCTCCAGCCACTGCACCAGGACCATCCATGTCGAGGCAGCACAGCCGACGCGCCACTCACTTGACTTCCCTTCCATGGAAGGAGTCTCCGACGTTCTCAGGTATGTCGCGGAGGAGACCAGGTATCAGACTTTTACGACATGGAGGCGGCGAGGCACGACATCGAGGCTGCGAGGCACGCGGAGCAGCAGCAGTTCAAGGAGCAGTCGATCCAGCATACGTATTACCTAGGGTCCGTCCGTCGATTTCAGCAGCTCAGTATGCAGCATTACCAGGAGCCGTACATTCCGATCCCGCAGGACTATCATACTAGAGCCATCCTGTACCGCCCTCACATCCCCTACGAGCTGCAGTCTTTCTACTTCCCACCTGGGGAAGGGGCACCCGCGGAGCCAGCAGACCCTCCGGCCAACCGCGGTGGAGAGGATGAGGATTAGACCACTCTTCCCTTTTTCCTTTTTCTTTCTTTTTCTTTTTCATCTTTTATGGACCTATTTTTCTTATTTTTCTTGTTTTTTTAGTTTTAGCGATTATGTATGCTCTTTCAGACTAATTGATGTAATGATCTTTGCTCTATGTCTTGCATTGCATGATTTTCATCTCAGGTCCTTCACGCTAACACATGCATTAGAGCAAAAGTGTCACACAATCCGGATTTATCACAATTCGAGAAAGCCACACACACCCAGGTGTACTCGTTATCCTTTTTATATTTTCTCGGATTTTTGGCATGCGAGTGTCCCTCATAGGTCTCGAACACCGGGACTGTGTTCCGTTCGGGTCTGGGGGGGGTACTCTTTCTTTAGTGATACGGATTTTTATTTAGAGCGACATATTTGCGCTTAGGATTAGGATAAGGAATAAGATGGATAGCTACTAAAATTTTTTCAAGCTTTAGTCATCTTTGCGACCTTTTTGAATCGTGGATAATGGTCTAGGTTTGCTTAGAAGCCTTTTTGGATACCGATTAGTCGAGAAGTTGTGTTTGAAGCCACGATCGATAGTTGAATTCACTCCTTAGATTTCGGTACCTTGTAGTCATATCTCCGTGTATACCATCTAGCCTTTGCTTAGTTGATATTTTTAGTGTTCATGAGTTAGATTCCACACGCTTATACTCCGCTGTCATCTAGGATAAGTTTATGACTATTCCGAGTTAGGATTGACATGAGTACATCGATGATCGATGGTTCGAGTCTAAGTGGTGGGTAGAGGCGTTGTTCTACGTCCTAAGGGTAAGAGTGATGCGTAATCAAGAAAATAAAAAACGAAAAAAAATAAGATCTTCAATAACGCACCTCTTCACTCCACTAAGGTCACGAGACCTTATGAGTGTGCCATAGGCAGCCTGGATCTAAGTAGAAAGCCATCCCTCTTCGACTTCGACGCCCTAGGAACAAAGCGTGGATCTAAGAAAAGAAAAAAATGAATAAGAACGAGAAAAAACGAGTTTAATGATATCAAAAGCTTAGGGAAATTGGTATGGAGATTGCTTGGACGTTGTCTAGGGTTGTAAAGTAGACTTAGATTTTTTGTAGGATTTCATGGCTCAGCACTTTTGGTAGATATGAGGCCATACTCGGTATGCTTAGACCTTTGTTCATGTGACGCGTTGATTTGCGGAATGACTAACTCGTCGAACTTTTTTGCACTAGTATCCATCGTTATTAGATTCTTCTTGTACTTGGCTTTAGTTTTGTTTGAGGACAAACAAAGGTTTAGGTCTGGGGGAGTTTGATAGCACGTAAAGTGTATCAAATTTAGGCTAGGTTTTAGTATCATTTTCGCATAGATTTGCAAGCACGATTTACATTTCCGATACGATTCTTGTTAATATACGCCCGTTTTGTTGGTTTTCAGGTTTTAAGGCAACAAGGCCTAAATGAGAATAAAAAGATGAATTCTGAGTAAAACCACGCATTTGAAAGCATAATTCACTCGGATTCGAAATCAAGCCATGAACTCAACGGAACATCCGAGCAACGAGCGGAAAAGAGAAAAATCAAGAATAGAAGAGTGCCCAATCGGGCACTAAGGTCTACCCGCTCGGGTAAAACCTACGGGGTTTATTTACGACACCTTGCACGACCCGGGCACGAAGGAAACATGATCTAGTAGTCATACCTGATCGGGCGCAGTCAAGGTACCAGCTCGGGCGTTAATTCGTCCTAAAAATCCCCAAGAGTTTACACAACTCGGGCCGTTCAATCACACGATCGGGTGCTGATGCTCGATCGGGCAGGACGAACGACACGACCGGGCGAAGCTCTACCCGACCGGGTAAAAGGTGTACCCGAGCGGGCCGCGTTTCTCGCAACAAACTAGATCTTGCATTCAAACGAGCTAATTAATATACCAGAACGGATCTAGAGCAAAGGGGGCGACGTACAGGGCAAGGAAAGGCTTGGAAAACATCAGGAAAGGCTCGGGAGATGCTGGAGATGGAGAGAAGCATCAATCCATATATCGGTAACACAATAGGGAAGACCGAGGCATCGGGTTTCCTAGAGTTTATCTTGTTTAGGGTTATGTCATCTTCTTCGATAGCAAACTCCATGAGTCAGTAGAGTCCCAAGTATGGGTTAGGGATATTGGTTTTGTAACGGATGTACAATTTATGCCTTAATGCTAGATTTATCTTATTCATCTTGATATTCGGTTCTACAATCAACATCATCACTCTTATACTAGTGCTGCCCGCTCAGTAACATAGGAATTCAGAATTTGCTGGAAGGTTAAAGGATGAATCCGGAACTGTTGAGTTGTAGGTTAAGTTCGATTAATGAGAATCTGACCGGTCGATTAACGACTTAAGAATTAGGATTGTGTTCGTAAAGCTGCCATAGTACGGGTTAATCACTGCTGGAAGGTAGGGTTGCATGTACTCATGGTTAGGAGGTTTAGGCTCGGAAGAATTACTCCTCACCTTAGAGCATAATTTCCCGTTATCAAGATAATTCGATAGGTTTATAATCTTTAGTTGTTACATCAATACGATTCCCGGTATCCTGACACCCGTAGTGTTTGTCATATCCAAGTTTTCCCCAACCTTCTATCGTTACCACCATTAGTTTAGTTCTTTAGATATTTCGCACCACGCCTTCAACTACTTCCCTTCGTCTTAGTTTAGTGATATTCTTAGTTTTTCGCCGCTTTAGTCCCTAGAGTTCGACCCTGGTACTACACGATCCGTATACTTGCGGTGAAGTGGTCTAGGAAATATATTGCTTGAGATTTCCGTACATCATGCCTCCTCAACACTCAGATCCATAACCAATCCTCTAAAAGCGTTATCCAACGTCGTTCGGTGTTCATCTGAAATTCCAATGTAAAAAGTTTGGATAACATACCACTGCTCGAGACCATGGTGTGGACACATTTGTAGAAGATCCTTAAATCATCGCCATGCCTCAAACAACGTTTCTTTGTCTTTGCATCTAAATGTCGTGATTTCTCCCCACATCTGAATCGTCTTACTCGGAGGGAAGAATTGTAATAGGAATAGTGTGCAGAGCTGGTCTCAAGTAGTGATTGAACCAGCAAGAAGCGGTTGCAGCCATGTTTTCGCTCGTCCCCCAATTGAGAAGGGGAAGAGCAGCAATACGATCGAATCCTCCGAGACTCCGTGTATCTTGAACGTACCAGAAAGCTCTAGGAAGTCTCTGAGGTGCTGATGGGGATCCTCGTGATTTTCACCCATGAATTGCTTCTAATAAAGCATGCTGATCATTGCAGACTTAATTTCGAACTGCTCTCTAGCACCAACAGGCATCCGCATAGTGGTCAGAACGTTGTTCATTTTCGGTACCACGTAATCTCTGAGGCGACGTGGTGGAGGAGCCTATGGTTCTCGTGCTTGAGGTGCTAGTTTTTGTTGCTGCAGATGCCTTAAATTACCGTTAGGTAATTAAGGTTGTCCATGCCCATTTTGATTATCCATCTCTCATTAATCTGACGGCTCTGCTTTCTCTTCTTCCTTGCCCTTTCTCAGTTTTCTGTATTTTCGCTCGATCTCGGGGTCAATTTGGAATAGTCTAGAAGCACCTTGAGATCTGCTTATAAACCAACAAAGGACAAATAAACAGAATTAGATAGAAATAATAAAATAAAAAACAAAAGAAAACGAAACAAGTATGACTCTAGGATGGAATCTAAGACGTGTTGACAATAGTCCCAGGCAACGGCGCCAAAAACTTGATGTGTCCCAAGTTAAACAAATGTTAACCTAAACTACCCGCAAGTGCACGACACATGTGTAGTACTCTAGATGTGGATCCCACAGGGATTACGCAAGATAACCTAAACCCTAACTACGAATCAAACTTGCAAACAACGGATATTAGTTTAAAGAATGAAATACTAAAAACAAATAAACTAACGAGTTCTTAACAGTGCGACAAACGTTCTAGGATTACGGTTTCACCACAAGACTACTTAAACCAACAATCGACCTATCTAGTCATGCATTACCAATCAAATTATCTAATGTGGACGATCCTAATATGATACTTACCCTCTCTCAAGGCATAGACACGTGATCTAGTCAAGTTATCCCCTACTTTCGTAGCTGACACCTTAAACTAAACCCATAAATTCTACGATTCATTCGTTTTACCCTCAAGCGCTGCTACCCTACTTTCGTGGCCTAACCTTGGTTGTTCTAAGCCTGGTCATCCGGAATTAGAATTCTCCTTTCGATCCTTCTCCTAAGTTCCTAAAACATGCATCTACGTGACCATTCGTAAACACAAGTTAATCAAGCACTCAGAAAAAGAATAGATAAAAAAACGGGAATTTGCATACAAAGATAAATCAAAATGGTTCTCGGATAGCCATGAGCTAATCCATTCTCCTAGAACAAAACGACTACTTAGTCGTGTGTTCGAAAGCAAACAACATAATCGAAATAGTAAGTTTAAAGAACATAGAAACCAAACGAAACCGAAGTCCTATTCGATCTTCAATGCTCCTTAGATGTCTCCTCCGTCAAGAGTGCTCACGAACAGCTCCTCTCCCTACTATCTCTCTGCAACTCTCTCTGCAATTCTCTATCTTTATCATCTCGTGTGTGTAATTAAATCACTTATATCTTCTATGACCCCTTTTTGTTCTTCTTTCCTCTTCTCTTCTGTTTCCTTTTCCTTTTTCCCCTTTAGCCATGATTTTCCACTCCTCCGATCGAGTTTTTCCTTTTCTTTTCAATAGGCTGAACCTTTCCTTTTCTCGTGTTGCAGGTCCATGTCTTCACGCCCGACCGTGCATCAACGTCCGCCCGATCGTGCTTGCTGGTGCCCGGCCGTGCAGGAGGTTAAGCCCGGTTGTGCAAGTTCTTCTTTGTGTTGCTCGATCGTGCAATGTAGGAGCGCCGATCTTGCTGCATGTTCGGGAAGGATTGTTGTCACATGTGTCTGGTCGGGCTGGGTTAGTGCACGTTCGTGCTGATGTTGTTGTTTTGAGAGCCTGGTCGTGCAAGGGGTTGGTGCACGCTCGTGCATGGTGTTGCATTCTATTGAGCTTGGTCGGACTGCTAGTCCTGCACGGTCGGGCATTGTGGTCTTCTATTGAGCACGGTCGAGCTGCTATTACTACACGGTTGTGCAGGTGGTTGCATTCCACGCTCGATCGTGCAATTCATTGTGCTTGGCCGTGTAGGTTGTTGTCTTGCCGATTCTCGTCCTGTTTGCTTAGTTACGATGCTCGATGCTAGTAACTTGTCTCGTGTATGTTTCTTGGATTCGAAATGAACCGAATTCGCGTTGAAATCTGTTAGAACACGAAAACAAAAAAATGAGTAAAAAGGATACAAAACCATAAGTAAACATCGCATCTATATCATAAACATCTCTAAAATCAGGTGAGAAATATGTATGAAAACGAGACGATCACACAACACGATGAATTTAGCAAAAAGTAATCTTTTAATTTCAAAAGACCATACATTCAACTAGCTATGATCACACAAAGATAAAATATTAAAAAATCAGGCACGATTATTCGAGATTGAGAAAAAATGGCCTTCTATGAGTGACCATGAGAGTGAGATCTTGAGAGAATCCCATAAAAAGACCATTGAGTTAGAACCCGTAAGAAAAAATTTATTTTCCATGAGAGTGAACAACTTTAAGAAGGATTGGCTTTCATACCAGCCGGTGTTTGTGATTTTATGCATGGAATAAATTTTCAGTAACGAGTTCACCCTTCTATGCCTAGTGTTGTTATTGACTTGTTGTAGTGTTTTTGAAGATGTGTTTCCCAAAAAACATCAAACATGTGTGAGATTGTATAAAAAATTGATTTTTTACATGAGAAGGGATATGTGCGAGATAACGCATCACTATATGTTGTACCGGTGATAAATGTGCCTAAGAAGGATGATACATGGCACATATGAGTTGATTGTCGAGGAATTAACAACATTACGAGAGTACACATAGATGAAGAGAAGGTCGAGGTTTAATACGCACTTGGTAAGGCCTTAAGAAGGTTGGGGAGGTCCGAAGTTTTCTCGGATTGGCTAGTATCTACCTACGATTCGTAAAGGTATTGATGCAAGAACATAAACCCATCGCATAATTAATGATAAGCTTAACAGAGTTAAGTTAAGCTATCCCCTATATGATACGAAGTTATATGCATTGGTGTAGACGATTCAAACGTGGCAACATTACTTGTGGTCTAAGGAGTTTGTGATTCGTAGTGACCATGAATCACTCAAGCATCTTAAAGGAAAACAAATCTGTACCATAGGCATGTCAATTGAGTGGAACTAACATACATCATTCCTTACATCATCAAGAACAAGTAAGGTAAGGAGAATATCATGGAAGATGCATCGTCTCTTTGTTTTCTATTGTAGATGCTAGATTTCTCAGTTTTGAGCATATTAAAGAGTTGTATAAGACAAATTATCATTTTGGTAACATATACAAGTCATGTGAGAAAATCCCCACATATTTGTTCTATCGATTCGATGGCTATTCATTCCATGAAACTAAATTGTGCATACGTGATGTTGAATAAGAGATATTTTGGTTCGTGAGGCACATGGAGGACGACTAATGGAAAATTTTTGGAGTGGTCAAAACCTTGTCCATTTTACAGGAGCAATTCTTCAGGCCTCACTTGTGGGGAGATGTCGAGCTCATTTATGGAAAATGTGTGATGCAAAAAAGGCCAAATCTTGGTTGCAGCCACATGGTATATACTCTCCTTTACTCATTCCTAGTGCACTGTGGATTGATATCTCCATGAAATTTGTGTTAGGACTTCCTAGATCTAAATCGAGACATGACTCAATTTTCTTGATAGTTGTTAGGTTTTTCAAATTGGCTCATTTCATTGCATGTCATACAACCGATGATATATCGTATATAACTATATTAATCTTTAGTGATATTGTACATTTACATGGAATGCCTCAGACTATAGTGTCAGATAGGGATGTTAAGTTCCTTGGTTATATTTATAAAATGTTGTGGGCTAAGTTAGGGATAAACTTTTGTTTTCCACTACTTGTCACCCGCAAACCGGCAGACATGCGTGTAAAGGTTACATGTATAGGGGTATATAAGTCTTTTTGTAATTAGGTCTAATTTTTGAACTTTTGTATATTTAGCCGTTTTGGCTCATTTGAATCAATTAATCTGATTTCAAATTATCATGGTAAATTTCAGGCCGTCGTTCTCCACTCCTCCCGCCGGCCCGCTTTCACCGCGTCCCGGGTCGCCGCTCCTCCTTCGTCCCGTGTCGTAACCCTAGATCTAGATCCCCAAACCCTACTTTGTGCCTCCCTTGCCTCACTTCCACCGCCTAGCCCGTTTTTCTCGCGTCCCGGATCGCCCCTCCTCCTCCGTCCCGCGCCGTGTCCGCTCGTTATCCGTCGCAGCCACCGATTCTCCATCATTCTACCCTAGATCTAATCTATGATCTAACCCTAGATCCACAATACCAAACCCTAGATCTTGCATCTCTTGCTCACCGCCTTCCAAACCCTAACTCATGGCCGGCCAAACAAGTCATTCTACCGCCCGTGTCTCCGATGCGGCCCCGACCTTCGATCCACAACATCCACTCAGCACCCTTCTCACCGTCAACATGGCCAATATCACCAAACTGACGCCGACCAACTTCCTCACGTGGAATGTTCAGATTCGTGCCCTTCTTGAAGGCCACAATCTTCAATGTTTCATTGAGGACAACTCCGTTGTTCCTCCGGCCAATATCCACCGTGATGGAGTGTCCGTCGACAACCCTAACTTTCAGCCATAGAAGCAACAAGACCGTCACCTCTTCTCAGCCCTATTTGGAGCAATTTCGGCCTCTCTATAGCCCCTCATTGCACGCGCCCCGTCCACCTACGAGGCGTGGAAGACGCTTGCCAACACTTATGGCAAAGCGTCTCCTGGCCACCTTCTACAACTCCGTGATAAGATCAAGCGCTCATCAAAAGGATCCCAATCCATTGATGAATACCTACGTGCCATCACCACTACTGCTGATGAGCTTGCCCTAAAGCCGCTTGATCACGAAGATGTACTCGATGCAATTCTAGACGGTCTTCCCGAAGAGTATAAGCTGATTGCGGACGTCATTCGTGCAAAGGATACCGCTGCATCCGTTGAAGAAGTTCACAATAAACTTCTTAATCATGAAGCCAAATTGGCTACTGCTGAATCGCATCCTCTTTTGGCCGTTGCTCCCATTACGGCCAACCCCACGGCCACGCGCTCATCCAATTGGTCTCACCTGGATTCTCGCTCGTTCGGCCCTTCTAATTGGTCTCGTCCAGATTCTCGCTCGTCCGGCTCATCCAACTGGTCTCGACGTCCTCGTCAACGTTCACCAACACGTCGTGGCTATCAAGGCAAATGTCAACCGTGTGGTGTTCAAGGCCACAGCGTTCAACGCTGCCCACACTTTTGTCTTGTCTCCTCCCCCGGTATTCTAGAGAATCCCCCGACGCAACCATGGCAGTATTCCTCCTCACATTGGGAGACACGACCGCAAGCTCACCATGCTGCTGTTACACCCTATGATGCCAACTCGTGGATACTGGATAGTGGAGCATCTCATCACATCACATCGGATCTATCCAATCTTGCCATCCACTCCCCGTACCGCAGTGATGATGTTGTTGTTGTCGGTGATGGAAACGGCTTATCCATCACACATACGGGTTCTATTTCTATACCCCTTGACAGCAATGATGATGTTGTTGTCAGTGATGGAAACGGCTTATCCATCACACATACGGGTTCTATTTCTATACCCCTTGACACCAGGCCATTAGCATTACGAAATGTTTTATGTGTGCCTAAGATACACAAGAACTTAATTTCGGTTAATCAACTTTGCAAGACTAATGACGTATCCGTTGAATTTACTCCTTGTGACTTTCAGGTGAAGGATCTCAGCACGGGGGCGCAACTTCTGAAAGGAAGCGCTAAAGATGGAGTTTATGAGTGGCCCGCCCCATCTAGTACCTCGTTTCCTCCTTTTTCATTTCATAGTGTCATGCCCACTTCGTCCGAGTGGCATTCCCGTTTAGGTCATCCGTCGTCTTTGATTTTGAATAAAGTTGTCAAAACTTTTGATTTACCATTGTCTAAGGATTGTACTTATGTGTTTTGCAATGCATGTTGTCGGAATAAAAGTCACAAATTACT
>CM071866.1:24518907-24534247 GCA_036759665.1 Gynandropsis gynandra | reverse complement strand
TTGATCCGCTTAGGTCGCGCATATTTATATCCCGTCATGTCCACTTCATTGAGTCTATCTATCCCTTTGCCGAGCCTACTAAATTTTTCCCACAAACCATCAAGTCACCCACGGTAGCCACCTCTTCAAATAGTGTCAACCCTACACCATCCTTCTCGCTACCACTCATTGCTCCGTTACCGGTTCAGCCCCTAAGCTCGGATTCTTCACCGCCACAATCTTCGGATATTGGTTCTCCACCTTCGGATCCTCCTCATGTTGAGCCCTCAACGTCGTCACAGTCTTTCGACCTTATTATCTTGGATGTGCCACCGCAACGCCCTCGCACAAATTCGCATCCGATGGTTACTCGCTCAAAGAGTAATCGATCTGCTCTTGTAGCTCAGGTGGAAAGTGAACCGGCTAATATCCCTCAAGCCTTGAAAGATCCTAGATGGCGTGATGCAATGGATTCTGAGTTACAAGCCTTACATCGCAACCAAACGTGGCAGCTTGTTCCCGCAGCACAAGCAAAGAATTGTTGGTTCCGGGCATCGATTATCATGAGACATTCAGCCCGGTTGTCAAACCAACAACCATCCGTGTTATCTTGAGCATTGCGGTCTCCCGTGGATGGTCTCTCCGACAACTTGATGTTAATAACGCCTTTCTTCAAGGCAGTCTCATCGAGGAGGTATACATGTCTCAACCCCCGGGTTTTATTGATCCTACTCATCCTACTCATGTGTGCAGACTTCAGCGAGCAATCTATGGTCTCAAGCAAGCTCATCGAGCTTGGTATTCGGAACTTCGCACATTTCTTCTTTCTCGTGGTTTTAGCAACTCTTTGGCGGACACCTCCTTGTTCATTCTCAACACAACCGCGCTACAATTGTATGTGCTGGTTTATGTTGATGATATTGTTGTTACAGGCAATTGCTCATCAAAAGTCCAGCAATTCATTGATGTCCTAGCCGCCCGCTTCTCCATCAAGGACTTGGGTGACTTATCATACTTTCTCGGGGTAGAAGCAACGTGGACGTCTCGTGGCCTACATTTGACTCAACGGAAGTACATTCAAGATCTTCTCAACCGTTGTCTCATGCATGAAGCAAAGCCGGTTCCTACGCCCATGCCGTCCTCATCTCGTATGACACTTGACATGGGGACTTCCCTCTCCAATCCCACGGAGTATCGGTCCATTGTTGGCAGACTACAGTATCTATCTCTTACACGACCGGACGTTAGCTTCGCTGTCAACAAGCTGTCCCAATTCATGCATGCTCCCACGGATGTTCATTGGCAAGCCGTCAAGAGAGTCCTACGTTATCTTGCTGGCACGAAGGATCGAGGTATCTTCTTATCCGCCAAGAACACCCTCTCCTTACATGCCTTTACCGATGCCGATTGGGCTGGAGACTCCCTTGATCTCAAGTCCACCGGGGCGTATCTTCTCTTCCTTGGTGCGCATCCTATTTCCTGGTCGTCTAAGAAGCAAACCAGACTCTCCCGTTCGTCTACCGAGGCTGAATACCGCTCTATTGCGTCCACGGCCGCGGAAGTTCTATGGGTCGTTGCTTTACTATCTGAAGTTGGGATCAAGTCATCATCACCACCTACCATCTATTGCGACAACATTGGAGCGACATACCTCAGTGCTAAGCCCGTCTTTCACTCCCGAATGAAGTGCTTGGCGCTAGAATATCTCTTCGTCTGCAGCCTGGTCGAGTCAAATACTCTTCGGGTTACTCATGTACGAGCCGCGGATCAACTCGCGGACTCACCGAGGGTGCTCCATCTTGAGGGGACGTGTAAAGGATACATGTATAGGGGTATATAAGTCTTTTTGTAATTAGGTCTAATTTTTGAACTTTTGTATATTTAGCCGTTTTGGCTCATTTGAATCAATTAATCTGATTTCAAATTATCAATGCGAAAGTGATTAATAGGATATTGTCGACCTTATTGTGTGTGTTACTTAAGAGTAAGCTTAAAATGTGGGTATAGTGTCTATCCCATGTTAAATTTACATACAATAGCCAAATTTGTGAAACAGATACATGAGAAGACTCAAATATAGAGAAAAAAATGGAGCAATACATCAAAATTCAAACAAGGTACCAAAGAAGGGAGTCTTTCATCCCCACGATCTCGTGTGGGTTCATTTAGTAAGGAACACTTTCTCTAGCAACGTAATCCAAGCTCATGCTCCATGGAAATAGACCATTCAAATTTCTCAAAAGCATAAATGATAACGTCCCCAAGATTGGACTATGTAGTACAACGTGAGTTCAACTTTTAATGTTGCTGACGTAGCTCATTTTGATGTCGATGAAAATATTACCCAGGGTTAAATTCTTCTGAAGAAGGAGGAGAACATGAAGATGAGACCTCGAACGACGCACCAAGTACACACGGAGCGGTCACGAGGGCTAAGGCTAAGAGGATGTATAACTTAATCCCTCCAAGTCTAGATCCCAATCAAGTATTTCAATCATGGATGTCTCTATATAATGACCTACGCACTAAATATACTATCGATAGATTCACCTTCTCTCGAAATCTAATTCTCCATTCCAATTTTTCAATCATTGATGTCTCCATCTAATGACCTACGTGTTCAATGTATTATCAGCTGATATCATCATCGCTAAACTGATCTATCTACCTCTCGATATGATATTTCATTCTATTTAATGCATACGATTTTGTGTAATTCGTTATCTTAATCAAATCATTTGTCAATCAATTAAAAGGGCCTAATCAAGAATCATAAGAGTAAACACGCATTAAACTGTTTAAACCATAGAAGCGAAAATAAAAAAATCTAAGCATTAAATATAATGACCTCGCCTTTGCTTGTTTTCACCCTAATTTTGATCCTTCGATTAATTCCAATAGTTTTATCACTCTTTCACACAATACAGGAGATCTTGTCTTATTATTCTTTGTTTTATGTTAATTTTTTGTCTCTCTTTGTTAAAGAGTCAACCTCCAACTTATAAAAAAACTCTCCCGCACATAAATAATTCAAAATTTGAAATTATTAATTTTAAATTATTAAGTGAATATGACAAAATGCTTGACCAATTTGGTGGTAGCTCGGGCCGAGAAGTTCGTTGTTCCATACATTTTTCATGAAACTCGAAGCCAACTCTGAAACGATCAAGCACATTGTTTAACCAAGTTGGAAAACACTCGAGTTGAGCAAACCTAATGGTGTGAAAATGTTCCATATTTTGCCTATTGCTCAACCGAGTTGGTCACCGCTTGGGTTGTGTGAATCTTCGGGAATGATCTTCATATAGACCGAGTTGGAGTAATTAATCGTGGTTCTTGAGCGATTCATGTGGAACATTTTTGCCTCTCATATAACGCTCGAGTGAGTTATTCGGTGCTCAGGAGGAGCTATTTTTGTTAACATTTTATGCTGAAACTTAGTCATGTTTCTCCACAATATTTTCTTATCTCATGTTGCCTACAAAATCATAAAATGAATAAATGAAGGCGTAAAAATGAATTAATGATATTAAAATCATCCATAATGCAAAACAATATACAAGTAATTATAGAGTAAAAGTTGTGTGATCAAGTACGCAGGGCATACACATTAACGAAGCGAAGGTAGATGCCATCCAGAATAGGCTAACCCCTAAGATGATCGGAGAGGTTCGTATTTTTCATGGTCTTGAACATTTCTACCGGATATTTGTTAAGGATTTTAGCACCATCGATGTTCTGTTGATAATAGTAATGAAGAAAAATGTGGCACCTCTAGCCTAAAGAATTTGTTATCCATGCTTACGATGAGCCACTTAAGTATCTTAAAGGTCTACATAAACTTAATTGTAGGCATGCAAAATGGGTAGAAGTCATTAAAACATTCCCATATGTGACTAAGTACAAACATGATAAAGATAATTTGGTTACATATGCATTGTATCAATGATACACATGGTTATTGTCTTTAGAATTAATGTTAGATTTTGAGCATGTTAAGAACCTATACGAATCAGACCTAGAATTTGTGGAATCGTTAAGGCTTGTGAAAATTTTTTGGTAGGAAAGTTCTATAAATTTGATGGGTACCTTTTCCATGAGAATAAATTGTGTGTACCTCATTGTTCTATGCATTACTTTCTTGTTTGAGAAGTGTATGAAGGTGGAGTAATAGATCATTTTGGAGTGTCCAAGACTTTCTTTACCTTGTAGTAACACTTATGCTAGCTACACATACAAAGAGATGTGTAACATGTTTTTGAATGATGTGGACTTCAACAAGGAAAAATCACATCTCAACTCTAGAAGGAAAAATCACGCCTCAACTCTCAAAGTTCGTATACCTTCCTCTTTATTCCTAGTACATCACAGATCGGTATTTCCATGGATTTCGTGTTATGGATACCACAAGACAATAAAATATTTAATGTTTGTAGTGGTCGATAGATTTTCTATGATATGACATTTTATTTTTTGGAACAAAACAAATGACTTTTCACATGTCACCACTTTATAGAACGATTTTGCCAGATAAAGATTCTAAGTTCCTTAGTTATTTTTGGAAAATAATTTGATATAAGTTCGGAACTAAATATTATTTTCCACCATTTGTTATAACCAAACCGATGATTAAACGTAAGTGGTCAAAAGATATAGTAAACTTTGTTATGTTTGTTGTTTATAGTAACCTTAAGTGTGGAAAATTTTATATAGAACTTACGTATAATAGGGTGGTTCATAGTGTATCAAATTTTTACCGTTTAAACTTATGTATGTACTCAATCCATGACCCCTTTGGATATAGTTCCTTATGAGACATCGGAATTTACTAACTTAGATAGCAAGAAAAGGGCTGACGTGGTGAAACAGATCCATTAGAAAGCGCCCTCGTACATTGCATACAGATCAATACACCAAGCATGCGAACAAGGTTGAAGGAAGGTTGTGCTTCAACCTTTCGATTTAGTGTTGATAAATATAGATAAAGAGAGATTCCAATAACAACACAAATCGAAGCTTATGCCCCGAGGGAACAATCCATTCAAAGTCCTTTAAGCACAATGCCTACAAAATCGAACTACTAATTGAGTACAACGTCAGTTCAACTATCAATGTAACAGACTTGGCTTGTTTAGATGCAGATAAAGGATTTGATTTGAGGTCAAAATCTTTTGAAGAGGGAAGGGATTATTAGTTTGAGACCTCTGTAGAGACATCGACCCACAAGAACTGTGTTCGCTCGCATAGTCATTGAAGAGTTTACGATGGCTTCACAAGGACATCAGGAGATGCTAAGTCAAGCACAAGTGACCACGTACAAGTGGAGGATACCAAATAGGAGCATGGATTCAATCGAGCTAAAATTGCTCACTATAGTAGAAGTACACACGCTCAGCCTGAATGATTCCTCTGTACAAATGTGCATATGATACACATTGGTCACTCGACCCGAGCAACCGTGCACCTCGATTCAAGGAATTATTTTGAAAAGTGCATTTAAAGACGTAGACCACCCGACCCGAGCATCAGAGCACTCGACCCGAATGTCCATCCCATATTCGACCGAGCGTATTGTTTTAGACAAACATCTTTCGAGAAATCCTTATGTGGCCATTGTCGAGTGGGTGCTGCTTGACCGAGCAATTGCCCTATTTTTTATTAGTTTATCTTATTTATGTTATTTTTTTGTTTTATTTTCACTCTTATAATTAAGACACCTGTTGTAGCACGAATTAGTCAAGTTTTCAAAGAATCGCCCTTTTTCTTTTCCATTTATTTGATATCTAACTATAGAATTCTTGGAGTGAATCCGTGTATTCACCAATTTATCAATATTAGATCACAGGTGTTATGACATCACTGAAAAGTTTGAAGCTTTCTAGTTAGGTTGTAAGGGGATTTGGAGTGGTTATTCATTGACGAACAAGTTATAAATACTTTTATCGAGTTATTGGGCGGTTTTATTTCTTTCATTCTTATTACTAATAATAAAATATCGGTCTAGGCTCGTATCATCAACTTTGTTCGAAAGCTCATCAAAGATCACATGTGAAATTGTTATGACTATGTTTGGCCTTCACTCTTTTGATAGGTGATTGCACTCCTCGATGATGAAAAGAGATATCCAAAAATCCGAGCCCCAATATGAAATCCATACAAAACGAATCGGATTACACTTATTTTCAAAGTTCTAGTTTTGCTTAGTCTTAACATGTATATTTCTTACATAATAGGGTAGACCTATGTTTCATGCATACTAAAGAAAACGATTATTACGGTTTCCGCGAGATCTTATTGAAATATGTTCCAAAGCTTGAGCCTTCCAAATAAAATTTAAGCATTCATAGTCAAATAAATAAATAAATCTAACATATATTCTACACTAAGTTTATTTGGTAATTTACAACGTATACATTGTATCTACAAAAATCATGAAAGGCAAAGAGAACTCAATATGCGTTGAAGTGAAGAGTACTAGTGAATTTGGACCTATTAGAAGTTAAATGGCTAATGCATTTATTTGGTCAGTTGAGCAGTCTATTTAAGGACCCCTCATGGCGAATAAGAATTAATTCATATTTGGTTGGTGGAATTTGCCTCTCTTTCTCTCTCACTCTTCATGTATTTTAATCTTAATGTCCATGTTTTCATCCACCTTTCTCAAACTAGCAAACTTGATTAAATTTATCCTTACAATAATCCTGTGATACATATGATATTTTGGAGGAGGTAAAAAAATTCAATTCCAGCGACCAACCAAGCCAAAGACCTTGAATATCATCTTTGTGTGTTCTCACGTATTAATTTATCTAATATATTTTCGAACTCGAAATGATTTGCTGATTCTATGGATGTATTATATGCTTATGAAATTGATAAGCTCTACATTAATCCAAAATATCTTCATGTTTCTCATTTTGTGACATTTAATACTAAATATCAGTGGATTAATTAATGCCATATGTATGCCTTTTGGGAAATTATATATAATTTTTTTTACTCTATGTTAGATGGATGTGAAAGTTGCGTGTGATCATTTCCCCTGACGAGAGACTTCACTTTCAGGAGTTGTTTTTCTTCTTCTTGAATTCAATATAGGACTCTTGGAGCTACTTGTTCATCAATTTAGCGCCGAAGATGAAAGAAGAGTGCTCTTATAGACATGCATAAACATTTATACTTAACGCCCATTTGTACCACTCATAAGTCTATTTGAAACACATTTTTGTTCATATGAATATTCTCTCTTCAAGATTATACCACACTTTTTCTAAATAAATATATAAGACAGTTAGCCGAATGAAAAAATAAACATTGTGCGCAAACCAAATCAAACCGAAGTACAACAAACGAACTAGTTACGTTAGGATTTGGTTAAATGTTTTTACCAAAATCTTTAAAAACCCAATTCTGACCAAATTTGTCCACATGATTCTAATGAAAAATCACTTGTTGATTGTGTTCTTAATCAACATACAAACTAAGTATATAAATCACGTCAAATGCCTTCAATTTCTTTTCTGCAAATACCCAATCGAGGGAAGTTGGAGTTATACTATTGTCTCTTATATTTAATAATATTTAATTAAGGGCATTGAAGGCTCTTCTCCGTCTACTTTTTCTTCTTCTTCACTTCAACTGTATTTTTCTATATTGTTTTATATTTAATTTCGGAACCTTCACATTAATTGAGCCTTCACCGCCTCCATTTAAGGGACAACCGAAAACTGGTACAGTCCAACGCAATCCCACATTTATGAAAATACTACAAAACGTTATTATTATTGCACCTGTCTTCTATTGCAATTATGATCCATATCCCAAATTTGAGTCTGAATTCGGTCGTTGTTAGGTGTTATAAACACGTTTAGGTTATGAATTTTGCCTAGAAACAACACTTTTACAGCTTCACTTTATAGAGTATGAAAGTTGTTTGCGCTTGCGGATTTGATTGTGGTTGCCCGTATTTCAATTGATTTATTCAGAGTACAATTCACTTTAACATTTTTTTTGTTTTTTAGTATTTGAAAACAAGAGATCACGGGAAAAAAACATAAGAAATAAATACACGAAATCCAAAATTTAGAAGCTAACATGTTCTTGACATAGTTAGATGAGTCAAATATACTGGCTAGGTAAAAGATACAAACTCTGGCTTTAGGATTGAATTTAATTTTTTTTAGGCTAATCAAATTAACTTGAATTCAGATTATACGAATACCTAACTCATAGTTACGTTAATCGAGTTTCTCTTGAAAATAAAATAATATAAATATAAATGTGTATATATATATATATATATTCGGTAAATATAGTTGTGATTGTGTAATTGGTACGTAAGCATTACGAAAGAAGTCGTGGATACCTCTCATTAAGACTAGTTTATTTTCCATCGTGGCTGCGAACAAATTTAATTATAAACAGTCCAAGGACATGGAGAATGGATAAATAAGTAACATAAGGATGGACCCATTTCAAATACACATCCATTTTTAATGTTATTTTTTCCTTCAGAATTGAGTGGAAGAGAGCGTTGGATGGATTTATATTACATCTGAGTGTTTTTAATATGCCCTCTCTGATGCAGTAATTGAAGAGATCCAACTATGAATGCACGTCATGCATGAACAGTGTATGAGCTTTGTATATTTTTGCCATTAATTTTCTTTTATTTGTATATCTCGTCTTATCAATAAATTAACTTCCACTATTCGACTGCCTTCATGTATGTATGTGTGTGTGGATGCATGATGTTTCAGGTTTGAATGCATGTCATGCATGAACACCCCTCACGAAACATATGCCCTAGCTACTAGACCATATTACAGTGGCACAACGTATAGCATATATTTCTCTCTCTCTCTGTGTCTCTCTCTGTGTGCACGATGTTCCAACTCCGAGAAGTAATGGTTTCAGACAAAGCAAAAAGTGGACTTGTAGGCAAGAGAGAGAATGATCGAGGTGATACGATGGATCCTGAGGATTTTTTAAGGAAAAGAAAGCGTCAAGAAGAATCCCATCATCCCGATGATCATCAGGAGCTTCACCTGTCAAGGGATGATCACCTCTTGAAACAACTCAAACCGCATAACCCCACTGCTTCGCTCTTTGATCCCAATAAGGTAATCATGTGCATATGCATTCATATACATATATATATACCCTTTTGTTTGAAGATTCAAGATGTTATTCTGGTATGCTCATGGGAATGTTTCGGTGGTGGGAATACGCAAAAGAAAAAAAATTCACGACCATAGGTTTACGTCATCAAGAGTTTGGGTAGAGGAACTTGTGCTTAAACAAAGGTGTTATCGTGTTTTCATGATCGCAGAGAAGAACGTTCAAAGAAGATTCTCCGAAGTGTACTCTCAGGCCGGATTATTATAAAACCCACATGAGTCTGGATCTTGAACTCAACTTATCATCCTCATTCATCGATCCGAATCATCATCACGATCACAATCATATCAACCATATTAATGACGAAGATGCTAATGATCATCATGAAAAAAAGAAGAATACAACATTGGGTTCAAACCCTGAACTCACAAGGAATGACCATTCGTGGTTGAGGCTGGATAATGACGGTGGAGGTGGAAACAACGACGGAGATGGAGGAGGAAGAGGACGAGATGGTGGCGTCGAAGAGGAGGAGATGGTGGCGAGGGTGTGCATGAAGTGTCACATGTTAGTAATGCTGTGTAAGACCTCACCGTCTTGCCCTAACTGCAAATTCATGCATTCGCCTCAACAAAGCTCTCACTTCAATTTCCTCCTCTTCACGCCTAAGCCTCCTCTCCTAAGCTTAATAAATTACCTGACTAATTAGTTGTTATCATTATCAATATGTAATACTAATTACCCGATAATCAATGTTGTGATTGGATTAAATCACCTATGTATTGATGTAGTTGTGTGGTAGTAAAATGACCATTCGACAACTCCCCACCATTTCATTTTAATACATAGTAGTTACATTATTTGGAGTTGACCAGTTATTAAACAATAATTTCATACTAACTATGTATATAATAAAGGATAAGCACTTATGAATAGTGTTTGTTGCTAGCATCATGCCAATTTTTTAAAACTTTGTTTTGCACATTTATGTGGCATCTATGTTGTTTTCTTTTCACAATTTTTAAAGAAATTAGGTTCGTAATCTGCGTTATTATTAATTTAGTAAAATATAATATGTTTTAAATTTATTGTTGTTTATAAAGTAGAATGAAAAAAACTATAGGCGTAATATCAGAAATATCCTTATAGGGCTAAACCACTTCAAAAATACCCTTCCCCAAAATAATTATTAAATCCGAAAAATAAAAACAGAAGAAAAGACAAATTTGCCCTTAATGTTCGAACGTGGAAAAATGGAACTTCAGCAGTTTTTCGACGTGAAAAACTGCCGAAAACGAGAAAGCCGAACAGTTTTTCACCGTGAAACCTGTTTAAAAGTTGATAGCAAGAAAGAAATAAGTGATTTCGAACTTGAGAGGGAACGATTTGAAGTTGGCGAGAAGGAAAATGGCTAGAATCAGCAGCATCACTGGCGAAGAGAGCACGAGTCAATCTTCAATGGCGTCAATAAGTGTAAGTAGTTCGATTTCTAGGGTTTTGCAAGCTTTCGAGTCACAAAATGGTTTATTGATTTGAAATGGGTGAGTGTCAGTGTCAGTGAGTCGGTTAGGTCGCAAGGGTCGCAGGAGTTGCATGAACATCTTCGACTCCGTGAGTCGGTTGAGTAGCAAGGGTCGCAGTAGTTTCATGACCATCTTCGACTCAGTTTATTGATTTGAAATGGGTGAGTGTCAGTGTCAGTGAGTCGGTTAGGTCGCAAGGGTCGTTTGAGTGTCGCATGGGTCGCACACGTCGGTTGAGGGTCGCACGGGTCGGTTGCGTCGCATGGGTCGGTTGAGTCGCATAGGTCGCTTAGGTCGGTAGAAGTATAATGTATTCGTAATTGGTCAACTAAGGTTCAAATTTCTATCCTCCTAAATCACTCCGTGATTGTACGGGACAGAAGGAGTTGTGGTTCGTCTTAAATGGTGTTCCCATCCGGTACTCTATAGTGGAGTACGCACTAATTTCCGGATTGAACTGCGGACCATATCCCATAGGATGGGAGTCCATGATGGGTGTCACATTCAGGCTGAAGAATTTCGGCCGTGGAAAGGTGACCCCCGAACAAGTCAGTGAAAAGCTTGTGAAGGCGAAGAATTCCGACGACCGGAAGAGGTTCGCAACTTTGATGTTGTTGGCGCAAGTTATGGCACACAAGCCTTCAGCAGAAAACTCTATCAACCATGATCTCACTGACATGGTTGATGACTTGGAATTTTGTGAAGGCTTTCCATGGGGTCTTACACATTCGAGATGATTGTGGATACTTGCCGCAAGCACGTTAGCGGGGAATCACCGAAACCAAAATGGTATTGTGGCGGTTTCATGATCCCACTAATGGTAAGTTGTATATATTATTCGAATAACTTGAATGTTTTCGTACTTTTTGCATTCTTATCATTTTGTTTTAATGTTTCAGTTACTTCCATTTGAAACCATCCTTAGTTTGAGCGGAAATGGATGGTATGTTGAAGTTGTGGATGCGCATCGATCCTGTCCAAGAATGTGCAAGAAGATGGTTAAATCCAATTTTAATGCGAAGTATGTAGATGTGATAAGGCAGATTGGAGATTCTAAGGTAACAATTACACAGGGTTCACAAGGAAAACAACGGTCACAGAGGGTAATAATGGTTATGTTTTGTTTTTCAGGATAGTCTAAGTATTCTTCGTGCTGAACACGAAGAGGAAGCTTTACTTTCTGGTCTGGAGGATTACGAGGGATGCGACGATCCCGATGTTCAGATATGGATGAAACATCTTCGTAGAAATCCGAAGGGTATTTGTTGGGAGGATATCCGTGAGCAAGAACTGCTGACACGAAAAGCAGCTCTTGGTGATCAAAAAAGGAGAAGGAAAAAGGGGACTAAGAGGAAGGAGTGCATGAGTGATGCTGATGCTGATGCTGCAAAAAAAGGAGAAGGAAAAAGGGACTAAGAGGAAGGAGTGTGTGAGTGATGCTGATGCTGATTCTGATGCTGCAGTCCCTCTGACACTGGAGAATAAATTAATAGGGGAAATAAGGAAGTCGGAGAAGATAATCATCAACGCCGTAAGAGACCTTCTAAGGGATGTCGGGATTAATGTACCTAATCCAAAATCAAAGGCTGTCGAGAAAGTTGCGATCACCGAAACCCAACTCTTCCGACACTGTTGGTGATTTTGCTTTTGAATTTCTTCGACGTCCAAATCCAGTGTCAAGAAACCTTGCTCCTGATGGAGTTCCACCAAGTAAGTAATATTTAGTGAAAAGGTCATTTGAGTGTCAATTTCCATCGAGACATATAAGTCGTAGGGTCGCATAAGCCGTAGGGATAATAGGTCGCATGGGTCCCATTGGTCGCATAGGGATAATAGGTCGCATGGGTCGCATTGTCGCCATATGTTTAATGAGGTAAATTTTATGCAGGTGCTGGACCTTTATCGAAGGAGTCTGCGCCAAATGTTTAACCTCCGCCGTCGAAAAGAGCAAGAACAATGCGAGGGAGAGGGCAAAAGAAGGTTGTTCAAGAACCCGAAAAAACGGTGGTTCAAGAACCTGAGGAGTTTGTGTGGAATCCCAATGGATTAGTAAAGGACTTGATAAGCCGATTTCCTACGTTCATTGAGGCTAGCGGTGAAAAGTTGACTAATCTATATTGGTTCCTGAAGGCACCTCGACATGATCGGTGGTGGAAATCTGAGCTAAATATTCCCCGGAGGCCAAAGTTTTGGGAGATTATATTAAAGGCCAACGCATGGCTTGAAGATGAAGTAAGTTTTTTTAAACCCTTAGTCTCACGGAGTTTTGTGTCATATGTATTCCTGTGTGTTAATTTTTTTTGCAGCAATTGGATGAGGCGTTGATGGAGCTGTCTTCTCGCTTGGCATCGGATCCCAGCGCGTATCAGAATTATTACGTTTGTCCTGTTGCTTTCATGCAGATGCTCTCGATGTGGACGTACGAGGATATGGAAACTTTGCCGGAAAAGCTTAGTCAGTTTTTGAACGCCAAGGCACCAATTAGTGATTATGAAGGTTTTGTCTCGGTTCTAAACATTCCATCGGAAAATCATCGATGGGTAGGATGTCATTGGGTAGTCATCAAAGCGGATTTCAAAACCCGATGCATCACGGTATACGACTGCAAGATGAGGTGAAGAACGCAAGCAAAGGTGGAGCTCGGGCGCCCTTTACTCCGATCCTTCTCTGCCTTCTGTCCGGGTCAGCTCGGAAAGGTTAGAAGAATGGGACCTATTCTGGGACATACAATGCATTACAGACGTATGATCATTACGAGTCTTAAGGAAACACATATCGATCCGGTGATTGAGAAGATAAGAAAAGCTGTCCCAAGATGCTCATTCTCGGAGGGTTTCCTTCTGTGGCTTCTGGAGAAGATGAATGGAGTGTGTATTATGAAGGTCTGCCACATAACCAAAGCGGGAATGACTGTGGTGTTTTCTCCTATAAATTCGTAGAAGCCTCGTTATTAAAGGATATAAATATGTGTCGCTTAATTTGTGACGACAAGGTTACTTCCATGCGTGAGAAAATGGCGGCTGATATATATAGTAATAGAGAACGTACCTTTGAACCCGAAGACTGACTTGATATTTGATACATTGTTTTTTTTGGACTGGCAGATGTAAACATTTGGTACATTGTTTTTTTTAATATTTGGTACATTGTTTTTTTTCTAATATTTGGTACATTGTTTTTTTTCTAATATTTGGTATATTGTTTTTTTGAGCCTCATACGACCCTTGCGACCCATGCGACCCTTGCGATCCATGCGACCCTTGCGACAATACATTCATTCATTCAAGACCTATATTAAAAGGTTCTTTAATGTGGTCAATGCATGCACCTTGGTTAAAACGGAGTTCATTTATTTTTGCGGTCAAAGCTTTTTAATGTGGTCAATACATTCATTCATTCAAGACCTATATTAAAAGGTTCCTTAATATGGTCAATGCATGCACCTTCGTTAAAACGGAGTTCATTTATTTTTCGTTGAATATGAGTTTATAAATAGAGGAGGAAAAACCGAAAAGCTACAACAATTTGTAGCACCAAATCATCTCTTGTTTTGTCATTAAGGTCCAATACACTGGTAGGTAGGGGATGCAAGAAGGTCCAATACACTGGACCTTCTTGTGTCTATGACCTGTCTAGTGTATTGGACCTTCATACACTAGCACACAAATCATCTCTTGTGTTGTAGTATTAGGGTCACATACACTGGGAAGGTAGGAGACGCAAGAAGGTCCAATAAACTGGACTTTCTTGAGTCTCCGACCTTCCCAGTGTATTGGACCTTGATACACTAGCACACAAATCATCTCTTGTGTTATAGCATTAAGGTCACATACACTGGGATGGTAGGAGACGCAAGAAGCTCCAATACACTGGACCTTCTTGTGTCTCCGACATGTCCAGTGTATTGGACCTTAATACACTAGCACACAAATCATCTCTTGTGTTGTAGCATTAAGGTCACATACACTGGGATTCCATGCGGTCAAAGCTTTTTAATGTGGTCAATACATTCATTCATTCAAGACCTATATTAAAAGGTTCTTTAATGTGGTCAATGCATGCACCTTGGTTAAAACGAAGTCCATTTATTTTTCGTTGAATATGAGTTTATAAATAGAGGAGGAAAAACCGAAAAGCTACAACAATTTGTAGCACCAAATCATCTCTTGTTTCGTCACGAAGGTCAGATGGTCGACCCAAGTCTTGGTAATCTTCGGACTCGGTCTGGCTCGTTTTTTTATTCTTTTTCATCTTTAATGATGATGGATCCTCCATTGGAAAGTTATATCGCTTTAAAATGCTTCTGCCAAATAGAGCTACCGTGGAACTCACCATACATGACTCCAACCTTCCCAGCCATGTACAGCATTTCGTGAAGCTTGTGAAGGAGGAGTATGACAAAACCCGAATAAACTGTGGGTTGATGAGGAAGAAGAAATCAATATATCTTGCGTCTCCAACCTTCCCAATGTATTGGACCTCTTTCTGGCTTTTTTTATTCTTCATCTTCATGTTCTACTTCTTAAACCTCTTTCTAACCTTTGTAACATTTGAGACCTTATGTAATCAATATTTAAACGTTGAAAATGTCTTATTTCGCATCTATTGTTCGTAAAATTATGACCCAGTATGACCCGTTATGCGATGTAAATTTTGTGACCTCTGTAACCCATGGACGACTCATGCGACCACATAATACCCTTGTTCGACTCATGCGA
>CM071866.1:24486546-24499223 GCA_036759665.1 Gynandropsis gynandra | reverse complement strand
CGCTCCTTTCGCTCGGTGTTTGAGTGCTCACTTCCATCCGTGGCCTTGCACAAGTCGAACCTTCTTGCACAACTTCGTTTTCGGGGTTAGATTGCATAATCACTCGTGTTTCTCTTCAAGTCTTCATTTCCTACACAAAACACGAAATGTGGATAAAGTCTTCGAATATAATCGATAAATGAATGAAATGTAAATAATCTACTCTAAACTAGACCTAAGAATGACATAAAAACTATAACAAATTACGTGTTATCATGCACGCCTCTTCCATCAGTCCGCTGTGAGCCTTCGTGTTGCTGCTTAACCTCATTACTTTTCTCCTCGCCATATCCTGTCCTTCCACGACAGCCCACAAATAGGGTGAGTACAAAATACGCACTCAGTGAGATCAATACATGTACGTACTCTATACCACGTATTCTCCCGCTCGAACTGAATATAAAAAAAATAACATATATCCAAAGTCTAAACTAAAGATATACAGATTACTCTACCCAACCCGACTGAGTATCCAAAGTCTAAGACTAGTACCACACTGGATCATAACACATAGAGTCCACATGACTCTAGCTCGGGCATACGCTCGCAAAGTCCAAAGGACCCCAGCACACTGAAAATCTCGTAAGGTCACAATGCTCCATTGACATTTCGGGCTTTGAGTCATGTATGGTGACCTTAGGTAACGCGGATGTCTGAGTCCGCCGATTACCAAGACCTTATGTAGTGCAGATACATCACAAAGTCCTCCATCCAAGTTGTAAGTACTTGTGTGTATCTGCATACAGACTGAGTCCGACGATTACCAAGACATTGAGTAACAAATAGACAGCACGATGCCCTGGGTCGACCATGTGACCTTAACGGTCACAAAGGTAACAAGGATTTTTCAGAGAATTTAGGGTTAGATGTTAGAAATCGCCCTTTTGAGAGAAGGAAAGACTCGAAACAAGAGATGATTGTTGAGATGATTTGGTGCTTGTTGTAGCTTTACGATTTTTCCTCCTCTATTTATAACGAAAAATAAATGGACTCCTAAAATCCAGAAAGACAATAAATACAAAGAATGACCAAGGTGCATGTATTGACACATTAAAGAACCTTTAATATAGGTCTTCAATGTGGCATTCGTAAAATAAAAAGCATAGCTAGAACCTGGAAAAAGCAGTAGTCTGTCATTGAAAAGACTAGTCGAAAGGGTCGAAAGGGTCGGAAGGGTCGCAATGGTCGGAAGGGTCGCACGAGTCCAACATATTTTGATTTGAGCTGTATTTTCAAAATTTTATTCATATTATTTGTAAATAATTTTTAAATAATAAATTAGTATCCAGGGGTCCAAGGGTCGCAGAAGGACAAGGGTCGCAGGGGTCCAAGGGTCGCAGAGGAACAAGGGTCGCAGAGGGACAAGGGTCGCAGAGGAACAAGGGTCGCAGAGGGACAAGGGTCGCAGGGGTCCAAAGGTCGCAGAGGAACAAGGGTCGAAGAGGGACAAGGGTTGCAGGGGTCCAAGGGTCGCAGAGGAACAAGGGTCACAGAGGGACAAAGGTCGCAGGGTCAAACTGAGTCGTTGGGGCGAACTGGGTCGTAAGGTCGCAGGGGTATTTTGGGAATATCAACATTTATACGGGTACTTTTGAAGTTAAAATTTTTTTCTTTTTCGGGATTGGTATTTTTGAAGTGTTTTAGCCCTACGAAGGTATTTTTGAAGTTAGCCCAAAACTATATCAATAGATGTTTATTAATTAATGTTATTATTTACATTAATGAAATATAAATTATATTATCTTTTATTTTGTTATTATATTTTTTTCTATTTAGATATTATATTCTAATATAATAGATTTGATATGTAATGTTATTATTTAGATCAGTTATCCACTTACATTATATAAGCAAATATCTGTTATAAAGTTATTTAAAATGTAAGAGAAGCTTCATAGGCTCTAATTAATAACAAAGAATAGATATTTCAAGATGAATAAATTTGGTATGTTGAAGGTTTCTATGAGACCACCTAAGATGCGGACTATTAGGATTGGTTTGAATTAAATTTAATCTCTACAATTTACAAATAAATCAATACATAAATATTCATATACATATATAATATATATATTATATATATATATTAAAATTCACTATTAATTGATCATTTGTATATTTAAAAAATTTTCATTTTTCATTTCCTGTTTTCTTCTCTTTCTCTTTATTAATCATCTTTGTACTTCATCTTCATAGTCATGATGAACACAACTAAGTTGTCAAAAGGTATATTTGTTATGTTCTTCATCTTTCTCTCATACTCAATCATCTTTCATACATTTTCACCTTTCATTTTTGTTTCTTATTTTTTATTTCGATAAAAGAAAACCGTTGTGAACTATTCTTACTTGAATAAAAGTGTGTACAAGGAAATCATTACTTGGATTATTCGTTTTTTATATCGTCTACTCATTATAGTCTATATCCTTTTTAAGATATTATCGTTACGAAAATCATTGTGTGTCCATCAATGGCATCTTGATGATAACTAAGACAATGCGTTTCTTATTTCGTTGATGACCGGTTCAATATCTGATCTAATATTACTTCAATCGGTTCGGTTATAATTCCTTTTTTAAACCAGCTTACCAAAACTACGGATAAGACTTTGGACTAGACAACCTTAACAAATGTTAAGCAAAAGGTGCCACAAAACTGTCAATGAAACGTGAAATAACATGAAAAATTATGCACATATTCATGAAACTCTTGCTTGATCATTGCTCCTCATCATTGTTTGGTTACTAGGTTTTGATGTGTTCTCAAAGTTAAATAAATAACCTAAACTACCCGCAAGTGCACGGCACGTGTGTAGTATTTCAGGTGTCGATCCCACAGAGACTACGCAACACAACCTAAACTCTAACTGTGAATCAAACTTGCTAACGAACGAAATATGGTTTTAAAAATGAAATACTAAAAGCAAATAAACAAACTAGTTCTTAGGAATGAGACAAACGTTCCAGGAAACCAGTTTGACCACAAGACTACCGAAACCGACAATCAACCTATCTATCATGCAATCCCAGTCAAATTATCTAAGACAGACGATCCTAATATGATATCTACCCTCTCTCGAGGCATAGACACGTGATCTAGTCAAGTTGCCCCCTACTTTCGTGGCTGACACCTTGAACTAAATCCACAAGACCTGTGATTCATCTGTTTTACCCTCAACCGCTGCTACCCTACTTTTGTGGTCTAACCTCGGTTGTTCTAAACTTGATCTTCTAAAACTAGAATTCTCCTTTCGGTCCTTCTCCTAACCCCTAACACATGCATCTACGCGGCCATCGCAAACACAAGTCATTTAAGCACTCAGACAAAGAATAGATAAACGAAAACGGGAAGATGCATTCAAAGATAAATCAAAAGTGGTTCCGGGATAGCCATGGGCTAATCCCTTCTCCTAGAACAAACAAACTCCTCGCTCATGCCTCCGTAAACAAACATAAACGAAGTATAAGGTCTAAGGAATATGAAAACCAATCGAAACCGAAGTGTCGGGTTGATCTCCAATGCTCCTCGTAAGTCTCCTTTGCCAGAACCTTCTTCCTCCCTCTCTCAATCAAGAACTCAATAATGAATGAATGTCGATCTATGATCCCTTTTTCCTCCTTTAAAGTCGTTTTCCTTATCGTATGAGTCCCCCACAAACTTCTATTAGTAATAAGTCAAATTAACTTATTTGAAGTTGCAGGTGACGGTCCCGACCCGCGTGGGCATGAAAAATTACCCGCTCGGGTACGGCGCGGAAGATCGCGCAAGAACGCGATGAAAAGGAGGGTGCCCGCTTGGGCTCAAGGGGTGCCCGGTCGGGCACAAGGCCTGCCCGCTCGGGCACATATGCTGCCCGCTCGGGCTCATGCCCCAGGCGGGGTATTTCTCGCCCGACTCGTGCTCAATTTGCTGTCCAAAATTGCCGTAACAAATGCCCGCTCGGGCTAGGGAGTTAACCGAGCGGGTAGTGGCTATTCCATGCCGATTCTCGTTCCGTTTGTCCCGTGATGATCCTCGATGTTGGTACTTTGTTTCGTGCACGTCCTTTAGCTTTGAAATGAACTGAATACGCATAAAAACCTATAAGAACATGAAAACACGAAAACAAGTAAAATGGATAGGAATCATACGTAAAGCATCGCATATATATCATAAACATCTCTAAAATCGTGCCAGAAATACGTATGAAAATGAGATGATTAAAATCCCCTAGACTTGAATGTTTGCTTGTCCCTAAGCAAACGTAAAAGTGGAACACGTGGGGTATACAAAATCCGAGAACCCCCCTTCTCCTAGAAGTAACGTTAAAGCGAGCCTAACCGATCAACTAGCACGTCGAGAGCAAATTCGGCCTAATTAAATTTTCGGTCCTCATCCTAGGTTCACCAAGGCTACCCATGAGAAAGTAAATCAAAGGAAACTAAACAAGGCACCGTAACTCTCTCCACCAAATAAGACTTCAGACAATGCTAAACCTAAAACAACCGAGGATACTTTTTCTTTACCGAGCTTCTTTCTTTCTTTATTCTTTCTTTCTTTTTCTCTTTTTCGTATTTTCTTTTTCTTTCTTTTTATTTTCTTTTTATGTCTTCTTTTTAGTTTGTTTTTTTTTCTTTTCTTTGCATACACACTAGGCTTCTAGGACGTCGGATTTGAAGGGATCCAGCATCTACTTAGACCCAGACTACCGA
Source organism: Gynandropsis gynandra (assembly GCA_036759665.1). NCBI lineage: Eukaryota > Viridiplantae > Streptophyta > Magnoliopsida > Brassicales > Cleomaceae > Gynandropsis > Gynandropsis gynandra. Next base: position 24,494,493 of record CM071866.1, on the reverse strand, counting down.
TGACGGTATACTCATGCATCTCGTTTAAGAGTGCAGCGGAGTAGGCGGCGTTTTATTTGTAACATGCCCTTAGGACGTAGAAAGATGATCGCCAACCCATCACTTAGATTTGAGCCATTGAAAGAGTATCAAGGTCGATGCACTCATATCGATTTTAAATCATACGTTTTAGGCATTATTTCTATCGACAGCGGAGTGTTAGTGTGCGCTCTTAATCCGCAAATAAGCTCGAACTCATACGATATAGTAATCCTCATAAAAAAGTGAAGTAAAGCATCGTCTACACGAAGTATGACCATCTGGATAGAGAGAATAAACGATAAACTAGCCTAGAAACCTCGTCTAAACCCCCCACAAGCAACACTAGGATTCCCAAAGAACTACGACCTATTGTTTTTCAGTCGACTAATAAGCTCTAACACTTAGGGAAAACCTAACTCAAATATGCAAAATTTCATGGAAAAAGCCAACTTCTTAAGCATCCTAGGTTCAGGGTTCATCTCAAAACGTGGCACCAGACAAGTGCCTGGGACGGCTCTGACTCACGAAAACATAAAAAAAAAACAAACTAAAAACTACAAAATAACCTAAAAACTACAAAATCAAAGGGAAAATGAAAGAAAATGAAACGAAATCACCTGACAAACGTGAGCTGCTTCCCCAGACTTGAATTGAACAGTGTCCTCGACGTGAAGCTCCGATAGAGGGTAAGGGAAGTGAAGCACGTTGGCGGTGGTATTTTTGAGTGTTTATTTTTTTATTTTTTTTATTTTTTAAACGAAAACGAATAACTAAGTCTCAAACTAAAAACTAAAAAACAAATAAAATCAAACAGCTGGGTTGCCTCCCAGAAAGCGGTTATTTAACGTCTTTAAGCTTTGACGTCTCCATTCCTCATGCGTGTGCGACAGATGGATCGGAAAGGGAAATGGAGTATCCTTTTTTGATCGGTTTGGCGGCTTGGTAGAGCTTTTCTAACACCCCCATCCCAGAACAACCTCGGGATTAGGAGTGTCCACCATCACCTCCAAGAGGTGGCTACACGCGTCATCGCTCAAACGCATTTATAAAATAAATATAAATGATTTATTCCGAGATAAGAATGGTTCGGACCAAATAGCCAAAACAAATACGTAAACACCAGAGCCACGTAAATGAAATAATAAATACGAAATGCAAAATAAAACTCATCGAGACCTCGTGCACGCCTCTTCCATCAGTCCGCTGTGAGCCTTCGTGTTGCTGCTCAACCTTATTACTTTTTCTCCTCGTCATATCCTGTCCATCCACGATAGCCCACAAATAGGGTGAGTACAAAATACACACTTAGTGAGATCAATACGTGTACTTACTCTGTACCACGTATTCTCCTACTCGAACTCAATATAAAAAAAATAACATATATCCAAAGTCTAAACTAAAGATATACAGATAACTCTACCCAACCCGACTGAGTATCCAAAGTGTATGACTAGTACCACACTGGATCATAACACACAGAGTCCACATGACTATAGCTAGGGCATACGTTCGCAAAGTCCAAAGGACCCCAGCACACTGAAAATCTCGCAAGGTCACAACGCACCCCACCTATCAGTACACACTGAAAATCTCGCAAGGTCACAACATACCCTAGCTATCAGTACACTACACTGAAAATCTCGCAAGGTCACAACGTACCCCAGCAATCAGTACACACTGAAAAGCTCGCAAGGTCACAACGTACCCCAGCTATCACTACCATACAGCGCTTCGTTGCTCAAAAGGTTACCACAACCCCAACACGGTATGACGCCGGCCTAGATCCAAGTGTCGCAATACTAACGTCATCGACCCGATACTCCTCACGTGATAACTCTCACCAACGCGCTCGCACAGGCCTTCTTCCGAAGGTTCGAGTGTGAAACCACCCGATGAGCACACTAACAAGATATTCACTCGGTTTAAACACCGAACCCAAATATCAACGTTCTCCGACCCCAACACTTGGTCGCACTTCAGTTCTCTAGATCATCTATAGTCACTTATACAACTCATTGACTTATCATAAATTCTCATACAACAAATTTAGGGTTTCAATCCAATTCCACTTGTAGCGTCTCATTTTTCCCATTATGATCGTATAAATTCTATCGTGATCATGCCTCATTTTAAAAAATATATTCTCTTCCATAAATCGATCTCAAATCCGAAATTAGGGTGGAGAAAATCATCACCTTAGCTTCCCGACGATTCGACAATTCTGGCTAATATGACTAGCAACAAGAACGATCAATTTTCCCTATTATAGATCCATTCAATTCCATAAATTTCCATAATATAAATCTTCGAATTAAGTGAATAATCACAACGAATTACTTAGAGATTTACCACAATCCTAATTAGAATCCACCCACGAAAAACACGGTGAAAATTGAAGATCCTTCTTCAATTTCTTCTTCTTTTCTTTTTCCTTCTTTCTTCTTCCTTTTTCTTTTTTTTTTCTTCCTCTCCCTCGGCGGCTCCTCTCTCTCTCTGAAAATCTCATGGCTCCTCTCTCTTTTTCTTTAATTTTTTTGACCTAATATTTAATTATATAATATATATATATATATAGTCGGTGTTATACCGACTTCCCCGTTTTAACGGGTTTCACAATTCTCCCCCACTACAAAAGAATTCGTCCTCGAATTTTATATCTCCGATTCTTACGGTAGCATCTGTATTCAATGAATAGAAGAACCATACAACTCATCTCCAAACAACTCGAGATACTCATGTCTCATATCCTCTTCTAATTCCCATGTTGCTCCTTCCACGCCATGATGTTCCCACACAACCTTTATCATCGGAATTTGCTTACGCCTCAACTGTTTCACTTGGTAACCCACAATGCGTATTGGACGTTCTTTATACGTTAATTCTTTCCTCAAGGTTTCTGGTGGCTCAACAAGTATCTTCTCTGGTACTAATAGACACTTACGCAACAATGATACGTGAAACACATCATATATTCCCTCTAAAGATGAGGGAAGCTCCAATCGATAGGCCACTACCCCAATTCGCTCAATCACTTTAAACGATCCCGTGAACCTTGGTGATAGCTTGTTCACTCTACTCCCACCTGATCTCCTTCGCCTCGCTTGAATTCAGAAATACACCATATCTCCAATGTTAAACTCAACATCTTTCCTTTTAAGATCATCATAACTATTCTGACGATCTTGAGCTGTCTTCATCTTCATCTTAACAATTCTTATCTTTTCCATAGTCTCCTCGACAATCTCTGCTCCAAAGATAGATCTCTCCCCCACTTCAGTCCAGCACAAGGGTGTACGACATGGTCGCCCGTATAAAGCATCATATGGTGGCATCCCAATGCTAGCATGATAGCTATTGTTGTATGCAATCTCAACCAGTGGTAAATGATTCTCTCAATTACCAGGCCATTCCAACGCACATGCTCGTAATAAATCCTCAAGCGTCCTTATAATTCTCTCAGATTGTCCATCTGTCTGTGGATGATATGCGGTGCTCATGCGCAATTTGGTTCCTAACTCTTTTTGAAATGCCTGCCAAAGACGTGAGGTGAATCTCCCATCTCGATCTGAAACAATGCTTGATGGAACCTCATGCAACTTCACAATTTGTGCAATATATATCCTTGCTAGCTGATTCACATCAAAAGTCTTCTTTATCGGAATGAAATGAGCTGATTTAGTTAGTCGATCCACGACTACCCATATAGCATCCTTACCACTTTGCGTCCTTGGAAGGCCCATCACGAAATCCATGGTAATATGATCCCACTTCCATTCGGGGATTGGTAGACTTTGTAATTTCCCGCTCGGTACTTGTTGTTCCGCTTTAATTAATTGACACGTTGGACATTTTGCTACCCATCGAGCAATGTCCTTTTTCATCCCTGGCCAATGATAAAGCTGGGGAACATCCCGATACATCTTCGTCGATCCCGGATGAATCGAAAACTTAGATTGATGAGCTTGGCTCAAAATCTCTTCTCTGATCCCTAGATCCTTCGGTACACAAACTCGCCCACTAATCATCATTAGCCCGTCTTCCCTGATCTGATACAACTTGTACCTTGGGTCTTGCTGATTATTACGAATCTTCTGTAACCTCTCATCGAATAATTGTGATGTACGAATTCTACTCAAAAGACCAGCCTGATTTACAGCTTGCAAACCGACACTCTCGGACTCAGTCTGCACTGCCTCTAGTCTCAAAGCACTTATCTGGCTAATCAAATCCCCGAATTCTTGCATAGCCGAAACTCAACTCTTTTACGGCTCAACACATATGCAACAACATTTGGCTTCCCCGGATGGTACGCGATGTCCACCTCATAGTCTACGACAAACTCCATCCACCTTCTCTGACGTAGATTCAACTCTGGTTGCGTAAATATGTACTTTAGACTCTTGTGGTCCGTAAAAATCTGTACCTTCTCCCCATAAAGATATGCCCTCAAAATATTTAACGCGAAGACCACAACTGTCATCTCTAAATCATGAGTCGGATAATTCTCTTCATGCATACGTAATTACCTTGACGCATAAGCAATCACGTGATCTCCCTGCATAAGTACACATCCTAATCCCGTCTTTGGCGCATCCGTGTAGACTATGTATGGAATTCCTGGTTGTGGTAAGGCTAACACTGGGGTTTTCGGTAGCTTCTCTTTATGCTCCTTGAAGGACTTCTCACAATCTTCATTCCAAACAAAAGTTACATCTTTTCCCGTAAGTCTCGTCATTGGTTTTGCTAGACTAGCAAAGTTCATAACAAAACGTCGATAGTACCCTGCTCATCCTAAAAAACTCGTTATCTCTGTTGCATTTTTCGGTTGTTTCTAACTTACAATCGCTGACACCTTCTATGGATCAACAGAAACCCCTTACCTTCTCAAGATCGACAGAAACTCCTTCCTCCGACACGACATTTCCCAAAAATCCAACACGTCTCTTCCAGAAACTACACTTTTTCAACTTCGCAAACAATTGTTGTTCTTTGAGACGCTCTAACACTGAGCGCAAATGTTCCTCGTGTTCCTCTGGGCTCTTGGAGTAAACCAAAATTTCATCTATAAATACAATAACGAAACGATCCAAGTAGTCTCGAAACACATTGTTCATTAGCTTCATGAACGCAGCAGGGGCATTAGTCAACCCAAATGGCATGACAGCAAATTCATAACGCCCATATCGAGTTCGAAATGCGGTCTTTCTAATATCACCTTATGCAACCGGAATCTGATGATACCCCGATGCTACATCTATCTTTGAGAACCAAGTTGCACCTCTCAACTAATGTAATAACTCATCGATCCTCGGTAGTGGATGACGATTTTTCACAGTGACTCTATTTAGAGCCCTATAATCATGCACAATCTGAAACGCCCATCTTTCTTCTTCACAAATAGGACTGGTGCACCCCATAGTGATGTACTCGGACGTACAAAACATTTCTAAAGTAGCTCATTTAATTGCTTCTTCAACTCTGCCATTTCCGCTAGTGCCATTCGATAAAGAGACTTTGATATTGGAGTCGTACCCGGTTTTAGCTCAATCTCAAATGGATCCCCTCGCGTTGGTGGTAAGCCCTGCAGTTCTCTGAAAACATCTGCAGACGCTCGCGCTACAGGGATCTCCTCGACTTGCACAGATGGAGCCACTTCTTCTACTGATATGGTAGCAAGATATATGTCACACCCTTGATCTAGTAATCGTTCCATACGCAACACTGAGATGATTTGAATCCTTTGACTTGATCGAATTCCTTAACAATATGTGTTGACCATGCATAAGTGTAGGAACACCAACTCCATCGCTCCACACACAATGTGCGACACATATTTCAGCTCAAAAGGTTATTTGAATCTAACCCAAGGAAATCAATGCTCTAGACATTCCTTTAGGTTTCATCTCACAAGAAAATCCCTTCACCCACCAAATATCAGAACTCAATAGTCAACTAAATCTCTCTAATCAACATCTTGATAACTGAAAGATCCTTCCAAGTCGAAATATTTATTCAACCCCTTATGGAAGATATCATACATCTATGTTATATCTTAATACTAAATCGAGTCATGTGATTCACGACATAAAAAGAAGCTGACATCTTCACTTGTATTTGATTCATCAAAGTGGGCGGTAGTAGTTGTCCATTTTCTAGTAGTAACTCTTTCAAGGCTTTCCTTACGATATCTTTATACATTCCACTTTCGAAACTTCGTCATAACCAAAGAGACGTGAGCTGCTCCCCCAGACTTGAATTGAACTGCGTCCTCGACGTGAAGCTCCGATGGAGGATGAAGGAAGTGAAGCACATTTTTGGTGTTATATTTTTTTGTGTATTTCTTTTCTTTGTTTTTTTGTTTTTTTTTGTTTTGTTTTTTTTTTGTGAAAAATAAATAACCGAGTCTTTAACCTAAAAACTAAGAAAATTAAAAGCAAACAGCTGGGCTGCCTCCCAGAAAGCGCTTATTTTAACATCATAAAGCTTTGACGTCTCCATTCCTCATGCGTGCGCGACGGGTGGATCGGAAAGGGAAATGGAGTTTCCACTTTCGATTGGTTGGGCGGCTTGGTAGAGCTTTAGCCGCTGTCCATTGGCTTTGAATGTGTCACTCGCATCACTCCATAGTTCCACGTCTCCATATGTGAAGACTTCTCGTACCTGCAAAGAACCAGACCGAAGAGACAGTAGGTTGCCCGAGAAAGTGGAACGAAGTCACCTGATTGAAAGTCATGAGGTAGGGTCTTTTTGTCGTGCCATCCCTTAGGCACATCATGCACGGGATTCACTTGCTCGCTGTCCGAGGTTGGATAAGAGGTATCTGCGTTAAAAAGTTTTATAACATCTTTTTCCATTACCTCGTGCAAGTGCGGGTGCAGCCTCCTTTGAGTTTCGGGTGAACGTTCGTGGCTGTCCTCCCTATAATTTCTGTACATACACATTGAAGAGCTGACCCTCTTACACTTTTTCACGTGTGTGGGCTGTTTTCTCATCTCATCTGCACTCATGTTAGCATTCAAAACAGCAAGATATGTTTTATCGGAATCAACATACTCATACCGAGAAGATGATGGTGGAGGATCGGGCTCAAGTTCGGACGTCTTCTCCGCTGTGAAACAAGCATGGATATCACGTGGTATCTCCTCTCGTGGGGTGTCTCCTAGTGCTGCAATAGCACTAATGAATTTCATGTACATCTCAGCTCCTTCGTCCGCAAATCCTGCATTATCGCAAACTCGTGTCAAATGCCGTAAAAAAGAATCGGAAGCACTTACTTGATCATGCGTGTCTTTATCTAACTTGTCCAGTGAATCTACTGTAAAGCAAGAATCCTTGAGTGGTGATTCGTCCGTGGGGCTGGACAGGACGAATTCGATCGTTTCGTCTTCGACACGTAAGGACAGCTTTCCTTGTTGTACGTCTATCATCGCACCTGCAGTGGCTAAGAACGGCCTACCAAGAATAATAGGTGTTCTAGCGTCTTCCGTTATCTCAAGTACAACAAAATCAGTGGGAATGCAAGCTTACCTAACAATGGTGGGAACGTTTTCAACACTTACCGTACGATCCACGAGGCGTAGAGACATCTTCGTAGGTTTAAGGTTCCCAAACTCCATCCGCTTGAAAACTGTGTGTGGCATGATACTCACGCTTGCCCCTAAATCACACAAAGCGTTTTCGATATCGAGATTACCTATAGTTCATGGAATGGAGAAGCTTCCGGGATCCTTCAACTTAGGTGGCAGCTTGTTCTGAAGAATTGCACTGCATTCCTCGGTGAGTGTTACTGTCTCGTTCTCTTCGATATGCTTATCTTTGGACAGTACCTCTCTGATGAATTTGGCACGATTAGGCATTTTTTTAGGGCTTCTACGTATGGCCATGTTGATGTCTAGCTTCTTGAGACCTTCCATAGATCTGCCCACT
>CM071866.1:24472329-24484814 GCA_036759665.1 Gynandropsis gynandra | reverse complement strand
TTTACCCTCAACCGTTGCTACCCTACTTTCGTGGCCTAACCTCGGTTGTTCTAAACCTGATCTTCTAGGACTAGAATTCTCCTTTCGGTCCTTCTCCTAATCCCTAACACATGCATCTACGTGGCCGTCGCAAATACAAGTAAATTCAAGCACTCGGATAGAGAATAGATAAACTAAAACGGGAAGATGCATTCAAAGATAAATAGAAAGTGGTTCCGGGATAGCCAAGGGCTAATCCCTTCTCCTAGAACAAACAAACTACTCGCTCATGTGTCTGTAAACAAACATAAACGAAATAGAGAGTCTAAGGAACATGAAAACGAAGCGAAACCGAAGTGTCGGGTTGATCTCCAATGCTCCTTCCTCGCCTCCTCGCAAGAATTCTTCTCCAATCACGAACTGAATGAAAGGTGTCTTCTAATGTCGTCCTCTGCCTCCTTTTATGCACTTTAAGTCGGTCTAGATGTTGCCTTCATTGCTCCCACGAGTTCCCTTTTGTTTTAAGTTAATTTAACTTAATTTTGCTGATTACTCGGGTCGCGACCCGCTCGGGTACTCAATGTGCCCGATCGGGTGCGGCTAGGGCAGAACGAGCGGGTCATGGGGCTGCAAGGGATGCCCGATCGGGCATGGTGAGCACCTGCTCAGGTACAAGGCAGTTGGTCGGGCATTTCCTTGCCCGAATCGTGCGTGACTTGTGCACAAAATTTGCCATAGCTTTTGTCCGATCGTGCATTAGTTGTGCCCGACCGGGTGGAGGCTCCTCTTGCTAGATCTCGTCCCGTTTGTCCCGTGATGATCCCCGAAGTTGCTCCTTAGCTCCGTGCATGTCCTTTTAGCTCCTAAATGATCCAAATACGCGTAAAAACCTGTAAGAACCTGAAAACACGAAAACAAGTAAAACGGAAACGGAATCATACGTAAAACAACACATATATATCAAAAACGTCTCTTAAATCGTGCAAGAAATACGTATGAAAACGAGATGATCAGTAATTAGTGAACCTATGATAGATGCATAGATTTTTTTTTTCTCTTCTATCTCCCATCTATTCATCTATTTTCTTTAGTTATTCACTAGAGCAATTATGATCTGGAAGTCGATCTGGGGCAAGTGTTCGGATCTATTATGGCATATCCATAAGGTGCCCGTGAAGTAAATCATTGCACCTACGGTCCAACCAATTGGGAGAGAATCAATAGATTCCTTTTCAGGAGCGATTCATCCTTCCCAAACGCAGCATACAACTCTCTGTTGTACTACGCTCTCCAAGTGTGCTTGTTCCCCCCTTTTCCTTACCATAGGAAGTATTTGTGAAATAACTCCGATGAGAAGAAAAAAGAGGGCGTTAAGAGACCCTCTTTCTTTTAGTTGTTGAATCTTGATCAATGTGTGATATTCTGAATCCTCATTACTAATGGAATCGGAAGGATCTCTGAATTGATCAGAAGATCCTGTTTTACCGAGGGTTCGAATCCCTCTCTTTCCGTACTTTCAACTATTTCACCAATCTTACATGACCACTCGAATCCAGAGCTAGCTGGTTCTCCCCGAAATGCGTTGAGGCGCAGCAGTTGACTAGACATCTAGGGGTAAAGCACTGTTTCAGTGCGGGCCGCGATACATTCTGGGAAAATAAAACTTCCATCGAAGAGAAGAAATGAAAGGCTTTCATAAAAATTCTCGTAGAATCGAGAATGAAATTCTCATTCTGTACTTAGATGTGTCAACTCCTTTTTTTAGTATGTTAACTCACCCAATCTTCTCATGAAACCAGGTACAACTTCTGGTTATCTAGCCTCACATACTTCCTTTTTGCATCTCTTTTACAGTTTGTGCCACTTTCTTCTCATCGTTTTCCATTTTGAATCTTTCTTCTCCTTTAATTTCTCAACAACCTGATTTTTCAAAAGATTTAACACATTTCTAAAATAATCCATTTACAATCTCCCCCTTTGAATTCTTTTCACATAAACATAGACATTAGAAAATGCAGAAAAACATAGAATTCAAAAACACATTAATGCAATCACAATCATCCACATAAGCTCAAACATTTAAGTACATTTAAAAGCAAGTTCATATCAACCAATCAAAGCAAGTGTACTTAGAAGATAAGTTCGAATTAGAACAAGTTTTCGGCTACAATCAAGTAGTGCATTCAATTTTCTCTTGTCCTTTTTCCAACGACTTTGCTTGATTGAGCCCTCCTCTCTGCATCCCCCCTATTTCTATGACAAGAAATTCAAAAATTCCGATTAGACCAAAAATAGATTAATATAAACATGATGAATTTATTACTACACTTATTTACGGTTGTTCAGCTTTGACAATGTCTTCAAGAAGGAAACTTGAACGATCAAGAAGGGAAGTTGAATGATCAAGAAGGGAAATTGATATAATCGATTCATATAACAGATTTCATGTTCTATATCAATCGATGGGGAACTAAAATCTAGGTCCACTACCTAGGGAATCAACGACACTCATCTCTCGATGCAGCGCGGAACGTCTAGATGCATAAAGAACGAGTGGGGAGTTTTACCTCAAATATCGGAAATGACTCTCTCGATGCCTAAATCCTCTACCTAGGGAGTCAACGTCACTCATTTCTCGATGCAGTGCGGAACGTCTAGATGCATGATGAACGATGGGGAACTCTAACCTCTACTATCAGAAACTATGGGAACTCGACTATCTATTAATGAAGGTGACTCACTCGATGCCTAAATCCACTATCTAGGGTATACACGTACTCACCTCTCGATTCAGTAAACCTATATCCTAAACGCATTAAGAACAATGGGAGCTCTACCGTTCCTAAATATATTAACCGATCGCCAGATTCTCATTAATCTAATTCATTCGAAGGCTAATCTCAAGACTCAAGTCTGACTCTCTCGACGCCTAGACGAATCTCTAATCTCATTCAAACTTGTCTAATCTCACCGAATGGATCTAGTATCATTTAAACATAAAATCAACAATGTAAGAACACATTAAACACAACTACAACCTATCGAACCATATGATTGAACAAAACCGAAATCAAGCATTAAGAATCAACAATCCATTACAATGGCATCCCTAACCCATGGAAAAAAAACTACTCAAAATACATAGGGAAACAAACACAAACAACATAAATGTTCGTCTTCCCTATCATCCAAGTGTAGCTTCGGACAAATGATTCCGGTTCCCCGAAATCTCCTTCTTCAACCGTGCCATCTCATGTGTCTTGTCTTTGTCTCGTGTCTCCTCTCTGGTCTTGTCCCTCATTTCTTCTATGTTTCTGGGTTTTATTTAAACTCAAGCTCGTTCAAATTGATGTATGTGTGATTTGCTTGGTTGTTGGCATGCAATCCCCACCGTGCTCCTATGAACGACTAACTGTGCAGCAGCTCTCCTTGAGTGCCCGACCAAGCATGGAGTGAGCCCTGGCCGCGCATAAGTGATGCGTATCAGAGTTAAATAACCTAATCTACCCGCAAGTGCACGGCACGTGCGTAGTATTTTTAGGTGTCGATCCCACAGAGATTACTCTATCATGCAATCCCAGTTAAAGCTATCTAAGGTGGACGATCCTAACATGATATCTACCCTCTCTCAAGGCATAGACACGTGATCTAGACAAGTTGCCCCCTACTTTCGTGGCTGACACCTTGAACTAAACCCATAGGCTCTATGATTCATCCGTTCACCCTCAACCGTTGCTACCCTACTTTCGTTGCCTAACCTCGGTTGTTCTAAACCTGACTTTCTAGGATTAGAATTCTCCTTTCGGTCCTTCTCCTAATCTCTAACACATGTATTTACGTGGCCTTTGTAAACACAAGTAAATTAAAGCACTCAGATAAAGAATAGATGAACTAGAACGGGAAGATGCATTCAAAATAGATCAAAAGCGGTCTCGGGATAGCCAAGGGCTAATCCCTTCTCCTAGAACAAACAAACTACTCGCTCATGCGTCTGTAAAGAAACATAAACATAGTAGAAAGTCTAAGGAACATAAAAACCAAACAAAACCGAAGTGGTGGTGCTTGATCTTCAATGCTCCTCGCTTATCTCCTCGCAAGAATCAGCTCTATCTTTCGCTGAATTGTTCTCCTCTGTAAGCTTTCTGTAATGACGTCTTTTTGCCTCCTTTTAAGCCTCCTAAGTCGGTCCAATTGTTGCCTAAAATTCCCCACGAGTTCCCTTATGTCTTAAGTTAATTTAACTTAAGTTTTGAGCAGGTTCGGGGCACGACCCGCTCGGGTAGTGAGTGTGCCCGCTCGGGCGCGGCTAGGGTAACTGGTGCAGATTGTGTTGCTGGAGTGATGCCTGCTCGGGCATGGTGTGTGTGCCCGCTCGGGCACAAAGCAATTGGTCGGGAAAGACATGCCCGAGTCGTGCTAAATGGTCCACACAATTGGCCGTAGGTTTTGCCCGATCGTGCAAGGGTTGTGCCCGACCGGGTGAGGCTTTTCCATGCTCAATCTCGTCCCGTTTCTCCCGTGATGATCCCCGAAGTTACTCCTTAGCTCCGTGCATGTTCCTTTAGCTCCAAAATGGTCCAAATACGCGTAAAAACCTGTAAGAACATGAAAGGAACGAAAGCAAGTAAAACGGATACGGAATCATACGTAGAACATCACATATGTATCAAAAACGTCTCCTAAATCGTGCAAGAAATACGTATGAAAACGAGATGATCAATAAGCTACAGGGTGAATCTTGACTCAAGTGCCCGACCGTGCAGGTGTTGAAGCTCTCCAACCCGGCCGTGTTTCATGTTTATCTTTTCCTCCGACCGTGCACTAAGTGTAGCTCGACTGTGCATGTGATTGTGCCTTGTGCCCGGTCATGTAGTGAGTGTAGCTCGACCGTGCTACTTGGTTGAGTCTTCATCTCGGTCATGCACAAGGTGATGCCCCGCCGTGCAGCTTGGTTGCCTCTCATCTATTCATCTTGGCCGTACTCATATGCACATCTTCATCCCTTGGTTGTTTTCGGGTGGATTTTTTCGTAATTACTCGTGTTTGCTTCGGATGTCTTCATATCCTGCCCAATCATACAAAGTAATAGTAGAAGTCCTCAAATATACTCAATAACTCGCTAAAGTCCAAGAATCGTACTTAAAACTAAACCTAAGAATTATGAGAATACTATGACGGATTACGTGTTATCAAACTCCCCCAGACTTACCCTTTGCTCATCCTCCAACAAATCTAGAGTCGATTACAAGAAGAGTTAAACAACAATGAATACTAGCAAAAATAATCCGATTAGTCATCATGCAAAACAACATGTCATATGAATGTAAGCCTAAGCAAACCTCGTCTCGACTTTTATCAACCGAAACTCACGAGCCATGCAATCCTACCAATGACCTATGTCTATTTCATACCTCTAGACAACGTCCAAGCAATCTCCATACCATTTCCCCTATGCTTACGCGAAATATCATTACAATCATTTTCTCGTTCTTATTCTCTGTTCCTTTTTCTCGGTTTCCATAAGGTGTAACCTTAGCTGAGTCAAGTGGTGCGTCAGTGAAGAATTTTTAGACCAAATATTACGCATCAACTCTAACCCTTATGACGTAGAATAGCGCCTCATCCCACCACTTTGAACCGAACCATCGATCTCGATGTACTCATCTCAATGTAAACCTGAAATAGTTAGAAACTTATCCATATTGACGGCGGAGTATAAGCGCGTGGAATCTAATGAACGGTACAATATAACCAACAAACCAAGGAATGAATTATATACACGGAGATATGTATACATGGTACTGAAACCTAGGAGGCAAAATACAACTATAGATCATGGTTTCATGCACAACAACTAGACTAATCAATATCCAAAAAAGACTTCTTAGTAAACCTAGACTATCTGTTCATGTTTAGACAAGGTCGCACAATAATGACTAATGTTCGAGATTTCATTCTAAGTATGCATCCGCTTATTCCTAAAAAAATCTCAACCTCTAATCCTAATCATCTAATCCTAATCACATGCAGTTACTCGACGAGTACTCCCCTAGAATTGAATGAAACACCGTCTCGGTGTTCAAGACCTAAGAGAGAATCTCACACACCAAACTACGGGAAAATAAGGGTTAGAACATGTGCACCTTGTGTATCTTGCTATCTTGAGTTGATGATGCGGCTGGGAGTTGTATGCGTCTCCTCCTCAATGGATTATATCGATGTTGGAAAACCTGTGAAAAAAATCACAAAATCCAAAAGAAAGAATACAACATAATAACTCACCGAATACATGAATGCCAAAAGAATAAGAATAGGTCCGTAAACTGAAAAGAAAATGCGAAAGTTGGGCTGCCTCCCGATAAGTGCTTGTTTAAGGTCGCGAGCTTGACCAAATGCTCTCCTCATGACCATCAAGGTGTACGTCCTCGTCTTCGTGTGTGACACCTCCTGCGTCGTGTCCTTCACTTCAGTATGGCACTCGGATTGGTCATCCGCATTGCAAGTTCAGGCAACTCTCTCATGCTCTTCTCCTGCCCGGTCATGTTGCATTCACATATGAACTTCCGTTTGGGCATTACATTCTGAGTGGTTGGGCTGTAGGTTTTGGTTTTGGCCGAGAATGAAGAACGGATCGGGCTCAGCCTATGCCTGTTCGTGCTTTAGTTCATGGAGGGTGCCTAGTCGGGTGGACATGTCCAAACTGTCGGGCTGGTTTCGCTGCAATTTCTGGCAGAGAAGAATGCACGGGTCGAGCATGACTTATGCCCGATCGTGTTGTCACATGGAGGAGCCACCCGATCATGCTGTAGATCTTGCTTGACCGTGCGTTTTTCTGTTCCATTTGAAGCCGTGAGCAATGCACGGGTCGGGCTGAGAATGTGCTCGTCTGTGTTGTGGTCTTGAGGGGGTGCCCAGTCGTGCTTAATTAGCTGATCGGTCGGGCTCATCTTGCTGGTATGTTGAGCCGAGAGTGTTGCATGGGTCGGGCTGCTGTGTTGCCCGACCGTGCTGCTCTCAAATGAAGGTGCTCGGCGGTGCACAAGGGGTAGCTCGGTCGTGCACTTCATCCAATCGGCTGGCCGTTCATGTACTCCCTTGCCTTGCGCTTCCTCTGAAGCTCTCAAAGCTTGTCCGTTCCCATGGTCATCATCTTGGTCTGTGTCGCTAGCCATGGGATCCAATGGGTCACTCGAAACATCAACGTCAATCAGCTCTTCGAGCATTTCATCTGCTAATTTTTCCAACACATCCACAGAGAACACATGCTCTACTCTAGGTACTTTCTTAAGGTGCTTATTCAACTCGAACTCCATCTTCACTTCCCCTATCTTCATCATCAATTTCTCCTCTCTTACGTTGATGACGGCGCCAGTGGTATTTAGGAATGGTCTCCCCAAGATAACGGGTATTCTTTCATCTTCTTTCATGTTCAAAACCACAAAATCAACGGGGAAGTAGTAGTCACCTACCTTAAGTGGTACATCCTCCACAATACCGATTGGAAATTTCGATGATCGATTAGCCATCTGTAACACTACCTTTGTGCATTTAATCTCTCCCAAATCAAGTTTCTCTCACAACGACAACGGCATGATGCTGACATCCCTAAGTCACATAAGACATTCTGGATGGTCACATTTCCGAGCTTACATGGAATGATGAAGGTACCTGGATCGGGTACTTTCTATGGCATCCCATGATGGATAACAGCGTATGTCGCATCAGTGACCATCACTGTCTCCTCTTCCACTCTACGCTTCTTGGTGAGGATTTCTTTGAGTTACTTAGCGTAAGAAGGAATTTGCATGATCGCTTCGTGGAAGGGCATAGAGATATCCAATTTCTTTAACCTCGCCACAAACTTATCAAATTGTGAATCATCAGCTCGTCTCATTTGCGACCGGGAAATGGAAGTGGAGGAGGTCGTGGTGGCGGTGTTGATGCGTATCAGAGTTAAATATAAATAACCTAATCTACCCGCAAGTGCACGACACGTGTGTAGTATTTTAGGTGTCGATCCCACAGAGACTACGCAACACTACCTAAACTCGAACTACGAATCAAACTTGCTAACAAAAGAATGGTGATGAGGAATGAAATGCTAAATGTAAATAAACTACTTGGGTTCTAACGATAAGACAAACGTCCTAGGAAACCGGTTTCACCACAAGACTACCGAAACCGACGATCAACCTATCTATCATGCAATCCCAGCTAAAGCTATCTAAGGCGGACGATCCTAACATGATATCTACCCTCTCTCAAGGCATAGACACGTGATCTAGACAAGCTGCCCCCTACTTTCGTGGCTGACACCTTGAACTAAACCCATAAACTCTGTGATTCGCCCGTTCACCCTCAACCGTTGCTACCCTACTTTCGTGGCCTAACCTCGGTTGTTCTAAACCTGACTTTCTAGGACTAGAATTCTCCTTTCGGTCCTTCTCCTAACCCCTAACACATGCATCTACGTGATCAGCGCAAACACAAGTAAATTAAAGCACTCAGACAGAGAATAGATAAACTAAAACGGGAAGATGCATTCAAAATAGACCAAAAGCAGTCTCGGGATAGCCAAGGGCTAATCCCTTCTCCTAAAACAAACAAACTACTCGCTCATGCGTCTGTAAAGAAACATAAACATAGTAGAAAGTCTAAGGAACATAAAAACCAAACAAAACCGAAGTGGTGCTGCTTGATCTCCAATGCTCCTCGCTTATCTCCTCGCAAGAATCTGCTCTAACTTCGCTGAATTGTTCTCCTCTCTAAGCTTCCTGTAATGACGTCTTTTTGCCTCCTTTTAAGCCTCCTAAGTCGGTCCAATTGTTGCCTAAAATGTCCCACGAGTTCCCTTATGTTTTAAGTTAAGTTTACTTAAGTTTTGAGCAGTTTCGGGCCGCTACCCGCTCGGGTAGTGACTGTACCCGCTCGGGTGCGGCTAGGGCAGTTCGTGCGCGTCCTGTGGTGCTGGAATGGTGCCCGATCGGGCATGGCATGTGTGCCCGCTCGGGCACAAGGCAAAATGCTCGGGAATGCTTGCCCGAGTCGTGCTAAATGGTCCACACAATTGGCCGTAGGTTTTGCCCGATCGTGCAAGGGTTGTGCCCGACCGGGTGAGGCTTTTCCATGCTCAATCTCGTCCCGTTTGTCCCGTGATGATCCCCAAAGTTGCTCCTTAGCTCCGTGCATGTTCCTTTAGCTCCAAAATAGTCCAAATACGCGTAAAAACCTGTAAGAACATGAAAAGCACGAAAGCAAGTAAAACGGATACGGAATCATACGTAAAACATCACATATGTATCAAAAACGTCTCCTAAATCGTGCAAGAAATACGTATGAAAACGAGATGATCAAAATCCCCCAGACTTGAATGTTTGCTTGTCCCTAAGCAAACGTAAACGTGGAATACATGGGGTATGAAAATACGAGAATCCCCCTTCTCCTAGAGATACCGCTAAAGCGAGCCTAACCGATCAACTAGCATATTGTGAGCAAATTCGGCCTACTCGAGTTTTCAGCCTTAATCCTAGGTCCACCACGGTTACCCATAAGAAAGTAAATCAAAGGAGACTAGACACACTACCGTAACTCCCTCCACCAGAAAAGACTTCAGACTATGCTAAACCTAGGTCAACCGAGGATACTTGTTTCTTTCTTTCCGAGCTTCTTCTTTTTTTCTTTTTCTTTTTCTTCTTTTTGTTTTTCTTTTTATGAATTTTTTCCCTTTTTTTTTCTTTTGTTTTCTTTTATTTTTCCATTTTTCTTTTCTTCTTTTTCTTTGCATACACACTAGGCTTCTAGGACGTCGGATTTGAAGGG
Organism: Gynandropsis gynandra; assembly: GCA_036759665.1. NCBI lineage: Eukaryota > Viridiplantae > Streptophyta > Magnoliopsida > Brassicales > Cleomaceae > Gynandropsis > Gynandropsis gynandra. The sequence goes on along the minus strand of CM071866.1, from coordinate 24,475,016 downwards.
ATCCAGCCTCTACTTAGACCCAGACTACCGATGACGGTATACTCATGCATCTCGTGTAAGAGTGCAGCGGAGTAGGTGGCTTTTTGTGCCTTGCCCTTAGGACGTAGAAAGATGATCGCCAACCCACCACTTAGACCCGAGCCACCGAAGGAGTAACAAGGTCGATGCACTCATATCGATTTTTGATCATGCTTATTAGGCACTATTTCTATCGACAGCGGAGTGTTAGTGTGTGCTTTTCAATCTGCAAAACAAGCTCGATTTTATATGATCCAATGATCCTCAATGTAACCAAAGTAAAGTGTCGTCTACACGAAGTATGACCATCTGGGTAGAGAAAATAAACGACAGACCAGCCTAGCAACCTCGTCTAAACATCCCCACAAGTAACACTAGGATTCCCAAGAACTACGACCTATTGTTTTTCAGCCGACTAATAAGCTCTAACGCATAGGAAAACCTAGCTCAATAATGCAAAGTCTAACGGAAAAGGTCAACCTCTTAAGCATTCCTAAGTTCAGGGTTCATCTCAAAACGTGGCACCGGACAAGTGCCTTGGGACGACTCTGACTCAATGAAAACAAAAACGAACTAAAAATCGCAAAAATAACCTAAAAACTAAAAATCAAAGGAAAATGAAACGAAATCACCTGAAAAACGTGAGCTGCTCCCCCAGACTTGAATTGAACGGCGTCCTCGACGTGAAGCTCCGATGGAGGATGAAGGAAGTGAAGCACATTTGTGGTGTTATTTTTTTTGTTTTGTTTTGTTTTTTTTTTTTATGGAAATTAAATAACCGAGTCTTAAACATGAAAAGTAAAAATCGGGCATGATGCACGATCGGGCGGTGTACCTGGTGCCCGGTCGGGTTAGTCGCCTGCAACAATTTTGCTTTAGATCTCGTTTGCATGGGGTGAATGTTGCCACCACCAGCAATAGCCGGAACATCCAAATGGGAGTTAGCTGCAACAGAGACCATGTCCGCGGGCGCCCTCGATGTGAGCATGTCCGGTGAAGGATCCGTTACAGGGGTGACGGAGGAAGACGGTGTCATGAGTGGCATTGGATAAGATGGAACAACACAAACTGGTGACGACCATGAGGATGCAGGCGAAGTGGGGTTGGAGTCGTTGTTGGTGAAATATTGGGAGTAGTTGGAATATGGAAAGTCAGTTTCATGAAACTCGACATGCCGAGACGTAAAAATTCGTGAACTTATGGGGTCAAGACACAAGTAGGCACTTTGAGTGGTGGAGTATCCTAGGAAGACACAGGGTTTGGAACGGGGCGAAAGTTTGTTTGCGGCGTATGGACGAAGCCATGGATAACATAGGCAGGCGAAAGTCCGAAGCTTAAGATAGTTCGGATCAGTGCCAAGAAGTCGAGTGAAGGGGCTGGCATACGAAAGAACGGGAGTGGGTAAGCGGTTAATGAGATAAACTGCAGTTGGGAATGCATATGACCAAAACGAAGGAGGTAAGGACGCATGAGATAGGAGAGAAAGACCGGTTTCAACGATATGACGGTGACGACGCTCCGATATACCATTGTGTTCAGGCGTGTGAGGGGGGGTGGTAAGATGGGATATGCCGTTTGTGGGGAGGAATGAAGCAAGAGCAATGTACTCTCCACCATTATCGGTGTAGATAGTACGGATGACGCTTTGGAATTGTTTTTCAACTAGAGCTTTGAACGTGATAAAGGTTTCTCGAACTTGGGATTTTTGTTTGAGAGGGTACAGCCATGTATAGCGAGTGAAGTGATCAACAAAGATGACATAGTATTTGAAACCATCAACCGAGATGATTGGTGATGTCCAAACATCGGAGAAGATGATTTCAAGTGGAAATGATGTAGAGATGGAAGATTCATGAAAAGGCAATTTGTGGCTTTTATTACTGGAACAAGAGTTGCATAACAACGACAAACTCGACTTAGACAATGGTAAACAGTTCTTAGAAACAATATGCTTTAAAATAGAAAGCGAAGGATGACCTAAACGTGAATGCCACTCGGACAAAGTGGTCTTGACACTATGAAGAGCCACAATTGGAGGTTGGGTGAGTTTGGGTTTCGGCCACTCATAGACACCATCTCTAGCCTTTCCGTGAAGCAGAGGATCCCCCGTTTTTAGATCCTTCACCTGAAAATGATCATCAAAAAATTCCACGGAAATGTCATTAGTCCGACACAATTGGTGAATGGAGATCAGATTCTTGTTCATCGTAGGTACACAGAGAACTTGATCAAGATGCAAACTAGAATCATTTAGCGAGGTAGGGATCGAGAGAGAACCAATGTGAGTGATGGGCAAGGAGGAACCATCACCAATTACCACCTCCTCACCTCCCTTGTACGGAGAATGTAGTGACAAATTTTGGAGATCCGATGTGATGTGGTGGGAAGCGCCGCTGTCAAGTAGCCATGACTCCGGTTCATAGTTTGTGAGAGTGGTGTTATGGGCACGTGGCTGCCATGGTCTTGGTGATGATGTCCAAGGTGGTGATGGTGCCGGTGTAGAGTTTCTAGTTCCGAGCTGTGGGCACTTACGAGTGCTATGCCCAAAGATGCCACACAATTGACAGCGACCTTGGTATCCCAATGATGATCTGTTCTCATTTCGACGCCATTGGGCTTGACCATTCTGTCGATTGCGATTGGATTGATCCGGACGAGTGTTGACAGCA
>CM071866.1:24442716-24463867 GCA_036759665.1 Gynandropsis gynandra | reverse complement strand
ATAGCACGGAGGGTCGGGATCAACCTTGGGATCCTGACCGAGGACAAGATAAATGAGGAACCAGAGTTGAACCTCCAAAATTTGCGCAACCAAAGAGCTATTACATTGGAGAGGTACAACGTGATTTGGTGCTACAAGGACGAGCACGGTCGAAGCTTAGAGGTTGATATCAGCGAGATCGAGGTACCGAGTTTACACGAGGAGAGATCCCGATTTAGGATTGATCCCAACATCGGGCACATCGGCCCGGGGGTAGCCGAGATGGATCCACCTCCCGCGGCCGCATCTAGACCGTCCACCTCGAGGCAGCGCAGCCGACGCGCGAAACACTCACGCGCGCGTCCAAAGTACCCCCATAGCCGTTCTGATTTCCCATCGATGGATGGAGTCTCCGACACCCTCAGGTATGTAGCAGAGGAGACCAGGTACCAGTCGTTCCTGGCAGAGCAGAGGTACGACTTAGAAGCTCCGAGGTATGCGGAGCAGCAGCAGTTCCAGGAGCAATCTATTCAGCATACCTACTACCAGGACTACCATACCGGAGCTATACCTTACCGTCCTCATATCCCATACGAGCTGGAGGCGTTCTACTTCCCACCTGGGGAAGGAGCATCAGCGGAGCCAGCGGACATACCGACTACCCGCGATGGAGCGGATGAGAATTAGACGATCTCTTTCCTTTTTCCTATTTCTTTTCTTTTATTTTTATCTTCATGGACCCTTTTTATCTTTTTCTTATTTTTAGATAGCTATTTTGTACGCTCTTCAGACTTATTTAGTGCTCTTTGTTCTACTCTTTTGCATTGTATGATCATATCACAGGTGTTTCAGATTAGCAAATTCATTAGAGCGCAAGAGTCACTACATCCAGACGTATCATCGAGAAAGACACACGCACACACCAGGTGTATTCGCTACTTTTTCATGCTTTCTCGAATTTTTATGTTTTGGAGGTCCCTTATAGGTTTAGAACACAGGGACTGTGTTTCATTTAAGTCTGGGGGAGGGTACTCGTTGAGTATTTCTGTTTTTGTTTTAGGATTAGATGTAGATTTTTGTTTTTAGGAATAAACGGATGGGTACCTAGCATGAATTTTCAAGCTTTAGTCATTATTGTGCGACTTTGTCGAATCGTGAACTATAGTCTAGGTTTGCTTAGAAGACTTCTTGAGCTTCTACCCACTTAGATACATAATCTACACCTACCAATATGTATTGGTTTCCACATGATGATGGGAAAGGTCCCATGAAATCTACACCCCAAACATCGAACAATTCTACCTCTAGGATATAGTTCTGTGGCATCTCGTTCCTCCTACCTATATTTCCCGTTCTTTGACATCTATCACAAGAGGAAACGTACCTATGGGTGTCTTTGAAGAGGTTTGGCCAATAAAAACCTGCTTGTAGCACCTTTGAAGCGGTTTTGGACTTGCTGAAGTGTCCTCCATAATCCGATCCATGGCAATGGAATAGGATGCTCTCTACCTCTTCCTCGGGAATGCATCTCCTAATGACTCCGTCCCCACATCTTTTGTACAGAATTGGATCGTCCCAATAGTAGTATTTGACATCCGAAAAGAACTTCCTGCGCGCATGAAAAGAAAGATTGGGGTGTAGTATACCGCTCGCAAGAAAATTAACAAAATCAGCATACCAAGGAACGGGTTTAACTGAGTCTATTGTGCATATGTTGTCATCTTTCAAGGAGTCGTTGATAGGTCTCGCATCCTCTACAACAATGCGAGAGAGGTGATCTGCAACGACGTTCTCCGACCCCTTCCTATCTTTGATTTCAAGATCGAACTCTTGTAGGAGAAGGATCCATCGGATGAGGCGTGGTTTCGCGTCCTTCTTCCCTAGAAGATACTTAAGTGCTGCATGGTCAGTATAAACGATTACCTTTGACCCGACGAGATAGGATTTGAACTTGTCAAAGGCGAAGACGACGGCAAGGAGCTCCTTCTCGGTTGTGGCATAGTTGATTTGGGCGTCATCCAATGTCTTGCTAGCGTAGGAGATGACGTGAGAGACCTTGTCCCTTCGCTGCCCTAGGACAGCGCCTACAATGTAGTCGCTAGCGTCACACATAATCTCGAATGGAAGGCTCCAATCGGGTGGCTGAATGATGGGCACTGAAACCAGTGCTTTCTTGATGGTGTTGAAGGCGTCGTAGCACTCTTGAGAGAATTCGAATGTAGCGTCTTTGGCCAGCAGCTCCGTCAATGGTTTTGTGATCGTTGAGAAGTCTTTGATGAACCTCCGATAAAAACCTGCATGCCCTACGAAGCTACGAATTTGCTTAACCAAAGTAGGTGGAGGAAGTTTCTCGATTACCTCAATTTTGGCTTTGTCGAGTTCTATGCCTCGTGATGAGATCATGTGTCCAAGCACAATACCTTCCTTCACTATGAAATGACACTTTTCCCAATTGAGAACAAGATTCGCTTCCTCACATCGCTGTAACACTCTAGAAAGGTTAACAAGGCAATCATCGAATGTAGAACCGTAAACCGAGAAATCATCCATAAATACTTCCATGATATGTTCGATCAAATCAGAAAAAATCGCCATCATACAACGCTGGAAAGTAGCCGGAGCGTTGCAGAGGCCAAAAGGCATGCGACGGTAAGCGAATGGCCCATAAGGACACGTGAAGATCATCTTCTCTTAGTCTCGAGGGTGAATGGGAATCTGAAAGAAACCAGAATATCCATCCAAATATTAGAAGTATGTATGATTCGCTAACCGTTCTAACATTTGGTCGATGAAGGGGAGAGGGAAGTGATCTTTCCTTGTTGCTTTGTTGAGCTTGCGGTAGTCTATGCACATCCTCCATCCCATGACGGTCCTTGTTGGAATCAGCTCGAGAAGAGGGCAGCGGCTTCAACTCGAGTTTGGGTGCCTTCTCCACCGTGAAGTCAGCTTGTACTTCGTGTGTTATCTTCTCACGTGGGGCGTTGCTTAGTGTTTGAACAGCACTCATGAATTCTGCGTACGCCTCAGCTTCTTCGTCTGTAAGACCTGCATCTTTGCAAACTTGAGTCAAACATCTAAAGAGAGGATCGGAAATACTTACTTGATCAAACGTGTCGTTCGTTAACTCGTCCAGCAGGTCTATTCGAAAGCAAGACTCCTTGATGGAGGGTCCGTTCATGGATTTGGACAGGTTGAATTCAATCGTTTCGTCTCCGACACGTAGGGAAAGTTTCCCTTGTTGTACATCTATCATCGCACCTGCAGTAGCTAAGAAAGGCCTACCAAGTATAATAGGTATCCTAGCATCCTCTTCAATGTCAAGTACAACAAAATCAGCGGGTATACATAAATTACCTACCTTGGTGGGAATGTTCTCAACAATCCCCACCGGATATCTTACCGAACGATCAGCGAGTTGGAGAGATATCTTGGTAGGTTTGAGATCACCGAAGTTCATCCGCTTGAAGACCGAGTGTGGCAATATCAAGATTACCTATTGTGCATGGAATGGAGAAGCTTCCGGGGTCCTTCAACTTCGGGGGCATCTTGTTTTGAAGAATGGCGCTACATTCCTCGGTGAGTGCTACCGTCTCACTCTCTTCGATACGCCGTTTGTTGGACAAAATTTCTTTGAGAAATTTCGCGTACGTGGGCATTTGTTGGAGAGCTTCTACAAAAGGTAAGTTAATCGGAAGTTTCTTAAGTATTTCTATGAATCGTGCGTACCTTAGCTCGTTTTTGCTGCTCACCAAACGCTGCGGGAATGGTATCGGAGGCTTGTACGCCGGTGGAGCTACATACGGTTTTTCTGATTCTGATTCAGCTCCTCCCTCATTTGCGATACCTTTTCCCTTATCTACTGACTTTCCAGCAACTCTCTCATGCTCTTTTGGGGGTGGATTCGTGAGCACATTACCGCTGCGCAAGGTTATAGCATTCACATGCTCTCTCGGGTTAAGATCGGGCTTACCGGGAAGCTGTCCGGGATTCCGAGAGGATGAGGTGGCCTGTTGTGCTATGGAGTTTTCCAACATCTTCACATGTGTACTTAGAGACTCCATCTGAGATTTAAGCTCACTAATCGCTGTCCCCACTACTGCGTCGAATTTGGCCCTAATCGTCTGTTGCTGCTCCTGCTTCTTCATAAATTCGAGCAATACCCCCTCTAGGTTTGATGAAACGACTGGAGGAGGTTGAGGGCCTTGCGGAGCTTGCTGTGCTTGCTGTATTTGTTGGTTGTTTTGCTGGAAATTATTTTGCCTTTGTGGAAACCCCGAATACTTTACCGTTGAGTCGTTCGATACGACAAGTTCGGGTGATTCCTCCAATTCTGGTTGTAGGTGTTCCCGAATTGAGTGTTACCTTGCTGCTGGGTGTAGTTCATCTGTTCGTAATCCTCATGTACCGTGCATTGATACGCTACATGCTCCGTATCTCCGCAATTCGCACAGTACATGGCATTCGCTGCATTACACGGCTCTATATTCTGATTAGGATCATATAATCGACTAGTGCTATTAGGCATACCTCTCGGAGTGGACCACATGGTGTGGTTCATGGCGAGGTTATCAATCAGCTCAAATGCCTCCTCGACGCTCAGATCCCATTCGATGCTCATCTGCAATTCCGTTATAAAAAGTTTGGATAACGTACCACTGCTCAAGTCCATTGTGTGGACACAACTGTAGAAGATCCTTGAATCTCCTCCACGCCTCAAACAAAGTCTCTCCATCTCTGCATCTGAATGTGGTGATTTCCCCCCTCATCTGAATCGTCTTGCTCGGAGGAAAGAAGCGTGAAAGGAACAGTGTGCAGAGCTGATCCCAAGTGGTGATAGATCCGGCGGGGAGTGATTGCAGCCAAGTTTTCGCTTTTCCCCCAATTGAAAAAGGGAAAAGACGAAAGTTCGAGGAAGTCTTTGAGGTGCTGATGGGGATCTTCATGGTTTCCACCCATGAACTGCTTCTGATAAAGCATGTTTATCATTGCTGGCTTAATCTCGAATTTCTCTCTTGAAACAGCGGGCATCCTTATGGCCGCGTTTGCACGGTGTTCATGTTCGGCACCACGTAATCCCTCAGACGACGTGGTGGAGGAGCCTGTGGTTCTCGTGGTTGAGGCACGAGTGGCTGTTGCTGCATTTGCCCCAGATTACCGAGAGGTAACTGAGCATGTTCACGGTCGTTCTAATTATCCATATTCTGTTGATCAGACGGCTCTGTGTGGTCTTCTTCCATACCCTTTCTCAGTAGTCTGCAAGTTCGCTCGATCTCTGGGTCGATTCTGAGTAGACTAGAAGTGCCTTGCGACCTGGTCATACACCAAAAAGAACGAACGAAAGGAAATCAGGTAGAAAGAATCGAAAGTAGAAAGCAAAAGTATTTTAGGTGTCGATCCCACAGAGACTACGCAACACTACCTAAACTCGAACTACGAATCAACTTGCTAATGAAAGAATGGTGATGAGGAATGAAATGCTAAATGTAAATAAACTACTTGGGTTCTAACGATAAGACAAACGTCCTAGGAAACCGGTTTCACCACAAGACTACCGAAACCGACGATCAACCTATCTATCATGCAATCCCAGCTAAAGCTATCTAAGGCGGACGATCCTAACATGATATCTACCCTCTCTCAAGGCATAGACACGTGATCTAGACAAGCTGCCCCCTACTTTCGTGGCTGACACCATGAACTAAACCCATAAACTCTGTGATTCGCCCGTTCACCCTCAACCGTTGCTACCCTACTTTCGTGGCCTAACCTCGGTTTTTCTAAACCTGACTTTCTAGGATTAGAATTCTCCTTTCGGTCCTTCTCCTAACCCCTAACACATGCATCTACGTGGCCAGCGCAAACACAAGTAAATTGAAGTATTCAGATAAAGAATAGATATACTAAAACGGGAAGATGCATTCAAAATAGATCAAAAGCGGTCTCGGGATAGCCAAGGGCTAATCCCTTCTCCTAGAACAAACAAACTACTCGCTCATGCGTCTGTAAAGAAACATAAATATAGTAGAAAGTCTAAGGAACATAAAAACCAAACAAAACCGAAGTGGTGGTGCTTGATCTCCAATGCTCCTCGCTTATCTCCTCGCAAGAATCTGCTCTATCTTTCGCTGAATTGTTCTCCTCTGTAAGCCTCTTGTAATGACGTCTTTTTGCCTCCTTTTAAGCCTCTTAAGTCGGTCCAATTGTTGCTAAAATGCCCCACGAGTTCCCTTATGTCTTAAGTTAATTTAACTTAAGTTTTGAGCAGTTTCGGGCCGCGACCCGCTCGGATAGTGAGTGTGCCCGCTCGGGTACGGCTAGAGCAACTCGTGCAGATTGTGTTGCCGGAATGATGCCCAATCGGGCATGGTGTGTGTGCCCGCTCGGGCACTAGGCATCTGGTTGGGCAAGACATGCCCGAGTCGTGCTAAATGGTCCACACAATTGGCCGTAGGTTTTGCCCGATCGTGCAAGGGTTGTGCCCGACCGGGTGAGGCTTTTCCATGCTCAATCTCGTCCCGTTTGTCCCGTGATGATCCCCGAAGATGCTCCTTAGCTCCATGCATGTTCCTTTAGCTTCAAAATGGTCCAAATACGTGTAAAAACCTACAAGAACATGAAAAGCACGAAAGCAAGTAAAATGGAATCGGAATCATACGTAAAACATCACATATGTGTCAAAAATGTATCCTAAATCGTACAAAAAATACGTATGAAAACGAGATGATCAGGTGTCACATAAACCGGTTCTTCTTCATCCTCATCTTGTGCTTCATTGTGATTTTCTTGGTCGCTAGGCTTCATCGTTGAAGACATTGAGCATTCTGCTCTCTCGCAATTTTGGTGTGCGATGTCCGCAAGTTCTGTCCCACTTTTCAACATGACACCATTGCAATGCTCACGGGGATTCGGCTCAGGTTTCGCCGGTAGAATTCCTTTCTTATTAGAAGCGCTCTCTGCAAGCTGTGCAACTTGGGTATCTAGGATCTTCAAATGTGTCTGAATTTCCCGAATTTGCTTCTTTGCATCTTCTTGATCCTGTCTTATGCTTTTCAGCTCAAAGTGTTGAGCAAGCATAGACGTGATCTCGTTGTTCCCCTCTTATTACGGATGTGGTGTTGGCACTCCTCTTGGCTGATACCCTTGATACCCTTCACTCTAGGCTGAAAATTTTGGTTCTGCGTATTGCTTTGGAATGGTTTTGGCTGGTAGCTTCCTTGGAACGAATTCAAGATTTTTTCGGTGTTCATATATGATTTCGGATGATTCTTCTAGCCCGAATTGTAGGTATTGGAATATGGATTGTTGGCAGCGTAGTTTGTATCTGCAACATCTTGGAATCTGTGACAATCGAGACACGCTTGATGCATTGATACCATTTGTAACTTCATCTCGGCAAGCTCAGCTCGTAATGCAAGCACCTCGCTATCCGCTCTCTTGGCTGGTATCCTTCGATTATATTCTCGCTACATAATGTTTCTTCCCTCGTCCATCTTCTCAATCTTGTCCTCAATAGCGGTGAATGGGAGGTCATGTAAAGAACCTCCGCAAGCAGCATTTAACCAATCTCGTACTTCATCACGAAGACCCTCAATGAAAGTGGCAATGAGGTATCTTTTATCCATCCCATGATGGGCATTCGCGTTGATATCCTTTAAATTGCAGCCATGCTTCCAAAAAACTCTCTTATCCTCTTGCGTGAACGAATTAATCTTGTTCTTCCATAGCTATGTCTTGTGGGGTGAGAAGAATCACATCATGAAGCATTCTTCAAGTTGGCTCCACGTATGAATAGAGTCCTCTGGTAGCGTGTAGAACCACTCGAGTGCATGCTCCCTCACTGAGAACGGGAAATCAAGCAACATAATCGCTTCATCGTCTATTCTGGGATATGTTTTCATATTCGAACACAACATCTTGAACTGAGTAAGATGCTAGTTCAGATCCTCCGTAGATCGTCCCCTGAATGGAAATTGACTCAACATCTGAATGAAGGCCGGCTGTAACTCAAATCAATTTTGTTCTATCTCAGGCCTTCGAATGCATGAGAGAAGCTGCGTGTTTTTAGGCGCTATGCAACCTCCATAAGTTTCCAGTGCTTCCTCATCAACCATCTCTTCTTCACAAAATATATCCCTTTCTTGCTCACTTGTTGTTTCCTCACTATTCTCGGGACCACTACGCCTTTCTTTTTATTGTCTTTTCAACTCTCGGGTGGTCCTGTCAATATCGGGGTCGAAGAGGAGTTTTTTGCCTTGCGAACTCCTAGACATACACCGAATGATCTGCACGTAGGAAAACAACAAACAATGCTTAGTGTGGAAGAGATGTAATCGACTCAAAATAAAAGAAAAAATGCAGAAAACAAAAACAAACAAAGACTCTGAAAGGATTTGATCTCGACTCAACGAAATCCTAATTCTATTGCCGTAACTAGTCCCCGCAAATGGCGCCAAAAACTTGATGGTCAGAATTAGAGGTTTTAAATTTCCTGGACCACTCTACCGCAAGTCTACCATACGTGTAGTACCAGGGTCGAACTTTAGGAACTGAGTGCAGCGTTAGAACTAAGAATTCACGAGAAGTGGATCCATCAATAGGTTGATATCGAAATGGAAAATAAAGAAAGCAAAGGATGGTAAGACTAAACTCAACAAGATAGTGTACCACGGGTGTCGGGAATGTCGAGACATGCAATGGATATTTTTATAGAACATGAAATCGGTTATATCAATCGATGGGGAACTAAAATCTAAGTCCACTACCTAGGGAATCAACGACACTCATCTCACTATGCAGCACAAAACGTCTAGATGCATGAAGAACGAGTGGGGAGTTCTACCTCAACTATCGGAAATGACTCTCTCGATGCCTAAATCCTCTACCTAGGGAATCAACGTCACTCATCTCTCGATGCAGCGCGGAACGTCTAGATGCATGAAACACAATCCTCTACCTAGGGAATCAACGTCACTCATCTCTCGATGCAGCGCGGAACGTCTAGATGCATGAAACACAATAGGGAACTCTAACCTCTACTAATGAAACAATGAGAAATCGACCATCTATTAACGGAAGTGACTCTCTCGATGCCTAAATCCACTATCTAGGATATACACGTACTCACCTCTCGATGCAGTAAACCTATATCCTAAATGCATTAAGAACAATGGGAGCTCTACCGTTCCTAAATAGATTAACCGGTCGCCAGATTCTAATTAATCTAATTCATTCGAAGGCTAATCCTGAGACTCAAGTCTGACTCTCTCGATGCGTAGACGAATCGTTAATCTCATTGAAACGTGTCTAATCTCACCGAATATATCTAGTCTCACTCAAACATGAAATCAATAATGTAAGAACACATTAAGCACAACTACGACCTATCGAACCATACGATTGAACAAAACTGAAATCAAACAATAAGAATCAACAATCCGTTACAATGGCATCCCTAACCCATGGCAAATAAAACTACTCAGATTACATAGGAAACAAACACAAACAACGTAGATCTTCATCTTTCCTATCATCCCGAGCGCGCCTTCGTAGGAATGATTCGTGTTCCCCGAAATCTCCTTCTTCAACTGAGTTATCTCCTATGTCTCCTCTTTGTCTCTTGTCTCCCCTCTGGCCTCGTCCCTCCTTTCTTCTCCATTTCTGGTTTCTATTTAAACTCAAGCTCATTAAAACTGATGTCCATGTGATTCGCTTGGTTATGTGCATGCAAGCACGACCGTGCTCCTATGAACGCCCGACCATGTAGGAGCTCTCCTCGAGTGCCCGATCGAGCACGGAGTGAGCTCCAGCTTTGCATAAGCTACAAGGTGAATCTAGTCTCAAGTTCTCGACCGTGCAGGTGTTGAAGCTCTCCAGCCCGGTTGTGTAGGTGTAGATTCCTTGTCGTGCTGCATGTTTATCTTCTCCCCCGCTCGTTCACTAAGTGTAGCTCGATCGTGCATGTGATTGTGCCTTGTGCCAGTCGTGCAGTGAGTGTAGCTCGGTCGTTCTGCTTGGTTGAGTCTTCAGCTTGGTCGTGCACAAGGTGATTCTCGTCCCTGAAGCTTTGTTGCCTCTTATCTATTCATCTTGGTCGTGCTCATATCCTTATCTTTATCATTTGGTCATTTTCGTGTGGATTTGTCGTCATTACTCGTGTTTGCTTCGGATGTCTTCGTTTCCTGTACGATCACACAAAGTAATAGTAGAAGTCCTAAAGTATACTCAATAACTCGGTAAAGTCCAATCATTGTACTTAAAACTAAACCTAGGAATAATGAGAATACTATGACAGATTACGTGTTATCACTCATACTCATAACAGTTATTCTCAAATCTGCACAAAGTTTTTACCCATAACTGTTAGAAGGGTAAGTGACTTAATAAGTGCAGTCAACAGATTTTAAAGTGTATTTAATAATGCGATGAGTGTGCTTAAAAAAATGTATCCATTAACACTTATACTTTAAACTGAGTGTACTTAAAAAAATTGAGTATCCCCAACTAAGCATCAACATTTATACTTCATTTTTTTTTCTCACACAGATCAAATACATTTCAAAAAATTAAAGTTCACAAAAACCTAGTGATTTTTTTTGAAGAAACAAACCGATTTAAATCCAAAGGTTTTGTAAAAATATATGCTAATTGATGTTCAGTAGGTACATATTCCACTTTCATTTGCTTTTGTTCAACCTTTTCTCTAAAAAAAATGATGTCTAATCTCAATACGTTTTGTTCTAGAGTGTTGAACATGATTTCTTAAAATATTTATTGCACTCGTATTATCACATAGATAAACAAAAGTATTGGAATTCATAGCGTAATCCATCAGCATCTGATTCATCCAGATTAATTATATACAGTAGCTTCCTAAGACAATGTATTTAGCTTCTGTAGTAGACAAAGATGTAGAGCTCTGCTTTTTACTATGCCATGATACTATGTTATTTCCAAGAAAGAAATAACCTCCAGATATACTCTTCTTATTATCTGCATTACTTCCCCGATATGCATCATAAAACCAGCGAGTGCACAATTAATATCCTTCGTATACACAATACCATAATCTAATGTACCTTTCACGTATTTGATTATTCTTTTCACAACCATAAAATGAGATTTCTTGGGTTTAGCTTGGTATTTAGCACATATTCCTACACTAAAGCATAGATCAGGTATGCTTGTAGTAAGGTAAACCAAACTTCCAACCATGCTTCTGTAGAGCTTTACTTCCACATCCTCTCTTTCTGCATCTTTAGTCAGCTTTGTTGTTTTGACATAGGTGTACTTGCTGACTTACTTTGATCCATTTCAAACCTCTTGACTAGATTCTTCGCATATTTGCTTTGGGATATAAACAAACCTTCACCAAGTTGTTATACCTGTAAACAAAGAATATAAGTCAACTCACCAAACATGGTCATCTCAAACTCTTCTTTCATGGTTTGTACAAATCCATTCACTTTAACTTGCAATTTTGATCTAAAAAACAACTTCATCAACATAAATTTGTACTACCAGAAGAACACCATCAGAATTATGAATGAATAAAATTTTGTCTACTCCTTCTCTTTTGTAGTCGTTGTGGATTAGAAAGCTTGTTAATCTTTCATACCACACACATGGTGCTTGCTTAAGTCCATACAGAGCTTTCTTTAACTTGTAGACAAGATCTGGATGATAATGAACTTCAAAATCTTTAGGTTGTTCAACATAAAACTTTTCTTGTAGAATTCCATTTAAGAAGGCGCTTTTGACATCTATGTGAAAGAATTTAAAACAAAGAGAACACACAACTCCAAGTAATAGTCAAATGGATTCTAATCTAGGAACGGGTGCAAAAATCTCATCAAAATCAATACCTTCAACCTGTGTATATCCTTTTGCAACCAATATCGCCTTATATCTGACAATTTCACCCAGTTCATTGGTTTTATTCTTGAAAGTCCATTTTGTTCCAATGACATTTATATTAACTAGACGAGGCACTAACAACCAAACATCATTTCTAACAAACTGTTCTAACTCTTCATACATTGCTTTGACCTAGGACTCATCATCTAATGCATCACTAACACATTTTGGTTTTATTTGAGATGTGAAACAAGCAAATTCGACCATATCATGATAATTTATCTTAGGTTTACCACGTGTTCTTCTACCATCTCCAATATTACCAATGATATCTCGAATTAAGTGATTTCGATGTACAATTGTCAACTCCACGTCATGTTTGTGATGCTCGCATCCATTATGTTCATCTTCCATCATGTTTTCAGTCTTAATCTATTCAGTAAGTACATTTAAATTTTCCAGAATGTCCTTGCAATGAATTTTTAGAAAAATGAAACAGAACATTGTCAGATGTGTGATCTTCATCAAATACAACATTCATAAACACAATATTCATAGTCCTCGACAACGGCGCCAAAAACTTGATGCGTGTCAAGTTAACAAGTTAACCTAAGACTACCCGCAAGTGCACGTCACATGTGTAGTAGTTAAGGTTTTGATCCCACGAGGACTAATGTAACACGATCTATGAATCAAAACTAAAACCAAAGTTTGCTGCGAAAGAATGAGGATGATGAAATGCAAATATGATGATGATGCAATGGATAAGTGAGTTCTAAACAAAGAGACAAACGCCCTAGGAAACCGGTTTCACCACATAGCTTCCAAAACCAATCTTCGATCTATCTAATCGTGCATTCCCTATCAAGATATCTAAGGCGGACGATTCTAATGTAGAACCTACCCTCTCTCAAGCCATAAGAACGTGGCTAGATTGAGTCATCCCCTACTTTAATGGCTGACACCCCAACTAAACCCCATTACGATTCATGATTCGCCCGATACAACCCTGTACCCTTACTACCCTACTTCCGAGACCTAGTCTCGATTGTTCTAAGCCTGATTTTCTAGGATTAGAATTCACCTTTCAGTCCATCTCCTAATCCCTAACACATGCATATACGTGGCAATTCGTAAACACAGGACAATAAGTTCTCAGTAAGACTGATATTCTAGGATTAGAATTCACCTTTGCGTCCTTCTCCTAATCCTTAACACATGCATATACATGTTCATCATAAATACAAGATAGTGAGATCTCAGACAAAGAATAAATAATACGAAACGGGGAAATGCATTCATAAACGAATCAAAGACGGTTCCGGGATAGCCATGGGCTAAACACTTCTCCTAGAACAAATCTACTACCCCTTCATGAATCTAAACATCACAAACAAAACAGTATACTACCAACAAACTCACATTTGTTTTAAGTCAAATTAACTTATTTGGAGTTGTAGGTGATGGACGCGACCCGCGCAGGCACGGCGCGAAAGGTCGTGCGGGATCGCAATGAGAAAAGAGGTTGTCGGCTCGGGCTCAAGGGCTGCCCGCTCGGGCTCATGGTCTGCCCGCTCGGGCTCAAGCCCCGGGCATGGTATTTCTTGCCCGACTCATGCTCAATTCGATGGACTAAATCACCGTAACAAATGCCCGCTCGGGCTAGGGAGTTACCCTCGCAGGTAGTGGCTATTCCATGCCGATTCTCGTCCCGTTTGTCTCGTGATGATCCTCGATGTTGGTACTTTGTCTCGTGCACATCCTTTAACTCCGAAATGAACCGAATACGCATAAAAAACCTGTAAGAACATGAAAACACGAAAACAAGTAAAACAGATACGGAATCATACGTAAAGCATCACATATATATCATAAACATCTATAAAATCGTGCAAGAAATACGTATAAAAACGAGATGATCAAAATCCCCTAGAATTGAATGTTTGCTTGTCCATAAGCAAACGTAAACGTGGAACACGTGGGGTATACAAAATACGAGAATTCCCCCTTCTTCTAGAAGTACCACTAAAGCGAACCTAACCGATCAACTAGCACGTCGAGAGAAAATTCGGCCTAATTAGGTTTTTAGTCTTCGTCCTAGGTTCACCAAGGCTACCCATGAGAAAGTAAATTAAAGGAGAACTAAACAAGCCACCGTTACTCTCTCCACCAAACAAGACTTCAGACAATGCTAAACCTAGAACAACCAAGGATACTTGTTTCTTTTCCGAGCTTCTTTCTTTCTTTATTCCTTTTTTCTTTTTCTTTCTTTTCTTTTTTTTCTTTTTATTTGGTTTTTATGTCCTCTTTTTCTTTTGCTTTTGTTTTCTTTCTTTGAAAACACACTAGGCTTCTAGGACGTCAGATTTAAAGGGATCCAGCCTCTACTTAGATCCAGACTACCAATGACGGTATACTCATGCATCTCGTTCAAGAGTGCAGAGGAGTAAGCGACGTTTTATTGTGCCATGCCCTTAGGACGCATAAAGATGATCGCCAACCCACCACTTAGACCCGAGCCATCGAAAGAGTATCAAAGTCAATGCACTCATATCAATTTTAGATCATGCGTTTTAGGCATTATTTCTATCGACAGCGGAGTGTTATTGTGCGCTATAAATCTGCAATTAAGCTCGATCTCGTACGATATAGTAATCCTCATAGAAAATTGAAGTAAAGCATAATCTACACGAAGTATGGCCATCTGGATAGAGAGAATAAACGATAAACTAGCCTAGCAACCTCGTCTCAACCCCCCACAAGCAACACTAGGATTCCCAAAGAACTACAACCTATTGTTTTTCAGCCGACTAATAAGCTCTAACGCTTAGGGAAAACCTAGCTCAAACATGCAAAATCTCACGGAAAAGACCAACTTCTTAAGCATCCTAGGTTCAAGGTTCATCTCAAAACGCGGCACCGGACAAGTGCCTGGGACGACTCTGACTCACAAAAACAAAAAAAACTTAAAACTACAAAATAACATAAAAACTAAAAAATCAAAGGAAAAAAGGAAAATGAAACGAAATCACCTGACAAACGTGAGCTGCTCCCCCAGACTTGAATTGAACGGCGTCCTCGACGTAAAGCTCCGATGGAGGGTAAGAGAAGTGAAGCAGGTTTGTGGTGGTATATTTTTTTGTGTTTTCTTTTTTTTACCGAAAACGAATAACCGAGTCTCAAACTAAAAACTAAAAAAAATAAAATCAAACAGCTGGGTTGCCTCCCAGAAAGCGCTTATTTAACGTCTTTAAGCTTTGACGTCTCCATTCCTCATGCGTGTGCGATGGGTGGATCGGAAAGGGAAATGGAGTTTCCACTTTCGATCATTTGAGCAACTTGGTAGAGCTTTGGCCGTTGTCCATTAGCTTTGGATGTGCCACTCGAATCGCTCCATAGTTCCATGTCTCCATGTGTGAAGACTTCTCGTACCTGAAAAGGACCAAACCAACGAGAACGTAGGTTGCCCGAGAAAAGCTTAGGACGAGAATTGAAAAGTAGAACTAAATCACCTGATTGGAAGTCATGAGGTAGGGTCTTTTCGTCGTGCCATCCCTTAGTATTGCTTCTTTCTTTGGCACATCATGCACGAGATTCACTCGTTCGTTGCCCGAGGTTGGATT
Source organism: Gynandropsis gynandra (assembly GCA_036759665.1). Lineage (NCBI taxonomy): Eukaryota > Viridiplantae > Streptophyta > Magnoliopsida > Brassicales > Cleomaceae > Gynandropsis > Gynandropsis gynandra. Next base: position 24,448,412 of record CM071866.1, on the reverse strand, counting down.
AATGACTCTTGTATCGAAACGTTTTATAACTTCTTTTTCCATTACCTCGTGCAAGTGCGGGTGCAGCCTCTTTTAAGTTTCGATGGAAGGTTCGTGGCAGTCTTTCGTATAAGTTCTGTGCGTACATGTTGAAGAGCTGACTCTTCTACGCTTCTTCACGCGTGTGGGTTGTTTTCTCATCTCATCTACACTCAAGTTAGCATTCATGTAAGTAATAACCATGAGATGACACTTATCTATGAATATAAAATGAGACAATGCTTATAGGTTCGAGAGTTATTTTAGCTCATTGAACATTTTAGAAAGTGTCACTTTGTGTCTATAATCCAATCATCTTTTATAAATCAACCTTCTCTCAAAGTCTAGACTCTATTCGAGTATTTCAATAATTGATGTTTCCATCTATTGATCTTCATGTTGAATGCATTATCGATCGATATCATAATTCCTAAATCGACTAACTTATCTCTCGATATGATCATTAAGATTTGTCTAATGCATACGATCTAATCTAATATGATATCTCCATCTGAATTGCTTTATATGACAATCAATTCAAGAGGCTATTCAAGAATTTAAAGAATAGAAAGATGCATTAATCCATAAGAATACAAAGCACAATGAATCCAATTCAAAAACCATGATGAATCCAAATACACAACACTTTAGCGTAAAGCATGGATTTACATCTCGTGAATAAACTACAACAAGAAAAAAGAAAGAAAGGAAGGTAATGAAGACTCAGTCGATCTGTCAATTATTCACTGCCATGGCTTTTCCTTCAATTCACATCCCAAATAACTCGATCTTTTGATGTAATCCTCTAGCAAAGTGTTGGGGTCAAGAAAAATTTTGAGGTTCATTAGAACCTTCTTCTTTTTCAGTCGAGTAGTTCATCGCTCTACTGTAACGAGTTCTCGAGGAATTTTGTGCATCTTATATATCAATGCTCGACCGAGTGATAATGAACTCAAACCGAGCATTTTCTCAATTTTCTTCCTTGATGCTCGTTATATGTTGAAATCCTACGTTGTTTCACCAGAATATGCTTCTTAGTCCCTATAACTTGTAATATCACGAATAAGTTGAGAAGGCGTAAAAATGATCTGGAAGAACTAAAATTATCCAAAATGTAATAGAAAAATGCAAGTTATTAAGGAGTGAAAACGATGTGATCAATCTACTTACTCATAAAAGTATGAGATTTGGGCATTGTCTCCATCACCTACGATTCACATTGTTGGAACCACAATTATCTGGTCACTTGTCATTATTATGAAGAAAATTTACGACATCTAAATGAGTATCATTGCCTTCATTATCACAAAATTACTACCATCATCAGAAACAAAGTTGATTTTGACATTTTTTTCCCTTTGTTATTTGGTGATTGCTAATATAAATCAATGAGGTGTCCTGACATTCAACTGGTCTCTAACCAATGTTCATTCATACTACATCGATAATAAATAGTTTTCTATTTTTTTAATTTACACCTTCATTTTCCTTTATATGATACTCATTTTTTATATCTCCATTATAAAAATGATATGGTGAAAACATCGGTCTCTTCATCATCCATGACCACGACAATAGCCATGACCTTGACTGTTTTCACGTTTTAATCCTCAACCATGGTAGTGGTTATAATTTTTTTTTTAAGATTAAGGTAGAGTTAGATAGACCAACTTCATGATTTCTCATTTAAATCTATTCACTTTGTTCTATAATAAGGATCATGTATATCAAGTTTTTTTTTCATGTATTATTTTATGTGATATTGTTGTTGCGAACTAGCATTATCATCATTACATGTAGATAACATTTTATCCATAGTATCATGCTCTATAATATTAATTTTTCACCACATATTTCACTATTATAAAAAATCAATTTAAGAATGAAAAAAATATGTTAATCTCTCAGAAAATTTATTTTCATTTATAATTGATCATTGATATTTGTTCGGAATTAAGGATGAAAAATCCAACCAGATTTAGGAAAAAATTTGTCCATCCCAAATCCATGAGAAATTTTTTTTTCATATGACAAAAATAATATATTATTTAAAAAACTCATCATCCTCCTTCTACTCCTTTTATTCATTATCTTCTTCTAAGGAGCATAAGAACTAATATAAATTAAAATTTCGTTATTCCCTCTTTTCCAAAAAAAGCATTAAAATTACAGACACATTATGGACAAAATGTGTCATACGTTCTAATTCGTTTGGTAATTATGGACGAAAAATTCTATCTTTAAATTTATGCATGCATCGAAAATTCATAAAAAAACTAGGGCTAAAAAAATGAATCTCTAAATTTTTGGACTTATTAAAAATTATTTCTACTCCATCCAAAATTAGAGACATCAAAACTCATTCAGAATTAAGGACATAACAAAATCCATCAAGAATTTGAATGATATACTGAAAATCTTTCTAGAATTTAGTGACAGATCAAAATCTTTCTGAAAATTTCATCTCTAAATTTGTTACTCCTAGTACTGACACCATTCTAGATATTATTCAAAACATTGGAGAATTATATTCACATATAGACTTAAAGTTTTAAAATTTCAAATTTATCGATTATGTTTGGTTCTAGGGATAATCACATAATTTTTGTGATAAAAACGATCTTTCAATGATTCACATAAATCAATGAGATGTGCTTTTGATCATTGCACAAATTATTTTGAATTTAATTGTATTTTAGGATCAAACACACACGTCATGTAACACTTCTAAAACATCGAGGACAATGATTTGATGGTTGACAAGGTGGACATGGTAACTATATATGTTAAAAAATTATGTTATTCGTTATAATAATAATTATTCAAAATATAATATTATAAATAATATTGTAAATAATAAACATAACGAACTATATATATAATGCAAAAAATAAATTAGAAGATAAATAATAATAATTAATAAAAAATAAATAATTGAGTCATATCTCCATCTCGTATAAAATAAAATAATATGTAATAAGAAACAAATAATTTGATTATATAACCCTCATTCTAGCAATACTTAAAAAAAGGTAAATATATATTCAAATTATCTTAAAAATGTTATCTGCTCCGAAACTCTTTTCGAACCCAAAGAAAAAGCTCGAACCTATGGGTTCAAATAAAAAAATTCAAATCCACAAATTTGGGTTCAAATTTAGGTTTTTTTCATCTCAAAGACTAGTATTCGTAGATACCTAATATATATATATATATATCATTTTTACAAGATACCTTTATAATTTTTATTAATTTTTTAAAAATTATTAATTTTCGATTAGATTAAATTTCTCTCTTATATATATAATGCAAAAAATAAATTAGAAGATAAATAATAATAATTAATAAAAAATAAATAATTGAGTCATATCTCCATCTCGTATAAAATAAAATAATATGTAATAAGAAACAAATAATTTGATTATATAACCCTCATTCTAGCAATACTTAAAAAAAGGTAAATATATATTCAAATTATCTTAAAAATGTTATCTGCTCCGAAACTCTTTTCGAACCCAAAGAAAAAGCTCGAACCTATGGGTTCAAATAAAAAAATTCAAATCCACAAATTTGGGTTCAAATTTAGGTTTTTTTCATCTCAAAGACTAGTATTCGTAGATACCTAATATATATATATATATATATCATTTTTACAAGATACCTTTATAATTTTTATTAATTTTTTAAAAATTATTAATTTTCGATTAGATTAAACCTCACTTTCTCTCTTTCACTTTTATGTCATTTCAATTTTTATTCGTTTTCCTCTCTCTCTCTCCACTTATCCTCTCTCTCTCTCTCTTTCATCATCCTTTCATTGCATCCTTAGCAAAAAAAAAAATTCCATCATCGTTTTATCTCTATGTATGTTATTCTCCACAGTATTTTCTTTGTATCGTCTTCTATGTATTGTCTTCTACACGTTGTCCTTTCCGTGCTATTTATCTCCTCTGAAAGGTTTGTCTTCTCCACGCATGTTCATTTTGTTGGCCCTTGTAACACCCCAATCCCAAAATACCCATTGAGAGGAGAGAGTGTCTACCATCACCTCCAAGAGATGGCAACATGTATCGTCGTTCATACACATTACAAAATAAAATAAATATTTTTTTTAAATAAAAGTGTTTCGAACAATATGGCAAAACCATAATCATTATAAATAATAGATAAATACAAAATACAACCATCTTGCACGCCTCTTTCATTGCTCAATTGTGAGCTTTGTTGTTGCTGTTCAATCTCATTATTCTTTTTACTCTCCAAAACCTCTCCATCCATGACAACCCATTAAGAGAGTGAGTACGAAAGATGTACTCAGTAAGATAAATATGTGTACGCACTTCTTACCACGTATTCTTACATTCTTCATTGAATAACAAAAAATAAGGATCTATCATCCCACTAAAGAAAAACGGAAAACTCTATGCAACCTGACTATGTACCCTGAGTCTAAAACTAGTATCACACCTGATCATAACTCATGGAGTCCATAAGACTCTAGCTTGGCCATAGCTCGGAAAGTCCAAAAGGAACCCAATACATTAAAGATCTCGCAAGATCACACCAAACCTCAGCTATCAATACAACACATCATTTTGTCGCTCGAAATGTTACCACAACACCAACATGGTATGACGTTGACAAGTCCACTAACCTGACTAACTAAAGTGATCCATCATTCCAAAGGTTATCACCAATCCAACTTGGTACTACGTTGGTCCCTAATCCAAGTATTGCAATACTCACATCAGCGAGCAAATACTCGTCACGTGACAACTTCCACCGATACGCTCGCATACGCCTTTCTATGAAGGTTTGAGTGTAAAATCATTCAATCGAACATAGTAGACAAGAAGTTCACTTGGCTCTAGCATCAAACCTAAAACATCGACGTTCTTCGACTCTGACACTTGGTGTTAATTCTATTGTTTATCTCTAGCCACTAAAGTTTCACCAAAAACCAACCCATATACATACCATCAATCTTCATATGACAATTTTAGAATTTGGTCAAAGTTCAAGTAGAAAAAATAACACCATTTGATTTCGTGTTCGGGTTCGAACTCAAGCATCCTAAAATATTTGGGTATCTCACCCGTGTCTATCCCTAGTATGAAGAGGATTTATTTGTGGTTGTCCGCGAAACATATAATATAATATAGATATAGTCTGATTTTGATTTAGTTTGCATTGCGTATATAATATGATAAAATACATATATATATATATATATATGATAAGGGATGAATGGTGATAACACTGAAAGTGTATCATTATTAGGATAGGTTTTTATATCATTTTCGCATGATTCCTGCATCGATTCTTACTTACCGATTCTATTTTTGAGCTTCACACACTCGTTTTATTGGTTTTCAGGTTTCTAGGCGATAAGGCCTAAATGAGTTCAATATGAAGGATTCCTGTCAAAAACCACAAGATTTGAAGGAAAATCTACTCAGAGCCGAGACCGAGCTCCAGAACCCAAAGGAACACCCGAGCAACGAGCGGAAAAGAGGAATATCGAGATCACATGGGTGCCCGATCTGGCACTATTCTCCACCCGCTCGGGTAACACCTACGGGGTTTATCCATGAAAGAACACACGACCGGACACATGAACAAGGAGATCGGGTGATCACTACCCGATCGGGCGAATTCTGAATACCCGCTCGGGCAAT
>CM071866.1:24402962-24422622 GCA_036759665.1 Gynandropsis gynandra | reverse complement strand
GCCTTAAGTGGAGAACACATTTCATTAAGTGTACTTAAACGTTCAGCCGTTTACAGTCTTTGACTAATTCTTCATGATTTGTTTCTGCTTTGAAACCATTCATCATGTTTTATGTCAAGTTGTTTAAGTTTGATCTGACAAGCAGTAGCTACACTTGAGTGGTTTTTCTCTTTCTAATTTACCGGCGGTTTGTTTTAATGAGATGGGATGTTTGTGGGCTGCTGTGAGTGGGCATTAAATTCAAAATTTTTCAAAAATCCCTGAATTTTCTCTGGAACTGCACCTCACATTTTTCAAACCGTTTCATCTCTCACATTTGAGCGCATTTCAGAAACCCTAACATGTTCTTCTCGAGAGAAAGAGTGCAATTTCTTCTGTTTGTAGATCACTTCCCTCACACAGAAAAAATGCAGACGTGTAGCTCTAAATTTGGTTCTCACCGGATGATTCTCTCATCGTTGATGGTCAAGAGGTGAAAATGAAGGATCTAGTTTTCACTCGCAATCCCCCGCGTGTGAATGGCTGTCGCTATAAAGTCATGGCCACGAAATTTTTTGCTCCCAACAAACAAGAGAATATGAGACCACGTGCTTCTCCTCTTGTTCATCTGCGTACTCACTCTGACAGCGACATCAGAGTGCCTGTCGTTCCAGCTTCACAGACGAACCCTCAGACTCAATCTACCGAACCTAGAGATGCGTCCACTTCGCAACGGGCTCCCAGTCCTCTTTCAGTTCCCTCCTCAAGTCCCGAACCGTCTAACATCCCGAAATCACCGGAAACCGAGCGAAATATTCCGGTATCTGAAACACAGTCTCCTCAGTCTTCACGAAGAGGTACTCCGATTTCTGTTTCAAAAGCTTACTCCCACACTTTATACAAGGAATCATACATGAGTAGGCTTAGGACTCTGAAGGAGAGGGAAATCTTTTCGGAAAAGGGCCTTAGTGTACAACAATTTCAACATTTATCGGTGTGGAATTTATTAGTGGATAGGAAGTTGACGAGATTTCACGCAAAAATTGGATTCCAAACAAGAAATCGGACGCTATACGACAGGACACTGCAGTATTTCTTTACTGCGTGAAGAATGACATTCCCATAAATTTTTGGAAAGTATTTTTGGATGTCATTATTGGGCTGGGGTTATCAAACTCCACCAAGTTCATTCTTCCGTTTCCCTGTCTGATCCAGAACAAACTGGTTCAGCAAGCGTCTGACATTATTGGGAAAACTGAAGTTCGTGAAAATACTCCGCCTTGGATCATACTGGAAAAGCGCTACATGGCGAAGATGCCATCAGAGACGACAACGCGGTTTTCCAACAGTAGTGTGGTACGGGAACTCAAAGAACTACGCCAGACTGTGAATGCCACCCTGAGTGACATGCTCCGCAAGATTGATGCTCTTATCTTGCGCTCTCAGAGTAATCAAGTGCACCTATTTTAGTATGTCATTCGTTCTAGTTTATATTGTGACTAATCTGTTTTTGAAATCTTATCACATAAACAGGGGGAGACATGCAGAGCGAAGAAGAAGAAGAAGAAGAAGAAGAGTTGGACTTAAAAGACAATTGCTTAAGTGTACTTAATGGTTACTATTTCTCTATGCTTGAATTATTGATGATCTGGACTAGGGTGTTAAAATTCATACTGTGATCGTTATATGTTTGAATGTTTTTACTGCAATATTTTGAATTCTATGTGACTGACGAATAGATGTTTTTGTGATAAGAATTCAAAGTGAGAGATTGTGAACGCAGTAAAAATTGGATCGAAGTTTGTATGTGTTGTTTCAGGTGGTTGAGCAACGAGAAGACCAAGGAGAAGAATGAGGAATCAAGAGAATCGGGCGGATTAAAAGATGAAGAGATTTCAGCATGACGGCGCTGCGGAAGAACCGGAGGTGGTTGCTGAGCCAAGAGCTAGGCAGATAAATTGACCTGGAAATCAAGAAAGAAGGTTAACGAATCTGTGGTGGTAAATTGAAGTACGCAAAACAGAGAATGAGAGAGTTCAGAGTTTAGGTGTACTTAATTGGTCAGTATCATTGAGGTACATAAAACAGAGAACAAGAGAGTTCAAAGTTTTAGGTGTACTTAATTGGATACTGGGCGGTGAGTGAAAACATTTAAGGTTGTATTTACACGTCTAACTCAGGGGGAGTTATCCGTGGAGGTCTTTAGTACATTGTAGAAACCAGAAAGTGTATCTAAAGATTGACAAGTAAATAACAATACTGTTTGATATTTCTGGTCTTTTGATTATCGATTTAATAGTCATCTTCTACAAGTTTTCAATTTCGATCGTCTTGTCGGGACGCTATGGTAAACAAATTTTATTATTTGCATTTATATTGTTGTAATTTATAAATATTATCTAATTTTTTAATTTTAATTTGCATGTTTGACGTGGATCATGTGCTAACACATACGAACAACGACATCATTCAAGGGCCTTTACAGGACCAACTATATTATTCCTCGCAAGTTATGCAAGAAGTCATACGCCACCGATGGTGGTGCACTTTTATCGTAAGTTTTCAAATTGATTTTTTTGAAAATGATTAGTTATATATGTTATATAAACTAACACATTATAAATTATTTTGCAGTGCACATATAGATAGCGGAGGAAGGATACGACGAGCATCTACACGGCATGGGTGCGCGACATGCAAGCTCGGATGCGCTTGATGATGAACAACGCCAAGCTCAACTACTACACCAAAAATCGCAAACCGACATGTGCAACGGACGAGGTCTTCAATCAATTGATTAAGCATTGGGAGTGGAAGACTTCAAGGCCAAGAGCGAGAAATGCCAAAAAATGTCGGTACAGTGAGAAGGTTTGCGGAGATGGTCCGCATCGCCATTCTTCGAGATCAAAATCATTCCCGAAGAGGAAACAAGAATTTATAAATTTACTATTATTAAAATTTTTGGTTTTTTAAAATATTTATCTAATTAAGTTTATTTTATATCACGGATGCAACAGATAGGAAGAGAACCGACTCTTCTTGAGCTGGTATTGGAAACCCACGCCAAGAAGAAGCCGGTCGTCGGGGAAGAGATCGACGAACCCGAAATCATCGATCCTCAAGCGGAAAGAACCGTGAAAGATGTGACACAGAAAATCACACAACAATCACAAGCTTGCAGTTCAACTCCTGACGAGCTCAGACCTTTATAAAAGGACAAATTTATTTAGAGGTAAAAACTTATTCTTTAATCTTTTGAATATTAATAAAATATTTTGTAAAATCTAACTCTAATTTTGTTTGTCTTGAAGTCGGTAAGGCCATATAAGGGGTGTCTATACGGTCTCGGGGCACTTCAAAAAGATATCATCGAGGACGCCACGACGGTACCTCCCACGGTCCAAGAGAGCTACACGCAACAACGGCGTATCGAGGATCTCAAAGCACAACTTCAAGAAACTCGAGCCCAAGTGGCGCAACAAACTCCCAAATAGAGCAGCTGGAGAGCGTCATAGAGTTGTTATCCGGCCAGGTGAGGGGATCAACGCCGCGGTAAGAAGTGGCTCTCGATTCAGATGCAATGTCGTCTAGAGGTGCTGATGACCGGGGAGATGATATCGACCCAGCCGATTTAAATGAAATATAATAAAATTACTTTAAATTTTTTTGTAAATAATTTTTTTTTTAATTAAAATATATTTATTTTTATAAAAAACTTATTTTTTTTTTTATTTTTTGTTTATTTTTTTAACAAATTTCCAACAGATGCCCGTTGGAATTTCTAACGAGAGTCCGTTGGACGCTATTTTCCCGGCAAATGGTAACGGACGCCCATTGTTATTTCCCGCCAATTAATAACGGACGCCCGTTGCCCTTGTCTTGCCAGTTTCCAATTGATACTCGTTGAAAATTTTAGAATCCCGTTCTTTTTTCCCTCCTCGATGGCAACGGACGTCGGTTAAACTTTTTAACGGACCTCTGTTACAATTATTCAACGGCCGTCCATTGCAATTTTGTAACGGGCATCCGTTACAATTTATTTCAACGGACGTCCGTTACAAAATTTCAACGGCATCATCCGTTGGCCTGCCCGTAACAAATTTGCAACGGAAAATATCCGTTGCAACTCCGTTGTGAATTCCAACGGATCCCGATTTGCAACGCGCGATTCTCAACGGCCTCGAATCCGTTGTCGTCTGATGGGAAATGCTCTTTGCAAGGATTTAAGACGTTTTTTAACGGATTTGTCTGTTGGACAACGTCTGTTTTTTTTGTAGTGTCGATGTATTATTTGTGCCATTCATCAAAACTCAAACTGACCAAATTTCTGTAGACCTAAAAAAATAGTATTTACCTCATTGTCATAAGTAGTAAAGATTTTGCCAAATTACCGCGATAATAATTCCCCAAAAACAATCTTCTTGTTCTTGCTTACATAGTCAACCACATAAAAACTCTATGATCCTATGTTTGCTTCCGAGAAAACACAAAACAGTTTTTTTTGTAATTTTTAATTAATTTTTATTTATTAGTTAGTGAAAGATTTTTTTGTGTCATCTTTTTTTCGTAAAAAACATAGAAAATGTAAAATTATCTCAATGATGAGATTTTCACATTACCAACATTAAATGTCTGTCAGTTTTTATTGGTGTAAAAAAACAAAATACTAAAAGTTAGTGTTTTTAAGTCAAGAAAAAATAAATTTAAATTTTTTAAGTTGAAGATCATAATTCATATTTTATAGACCAAAATAAAATAGTTAGATATTTTTTATACTATATTTCCTTGTATTAAAGATGAAATTTTGACTATATATAGACAATTACAACAAATTTCTTCAATGCGAACAAATATGAAATAAATTTAACCCAAAAGAAATCCATTATTTACAATATTATCTTATTATTAAAAACGATAACTATATAAATATACTTTAAAATACTTAAATCACCTCATCTATAAAAAAACATCTAAACCACTTATAGAAATCACATCTTATCTAAACCAGCCTAATGACTGCCAAGTGATAACAAATAACCTGTTTCAGGCTCACTTGGCCCAAAACATATGGGCCACTAATAAGTCCAAACGGTTGGGTACAGAAGAATCAGAATGGAAGAGGTCAAACGGTATCTGACACGTGTCAATCATTTACTTCACAATTGGATACCTCGCTGATTCATTCACTCTCTCGTTAGACTCTCCGTCTTTTTAACAAAAGAAAAAAAATCATTTTTAACATATATATAATAAATAATACACCATAACCTCCTTTTGTTGGTGTAAGTTAAAGCGTTTGTAAAAGAAATACCTAAAAAGGATTCTAAAATTTTCTCCTTATGCCATTAACTTCTTAAGTGTTCCATTATTTCATAATCGCACTGATATTGGTTCAGATGTCTGCAATTTTTATTTATGTTTTAAAATGTTTAATTAAATATTTCAATTTAAATTTAAAAACATTAATATTTAATGAGAAAATGATATTTTTATAAAATTATGCTCAATTTTTATTCCGTTGAACATCGGTTGACATGAATGCTGAAATTTTGCAAAGGATGTCCAACGATCCCGTTGACAATTTTGACGAGAAATAGCAACGGATGCCCGTTGAAGATGAATTAGCATGAATTATGTAATTTTGCAAAGGTTGTTCGTTGAAAATTATGTTCTCTTATCAACGGACATCTGTTGTTATTAGAAAGAATTTTTTTTTAAAATTAAAACGATAAAATGAAAAAGCTTTTAAATATATACAAAATTTAAAAACTTTTTCGTCATTCCTATCCTCGCCGACGCCTTGGAAAGGCGTTTTATCGGAATCAATTATCGATTTTTGTCTCGGCGTTATTGTCCCCATATGTAGTGGTGGAAGCTGATACGCTCGGTTGGTCAACAACTCGATGTTACTCTTCATGTGACGCATCTGTGTTTGCATTTCTCGAAAGATTAGCCTCGAACTGCTCGATCTGTTTCTCTTGCGTACAAGTCTCTTGCGATGTGGAGGGTACTGTTGTGGCGTCCTTGACGATATTTTTTTGTAGAGCATCTAGACCGTATAGACGCCTCTTATACGGTCTAACATACTGCAAAATAAAAAAATAAAGTTAAGGTATATCAATTTCAAATATTTATATAATTAGAGAATTATTATAACAATATTCATTATTATATAGCTCTAAATAAACTTTGTCCTTTTCTAAACGATTGAGATCTTCGGGAGTTGAACCGATGACTTGATTGTTGTGTGATCTTTTCGTCAAAGCTTTCACCATTTTTTCTGCCCGGGGGTCAACAAGTTCTAGATTGTCGACCTTTTCTCTAAGGACAGACTTCTTCTTGGCGCGAGTCTCAACGACCAGCTCAAGAAGAGTCGGTTCTCTTCTCATTCTCTACATCTATAACTTTATACTAATATTATTAGTTGCCAATTTAAAAAAAATAAATTGAAATAATAAATGTAAATATGTCTTGCCAATTCTTTTTTTTCGAAAACTATTTCGATCCCGAGGTATGCGATACGGACCATCTCAGAAACTTTCTCGTCGTACCGACATGTTTTGGTCTTTTCCCTTTTAGCCTTGAATTTTTCTGAATCCCAATTTTAGACGAGTTGGTTGAATACAAAATACAATCATCTTGCACGCCTCTCCGAGTGTTCAATTGTGAGCTTTATTGTTGTTGTTCAACCTCATTATTCTTTTTACTCTCCATAACCTCTCTACCTACAACAACTCACTAATAGGGTGAGTAGGAAAGACATACTCAGTAAGACAAATATGTGTACGCATTTCGTGCCACGTATTCCCATATTCTTAATTGAATAACAAAAAATAATGATTTATCATCACATTAAAGACAAATGGAAAACTCTACGCAACCTAAGTGTGTACCCTAGTCTAAAACTGTATCACACCGGATCATAACTCATGGATTCCATAAGACTCTAGTTTGGGCATACGCTCGGAAAGTCCGAAGGACCCTAATACATTGAAGATCTCGCAAGATCACCAAATTTCAGCTATCAATACAATACGTCACTCAATCGCTCGAAATGTTACCATAACACCAACATGGTATGACGTTGACAGGTCCACTGAATTAATTTGGATACGGATACGGATATCCTACGAATATGCGCTTAAATTTGCGACGAATATCAGCTTCAAATACGGTTCGAAAATATTTGGTATCCGTAAGAACAAATGCAAATATTCGTATTCGGATATTCAAATATCTCTCTCAATGTGACGCATCTGCGCTTGCATTTCTCGGAAGATCAGCATCGAGCTGCTCGATGCGTTTTTCTTGCGTACAAGTCTCTTGCGATGTGGGGGTATTGTCGTGTCGTCCTTGAATCTTTTTGTAGAGCACCTACACCATATAGACGCCTCTTATATGACCTATAATACTGCAAAATAAAAAAAAATCAAAGTTAAGGTATATCAATTTTAAATATTTATATAATTAGAGAATTATTATAACAATATTCGTTATTATATATCTCTAAATAAATTTTGTCTTTTAAAAGGATTAAGATCGCCAGGAGTTGAAACGATGACTTGTGATTGTTGTGTGATCTTCTTCGTTAAAGGTTTCAAAGTCTGCTTTGCCTGGGGGTCAACAACTTTCAGATTATCGACCTCCTCTCTGAAGACAGACTTCTTCTTGGCGTGAGTCTCAACGACTAGCTCAAGAAGAGTCGGTTCTTTTCTCATTCTCTAAATATGTAACATTGTAATAATATTATTAGTTACCAATTTAAATAAAAATAGATTGAAATTATAAATGTAAACATTTCTTACCAATTCTTTTTTCGGAAACGATTTCGATCCCGAGGTATGCGATACAGACCATCTCGTAAACTTTCTCGCCATACCGACATTTTTTGGTCTTTTCACTTCTGGCCTTGAAATCTTCTGAATCCCAATTTTAGACGAGTTGGTTGAATACCTCAGTCGTTGCGCATGTCGGTTTGGCATTCTTTTTATAATAGTTGCGTTTGGCGTTGTTCATCATCAAGCGCAACCAAACCTCCATATCACATATCCATGATGTATAGATGTGCGATGTGTCATTCTTTTAGCATCTATATGTGCGCTACAAATTTAAATTTAAATTCAATATATTTATTATTCAAATTTTATAATAATATTAAATTAAATTTTATATTAAATAAACTTACAATGAATGTACACAACTATCAACAACATATAATTTTCGGTGTCACTTGCCAAGAATAATAAAGTCGTTCCTATAAAGAGCTTTGGATGATGTTATTGTTTGTGTGTTTAAGAACATGATCCACATCAAACCTACACATGTAAACAAAATCATTAGAAAATTGTTATAATTAATTCAAATATAAATATTTATAGGTAAATAATATCTAAGCATAACGTCTCGTCAAGATTTTAGGGATCAATAATAGGAATAATAGGATGTTCGTCGAAAGTATTGATGAAATCATCAATATCTATCATATCATATTCTTCATCAAATACCGATAGTGCGATATAGGTGAAGGGGGTGATATGGTGGTGGAGGTGGTGGTGGCGGGCCTCTTGCAAAACTCGCCAATAATACACCATAACTGATAAATTATCAAACTCTCTCTTTGTGATTGTGTTGAAAATTGAACTGTTCAACGACTTAAATACATAAATTTCCAACGGGTACCCGTCAACGGATGTCCGTTGGAAATTGTGTCACCTCAATAGACACAATTAATTGACATGACTATTGGATTTCCAATAGGTATCTGTTGGTATTTTCAATGGGTGCCGGTTGGAAACTTGTGTCCCGAGGAAACAGATGACATAAATGATTGTACGTCTTCTGTCCAACGGATGACAAAAATGTAATGGGCATCCGTTGGAATTGTCAAAACACTTTCATGGCAATCCCTTGGCAGTGGAAATGTTTACAATAGGCATCCGTTGGAAATTTAAAAACCTTGAAATTATTCTAAATGTTGGACAATATTGAACGAGTCAATGGGTTTCCGTTGCGTTTTCCAACGGATGCCCTTTGAACAAGGAATATATGATGTTAAAAAGCATATTAAAAAATTTGATATTACAATTATACAATTCACATTTCTTCTTCAGCTGATTCTTAGATTGACGAATCTTCCCGCAACTGTGCATTGAATTCATCGCCATGTTCATCTTCTGTATCTTAAAGTTCAGGTCTTCTTCATCGTGGATGTATTCTCCATTTATGTCAGTTCTTTCAAGAATCTCTTCCCTATGGTCTATATCAATTAACCGTATTGGCTCTGAGTGATCGGTTTGCAACAAATCTTATTTTTCTTCTGTGCCTATAACTCCATGTCATTTAATCTTAACTACGATTCACCACTCCTCTCTTCGATAGTTCAATATTTTTGGATAATGCATGTAAAATATTTGATCTATTGTGATGAATGGATCATATTTTCTATATTTTCATGCCGAGTTGTCGTGAATTCCTCCCCATCAGTGTTTTCGTGTACCACGTCCTACGAATGGATGGAACCACTTATATTTAAAAAGTATTACCTTCAATCCAACGAGACAAAATATCGTAGAAATTATCATCCTCTTTTTCACTATTAACGCAAAAGTCGTAATTGTATGCACTTCTATATTTTTCGTACTCGTAAGTGTGAAATGTGTAACTTGAAGTAAATATAATTGGTCAACATAATACATTCATTCAAGGAAAATTAACCAAATCTCTTAACGAGATAGTATGTCTCTCATCGGAACATTTGACCTATATATTATAAAAATGAATGACTATTATTATAACATAAATTATTTAACATATTTATATGAATATATTTGTACTTATATAATCTCTCAACCATGAGACATTATGTTGGACTTTAATTTTAGTGAGTTCATATGCGTTTAGATGAGGATAGGATTGTCAAACAGGCCTGGAATTTTAGGCCTATGACCCGGCTCGACGGGTTTCAGGCAGGCTTCGGGCAGCCCACGAGCCGATAGTATTGTCATTTCTCCTACCAATTGGTTGAGAACCCTACTCCTACCAAAAACAGACAACAACAAAGGTTCCGACCAGATCCTACTATTGAGAAAACTGACTATCATGAAAAATATGATGACGGAGAGACAATGGAGGAGGGAGGAGAAGAAGAATCATGAAGAGAAACAAAATTGTGTGTCACAGGAGAAAAGAAGAAGAAGGACACGGTGGTGGGAGAAGAGAAAAAGACGAAAAAGAAGAGAAGAGAAAGACGAACAGCGTCAGAGCAGTTGAATGATGTCTCTCAACTGTTAAGGTTTTTTTTTTTCAGGCCCGACGCATCGGCTTGAAGCCCAACGTACCGAGTTATAGTTTTACGAGCTATTATAACACCTGAGCCCGAAGGCCCGCTTGCATTCTGCCTTTCATTTTAAGGCTCGAGCCCACTGATGTTTGGATGGGCTTCGATGGGCCCATGGGATGGGCTCAATTTTGCCACTCTTAGATGAGGATATGTACCCATTACTTCTACATCAAATATCCTGTAATGAAAAGCACGTTAACTTATATATATATATATATATATGTGTGTAAATTAAAAGATCGATTGTCATGGTTTTGTACTTTTCGAAAGGTAATAGCTCTTAAAAATTTAATAATATAAATGTGTGGACATGATTGTACTCCTCTGACGTTTGCCAATATTCTTCAATTTTCCATCCTATACATCCAATTAGTGTAAAGAAGGAAGGCGGAAAAACTCTTTCCAAAGAGCATAATACTTTTGAGATATTATTTTTCAATAACTCCAAGTCATCTCTATGTACATATCTTGCACATATATATCTGATAAATATGCTAAATCTGCATAGCACAACATGAATGTTTCGTTATAATAGCTCAGCAAATGCAATTGGAATGAGTCGCTACATGAAAACATGACAATCGTGACTTTTCAACCCGATTAACCTCGAACCCACAATATCCACACGTCGAGCAATGTTCGATGTATATCCATCTATAAATTTAGCGTCTTCTTTTAACTACCTCAATAATGTTATTTTTCGCTGGCTCAGACAATCTCAATATTGGGATAGGTGCCCTTCCATATCTTAAGTCTAACTCAGGTCTTCAACATATTGTTTTCAAATCTTTTTTTATTGTATGTTATCCTTTGTTTTCTCTGTCATATTCAAAACAATGTTGATGATGTTATCTATTTTTTCTAAATATGCATGACATCCAAATTATGATGCAATATCACTGATTTGCAATATGGTAGTTCCCAAAAAGTACTTTGCTTATACCAGTTATGTCATTCACCTTGGCCTTGTGATTTTCAATGCCCACGATCTCCACCACATTCTATCGATTTTTCAAATCTCTCGTCATGTTTACTCATTCTTAAAAGATTTATATTCCTATTTTCATGCACGATAACACTTCTTTTTGTACCACATTCTTTTGAAAATGTTTTTTTAATCTTTTGAGACTGTATGTCCACGAGGAAGAATTCTTCTATGATAGTCAAACCAACATGGTTTCTTTAAATGGACTAGTTGAAATGAATTTGTATCCTCCATACAATATAGATATGTCAATCTCTCGTGCGTGCTCCATTCATAGGTAGAGAAGTTAGTAATTGTCGAAAAATGTGAAATTTTGCTTTGTACTTACGTCATATGCAAGAATTTCATTGTTCCACAAATCTCCTAATTCATGAATTAAAGGCTGCAAAAAAATTGAAATTTTTTTTTCGGATGTTTTGGTCGTGGAATCAGCAACGTCAGAAACATTACTTCTCTTTTCAGACAAATATCGGGAGACAAATTATACGCATACAAAATCACTGACCATAGAGAATATTGACTTTTAGATTGTCCATATGGACTAAAACCATCGGTGCACAGACAAAGATAAATATTTCTCGTCTCATACGCAAACTCAGGAAATATTTCATTGAAATCTTTCCAAGCCTTATCGTCCGATAGATATTGCATTATCCATTCGCCCGTCGAGTGTCCTAAGTGTCATCTCATTGAAGCATCGGTTTTCTTATTCATATAACCTTCTCAACCTATTTGCTACAGAGATATAAAACATATTTTTGTACGATACATATTTTCGTGAAGATGGTTGTTGGACGAAATCTGCTTTAACCGCAAAATTTATATTCCAATAAGTCTTTATCTTCTCCCCAAAACAATATGAAACTATTTTACAAATTTCAATTTTTTTCATGTGGCATTCTCAAATCTTTTAGAACATTCTTTGTTTCATAATTTGTCTCAGGAGCTTGAAGACTTTCGACAAATATTTATGCATGATTTTGTAAAGGTCCATGAAATTTTCAACTACATTGTAGTATTTTTTACTCATCAATCTTGATGACAAAGATAAACGAACTGACCTTCATATATAGGTTGTTTTGCCGAATCCAATAGGTTGAAATATCGGTGTGCCTTATTGTTCGGAATCTTTTCATGCGGTTGGTCAATAACACCAAGAAAAGCATTTAACATCATTTCCATATATGGATTGGAATCTATTCAGTAACGTTTCATAAAAAGTTTTTTCATTTCTTTCTTTTTCTTGTGCTTCTTTCACAGTATAACGCCACAATTTTCGTCGTGAAATAACAAAATTTCATAATTCTCTATGAAACCTACCTTGTAAAGGCGTTTGCAACCCATTTCTTGACATTGATACTTCATATTTTTGCATCTTTTTCAGGGACATAACATTGTCATGCGTTCTTAACACAAAGATATCGGCGCAAAACTCATGAACTGCTCAAATGCTTGTAAAAGTTCTTGAGTAACTTCCTCAGTTACAGGATCTTTTCTTCTATACATCCACTCTCTCGATCTGTATATATATCTCTATTTGAAGAATTGTTTGAAAATATCGTTTTTTGTGATGGCTTGAGGGTAAACACTTTGGGTTTGATGTAGAAATAGTGCATATTACAACGATCATCCGTTTGAAATACCAACAGATGAGCGTTGGAAAAACACGTTGGAATATTCCGACGGCAACCTCAAAATTCTAAACTTTCCACCGGACATCTGTTGTACGTATCAATGGATACCCGTTGCCATTTGCAACGGTCATCCATTGGTTTTTATGTCTGTTATCAATGGGTTACCAACGGATCCATATAAAAATTTGCAACGGATACTATATGTTGATCATCCATTGACAATATCAATGGATTCCAACGAACATCGACTCATTCATAATTTTTCAAAACTCATTGCAATCCGTTGCAAAAATATCAACGGATGGATACATTGTCCCATCCGTTAATAATCGTCTATTACTCTATATGTATATAGACATACATGTAGAGTAACATGTGTAGTATAGGGTGTGTATTTTTTGGTGCTTTTGGATATGTCCCAACACCTCATATTATATATATGCTTTTGATATACACAGGTCAAAACAAGATTTTAGACTATTAATATTATATAATATGAAAAATCACATTGGTTTCATAATGTCAATAGTAATATCTAAACTAACATTACAATTACATACAAAAAATCTTTATACCCTCGTACATACGTATATACATTTACATATAGCTACTCGGTACAATATATGTGTATGTGATAGATGAGATGATGGTGAACCTCTTAAAGTCAAAGTAGGCTAGGTTTTCTTGTGATGTCATCAAAACTCGTGAGTCACTGATTAGGTTATCCATTAGGGACTTGAACTCAAAAAGCAAACTAATACATACAAGTATAATTAGTTCGTTAAGTCCTTAATTACAGTGATTAAAGGGGGACAATCTTGATTCTCAAGCCGTGTTCAATAAAATTAGTTAAATAAATCGCCTACGACCGCATTTAAGAAAGGACGTAATAAAATTCAAAATATTAGAGAAATGAAATACAACATATAAGTTACATGGACCATATTATAAGAAACTAAAAGGACGTAACATAGTTAAAAAAATAAGAAAAATTGAGACAAAATTTAAGTTTTTATGAGTTATATTGGTTTTTAATTAAAAAATAATTGGTAATAAATAGGTTCATTTATATCTTTTATATATCATATTAGATATGTTTTAATGTGATAATTCTAATACATGACTAATTTTTATTCAACTCGTATTGAATTTTTTATCGGTAATTAATATACTAATTTTACATCAATTGGACTCTAATAGCATGATTATGTCCACGTGTTTTCAATTCCAAATTAATTAACAATGAATATATATGTTTTTATCTGTAATATACTATTTTGAGTCGCTCAAATGATGTATATGAATTTTCTATATTCAAAATCAATTCACAATTAGTAGATTGATTAATATTTTTTAAATATTTGTAATACATATATAAATAAAATACTAATAGATGTGTGCATAGATTTATATATATATATATAAGATAAAATTTAGAGTAGAATAATATTATTGAGTGTTTTTTAAAAGTGATTACAATACAATATATAATAATATAAGAATTTTTAATTTTCAATAATAAATATAGAAATATATTATATCATCAAATCAAATCTAAATATACAAAAATATTTTATAATATTTTCAAATATTTTATACGTCCAATCAAATCTTAATATATGAGAATATTTTATAATATTTTTAAATCTTCTATACGCCTCTACAAATTTAAGGGTTGTGGAACAACCTCTTGAGATTGAAAATTAATTTCTCGAACGACATATATAAGAGTAATGTGTAGGTCGACGATGGAGGAGTGATGTCAACAATAAAAAAAAGGTGTAGAAAACGATTAGTCCTTATGAAACGCTTGTAGAAAAAGAAAAACAAAAGTAAAAAAATACAGATATGCATATAACGTGTAGTCAGTAGCAAATGGATAACGTATATCAATGGTTAATAGTATTAACGGATATAATCCGTGTGATTTATACGAGAATATTCTCCGAGATCACATGGATTATTCTGATGATATTTTACTAGATATTCTGGATATTATCTGATATCTTATTATATACCGAAATATTTTCGAATATTATACGAATATTCTACGATATGATATTTCTTTTTCCGTATGATATTGTATACTATATAAGAAAATATTATGTGATGAATAAAGAAACGAGAATTAATTCGACTTATTTCAAGATGTAGTCATATATTTTATTCGTTAATAAATAGATGCAAATTGAAGGATGAAGAGTTTATTACTGCATTGAAAAATGATTTACAACACAAAAGATAAAAATTAACAAAAGAGAAATAAAGAAACAAAAATGAAAGAAGAAAAAGAATTAATTTGTATTAGATTTTGATACCATAATAGAATTTAGAGTAAAATAAGATTATTGATTATTTTTATATAAGATATTAGAGTTACAATAAATAATAATAAAATAAATATTAATTTTCAATTATAAATATAAAAACAAATCATATCATAATCATATATATGTATATTTATATATAAATGTATATCCTTAGAACATGAGATTTGAGGGCAGTCTCTTACAAATATTTAAAGCAAGTCGTATACAAAATATTATGTTGGATATTAAAATATAAGCGATAAATTCTATAGAGAATGAAAGTAAAGATCTAATAGTGAAGACACACTTCAACTATGATAAAGAAATTATATGTTATATGGTTTAGCATATTTTTAGAAAATATATACATTAAATATATCTAAATATTTGTATAAGATTAAGAAAATATTAAGTGTATGAAGATAAGGAATTAAGCATAATTTATTCATATTTCATCAATTCATTCATATTTATGTGTATATATAGAAATAAAAAAAAGAAGTAAAAAAGCAATAAAATTTTCAAAGCATCCGACCAGAGAAATCTTTTGAGTGTGAATGGGGAAGAGACAGCATACGTGTCTACGAAAACTCTAACCATTTCTTTACAAAGTCATTTGTCTTTATTTTTTCATAAATTAATTATGTATTTTGATTATAAATCTTAATGTTTTAGTTGAAAACCCGGCTGTACAAGCAATTCAGTTGTTTAGCTGACCCTTGAAAAAAGTTACGATTTTCTATATCTCCAGTACTTAACTTTATGCACTCATTATATTTCTACGACTCTTTTTATCATTTTTTATAGAATAGTATGAGTTTCAAGGTTATTTAATGATAAAATAGGAGAAAGTTAAAAATATTGCCAAGTATTAATTTTAATCTAACTAATAAAAAAATATTCCAATAGTTATAATTATCCAGTAGTATATATATGTATATATATACATATATTATTTATATATATACACATGTGTGTGTGAATTTATGGTTCATATGATATGATGTTTGAAAAATAATAAAATATTAAAATTATAATATAGAGAATTTTTAGAGTTTATAGTAGTTGTTTAACCTCCAAGAAAAAAAATTTAGATATCGATAGTCTTTGAGTGAAAATTGGTTGATCATCGAGTCAATTAATTTGTGCACATAAATTGCAAGTTGTCAATGATATTGAGGTTAACAATGTACATGAGAATAAAAAAATCGGATAACACCCTAGTTACTAATGAAGAGAGATTAATCAATCAATGAGTTCATAAAACGTAATGTAAGCAAGAAACTCAAAAGTTGTGAATACCATGCCTTAAGAGTTTACTTCAAAGCATATATAGCTTTCTTAAGCTTGTAGATACATGATGAGTTATCAAGATCATTGAATCTATATGGTTCAGACATATATACTTCTTTAACTAGACCTCCTAGAATAAATGTATTGTTGACATCAAGTTGTCTAAGTGGTCAATCGATGAAATGGAAAGCCCTAAGACGAGCGGAGTGGTGGTGGCCTTCACAACATGACTAAACATGTTATGATAGTCAATCCTAGGAGAGTAATAAAAACCCTTTGCAACTAGCCTTTCCTTGTATTTGTCAATAATGTCATCAGGATTACATTTGATGCGGAACATCCATTTGCACCCAAAAATATTTTTTGCTTCATCTAATCAAATCTCATGTTTGTTTATATACAAGAGCTTCAAATATGAAAGCCATAAGTTTTTCCATTGTGAACTTTTGAATGCCATTATGGTTGTAGTTGGTTTTGTTTTATACATCACACAAGAAATGAGGTAAAAAAATCTTTTAGATGGTTTGGAAATATTTTTCCCTACTATTTTAACAATGGGGTGACAGTTGATGACAAGGCCATCGATAACAAAGTCGTACCAAAAAAGGGTTACACAGATGAGGAGCTAAACCAAGAAATCGAAATGACAAAAAGTTTCAAGTATCTACTCATACATGCATGTGCCATAAGCTTCTGAAACAAGCCATTAGAGATAGTAGGATGCATGAGAGACACTGTGTCAAAAAGAGGATTCGGGTCCAAATCAAAGAAAATTGAAATCAATTCACTCCATCAAATCAAACTCAACCAACACGGCTAAACCAAAGGGATCGAGTGACATAAATAAGGAAGGGGCAAGAGAAAGATCTTTCATTATTACCTTCAAAAGCTAGGAAATCCCCAAACCAGTTGATATCCCTATAAAATTGATACTCTTCTTCTATAAAGATGTCTAATGATGAGCGTGAACTCGAGTTATATATTTTCCTAGACCACTTCACCGCAAGTATACGGATCGTGTAGTACAAGGGTCGATCTCTAGGGACTAAAGCAGCCAAAACTAAGAATAACACTAAACTAAGACGAATGGAAGTAGATGGAGACGTGGTCCTAAATACCTAAAAACTAAACTAAGTGGTGACAGCGATAATAGGTTGGGGTAAACTCGGATTGACGAACACTACGGGTGTCGGGATACCGGGAATCGTATGGATGAAACAACTAAAGATCATAAACCTATCGAATTATCTTGACAACGGGAAATTCATGCCTAAGGTGAGGAGTGATTCTTCCGAGCCTAAACCTCCTAACCATGAGTACGTGCAACCCTACATTCCAGCAGTGATTAACCCGTACCATGGCAGCTTTACGAACGCAATCCTAATTCCTAAGTTGACTAACCGACTGGTCAGATTTTCATTAGCCAAACTTAACCTACAACTTAACAGATCCGGATTCATCCTCTAACCTTCCAGCAAAGTCTGAAATCCTATGTTACTGAGTGGGCAGCACTAGTATAAGAATGATAATGTTAAGTGTAGAACCGAATATCAAGATAAAATCAATAGATCTAAGCATTAACGCATAACATTGTTCACCCGTTACAATCCGATATCCCTAACCCATAGTTGAGAACCTACTCACTCATGGAGAATACATATAACGAAGATAACACAACCCCAAACATGATAGACTCTAGGAAACTCGATGCCTCGATCTTCCCTATTGTGTTACCGATGTAAGGATTGATGCTTCTCTTCTTCTCCAGCGTCTCCAAAGCCTTTCCTGATGTTTTCGAAATTCCTTGCCCTCTACGTCGCCCCCTTTGCTCTAGATCTCTTCTGGTCAATAAATTAGGTCGTTTGAATGCAAGATCTAGGTTATTGCGAGATACGCGGCCCGCTCGGGCACAACTTCTACCCGGTCGTGTAGAGGCGCACTCGGTCGTGTTCTTCGTCATGCCCGATCGGGTATCAGCACCCGATCGCGTTGTTGAGCGGCCCGAGTCATGCAAACACTCGGGGAATTTTGGCATGAATTAACGCCCGAGCGGGTATCCTTGTTGCGCCCAATCGGGTAAGGCTACCCGATCATGTTGCCTTTGTGCCCGGGTCGTGCAAGGTGTGCGAATAAAACCCCGTAGGTTTTACCCGAGCGGGTAGACCATGGTGCCCGACCGGGCACCCTTGTGAGCTTTATTTTTCTCTTTTCCACTCGTTGCTCGCGTGTTCCTTTGAGTTCTGAGGCTTGATCTTGGCTCTGAGTGAATTGATACACTTTCAGTGTTATCAAACTCCCCAGACCTAAACCTTTGTTTGTCCTCAAACAAAACTAAAGTCTAGTACAAGAAGAATTCAATAACGATGGATACTAGCTCAAAAATATCGAAGGGTTAGTCATTCCGCAAATCAACGCGTCACATGGATAAGAGCCTAAGCGTACCGAGTATAGCCTTATATCTACCGAAAGTGCTGAGCCATGAAATCCTACCAAAAATCTAAGTCTACTTCACAACCCTAGACAACGTCCAAGCAATCTCTTTTTATTTCGGTTTTTTCTTTTCTTGATTACGCAACACTCTAACCCTTAGGACGTAGAAAAGCGCCTCTACCCACCACTTAGACCCGAACCATCGAATATCGATGTACTCATGTCATTTTTAACTCGAAAAAGCAAAAAACTTATCCTAGATGACACCGGAGTATAAGCGTGTGGAATCTAACTCATGAACGCTAAAAATATCAAGTAAGCTAAGGCGAGACGGTATATACAGAGATATGACTACTTGGTACCGAAATCTAAGGAGTGAATTCCACTAGATAAGGGTTTCAAACACAACTACTCGACTAATCGGTATCAAAAGGCTTCTAAGCAAACCTAGACCATTATCCATGATTCAACAATGTCGCAAAACATGACTAAAGCTCGAAAAATTTTCACTAGATACCCATCTTATTCCTAATCCTAAACCTATGTCTAATCCTAAGTGCAAATATGTCGCTCTAAAATAAAATCCATATCACAAAATGAAGAGTACCCCCCAGACCTGAACGGAACACAGTCCCGGTGTTCGAGACCTATGAGGGATCCCCGCATGTAAAAACTCGAGAAAATATAAAAA
>CM071866.1:24382161-24402768 GCA_036759665.1 Gynandropsis gynandra | reverse complement strand
AGAAAGTAAAAAGGAAAAGGGAAAAGTGATCTAATCCTCATCCTCTCCACCGCGGGTGGCCGGAAGGCCTGCTGGCTCCACGGGTGCCCCTTCCCCAGGCGGGAAGTAGAAGGACTGCAGCTCGTAGGGGATGTGAGGATGGTACGGAATGGCTCCAGTATGATAGTCCTGCGGCATCAGTATGTATGGCTTCTGGTAATGCTGCATACTGAGCTGCTGAAATCGATGGACGGACTCCGTGAGGTAGTACATATGCTGGATCGACTGCTCCTGGAATTGCTGCTGCTCCGCATACCTCGCAGCCTCGATATCGTGCCTCGTCGCCTCCATGTCGTACCTCTGCTCTGTCATAAATGACTGATACCTAGTCTCCTCCGCTACGTACCTGAGGACGTCGGAGACTCCTTCCATCGAAGGAAAGTCAGAGCGGCGGTGAGGATACTCTGGGTGGGCGCGTGAATGTGTGGCGCATCGGCTGCGTTACATCGACATGGATGGTCCTGGTGCAGCGGCTGGAGGTGGATCCATCTCAGCTAGCCTTGGGCCGACGTGCCCGATGGCTTGATCAATCCTAAATCGTGATTCCTCCACGTCTAGACCCGGCATCTGAATCTTACTTAGGTCGACTTCCAAGTTGCGACCATGCTCATCCTTGTAGCACCAGATGACGTTGTACCTCTCTAATGTGATTGCCCTTCGGTTGCGTAGGTTCTGGAGGTTCAACTCGGGCTCTTCGTCGATCTTGTCCTCGGTCAGGATGCCAAGGTTGATCCCGACTCTCCGTGCGATCATCGTGACTATGCCACCGCACATGATCTTCAAATCCGTGCAACTCTTCTCGGTGGCTATGTCGAGAAAATGCCTCATCACCAACGACGCCAAGTCGACGTCTAGAATGTCCCACTCGTCGAGCTCAAAGCCTGATTGCACCACCCGCCTTAGATAGGCCAACTCTATGTGGTTGACTCCACCTTTGCGCTCCCTTTTCTAGTATTGACGAGACTAGAAAGTAGTGAAAATACCTCAAGGCGGGGTGGTGTATGTGGCTGGCCTTCGACCTCGTCGAGTATTCGCCGTACGCTATCTGAGCCCAGAATTCTGCTTGACGGCTCCGGTTGTGCTCTGGCATCTTCGTGAAGTTGCAGTGTGGAGCGTCAAGAATGATCGCGAACTGTCTCGCGGTGAGCCAATAGTTCTGCCCCAGCAGGCGGAACTCCATGAACGCTCTTTCCCGATCTCCGGACTCGGGAAATAAGGTTGCGTACGATGCGAGGAACTCCGCCGAGGTTGTGGCATGTGTACTCATGTGTATCTCTCAGTCCCGTCCATCCTAGCGTGTTGAAGATGGCGTCTATGTATGCCCCGATGTGGAGAGCACTCATCGCTTCGGCTGATAAGAAGCGGGACGGGAAGATCCACGGCTGAAGTTCCGTGAACCTCGACTTCTGACCGGACAAGAACGTCGTCGTCCGGTAGTTGTACTGTTGGTGGGAAGTGGTAATAGGCATGTAAGGCGTCAACTCCGTAATCGCATCCGACCTCGCTGGCCATCCGTGCTCTGGGTCATATGCGTCAGATCGGCGCTTCTTGGAACTCTGAAAGATCTTAGGGGCCATCTGGATTTCGTGATGAGAATGAGGAATTTTTAGATTTTTCAAGAGAGGGGAGACGGGGTTTCGAGTAATCGAGTCTCAACCGACGACGGTGAAACGGTGGCGGCACACAAGTGGCTCCGGCGACGAAATTGCAGAGTGAGGGGTCGAAAACCTTGGGAGCACGCTCGGGTATAATTTTTGTGAAGTGAACGACCGTTCGGGTTACTCGAAATATAACTTACCCGTGCAGATTTTATGGTGCTCGATCGGGTAGTATATGTTGCCCGATCGGGTGTCTCTCGTGACGACCTACCCACTCGGGTCGTCTGATGTCGCCCGACCGGGTCCCTTGAATTAGACCACGCCCGACCGGGTAGAGGTGTCTGCCCGACCGGGTACTGCTGCAAAACAGAAAAATCATACGAGGAAAACATGCAGCAAAAATTCGATAGACCACTAAATTCCTAGATCCTAGAAATTTTTCCAAAACTAAAAATAATGAAAAGGAGTTCGAAAATATGAAAATAAAACGAAAACGATGAAAAAGGATATGGGGCTAGGGTTGCCTCCCGAGAAGCACTTGTTTAAGGTCGCGAGCCTGACCAAAATGTGCTACTCATCAGGTGGACGTCCTCGACGTCGTCTCGTCCGTATCGTTTCGCGTGCAATATGTGATCGATACAGTGTGGCACGCGAATTTTCCGAATTTCTTTTCACGATCGGTAGCGTCTTCCCTAAGATCGGTTATAGTGCTCTCTAAGTTCGGTGCTAGATCGTGCTGTCCAAACATCCTGGTTGAGCTGTCGATAAGTACGGTTGAGTACTACATGTAACCGGTTATGTGTTTGTCGTTCATTTCCTTCAGCTTTTTCAGAGATGTTGTATGTGTGAGCCTTTCAGGTGAAGGCTTCATCTTTACCTTGGGTACTTTGTCGATGTCCCAATAATGAGTTGGACGTTTGGTGCAGCATCTCGGCATCTTAGGATCATTTGTGTACTGCCTTGCACCGCAATTAGCTAGGATTGTGTGGAAGTCTTGGTTGGGGGATTCCTCTTTCCTTTCGTTGTTGAGCGGCTCGATCGGTACCTTGTAGTTACCATCCCCAACCGCTATGCGATTCAAATCTAAGGAATCCTTAATCTGAACTTCCTCACAAGTTTCCTCGGCTAAACCTTCAAAGATGCCTTCGGGGAACACGAAATCGATAGGGCATGTTTGCTCAATCGTGTCCACTAAGCTGAATTCGTCTTCTACCTGGGGTTGCTTCGTGTGCTCATCAATGCTCGTAGCCTCATCCATTGTCGTGTTAGATTCATATTCTTCTTCAAACAAGGATGGACTCGGCTGATCTATCGTCTCACGATCCCTTAGGTAGATTTCGCTGACATATTCACGAGGATTTGTTTTCAAACTTTCCGATGCAACCTCTCGTGGTTGCAATGCCCCTTGTGCAAGATCTGAAGCTTGCGTGCCCAATGGTCCAAATAAATCGTCTATCTGCTCATTGGCGCTTTCTTGTTCCGCTTCCACTCCTATAAACAAGTTGTTTCAATTCTCAAACAGTTCAAGGAGGTAGTTGTACGTGGCAGGATAATCGAGGGCTGCTACGGATTGAGTCGGGTATGGCTGAGGCACATAGGATTGATAGCTCTGAGTTTGGGGTTCCGTCTATGGCTGGAAATTCCCGAACGATTGATGTTTATTCATCATACTCTCGGTATTCCGGTACGGGATGTAGGCGTGATCGCTCCATTCGTGATTGTACGTACTCCTGTAAAGATAAGCGTAGCTGTCGTAGATCTCCTCTTCATACCCCCAAGCGTCTGGTTCCCATGATTGCTCTAAGTATCGCGGGTGGTATAAGTCGGAGAGTATACGATGAGTCTCGGAAAGTTGATGCCTCAATTCAGCTATGTCGGCACCCGAAGAGTTGAAGTTGTCCATGTTACCTCCCAAGATAAAGGACATCAAACTCGATCAAGCTCTGTGAGATAAAGAAATTTTTTCGTTTTTTGACTCCATTAAAGAAAAGAAAAACAAAAGCAAAAATAAAAATACGAAAAACAAAAGAAGACTCCGGAAAGGACTAGATCTTAATCTAGCTAATTCCTAGTCTAGGCCGTTTTTAGTCCCCGACAACGACGTCAAAAACTTGATGTGCTGGAACACGAGTTATAAATATTTCTAGACCACTTCACCGCAAGTATACGGATCGTGTAGTACCAGGGTCGATCTCTAGGGACTAAAGCAGCCAAAACTAAGAATAACACTAAACTAAGACGAATGGAAGTAGATGGAGATGTGGTCCTAAATACCTAAAAACTAAACTAAGTGGTGACAACGATAATAGGTTGGGGTAAACTCGGATATGACGAACACTACTGGTGTCGGGATACCGGGAATCGTATGGATGAAACAACTAAAGATCATAAACCTATCGAATTATCTTGACAACGGGAAATTCATGCCCTAAGGTGAGGAGTGATTCTTCCGAGCCTAAACCTCCTAACCATGAGTACGTGCAACCCTATCTTCCAGCAGTGATTAACCCATACCATGGCAGCTTTACAAACGCAATCCTAATTCCTAAGTTGACTAACCGACCGGTCAGATTCTCATTAGCCAAACTTAACCTACAACTTAACAGATCCAGATTCATCCTTTAACCTTCCAGCAAAGTCTGAATTCCTATGTTACTGAGTGGGCAACACTATTATAAGAATGATAATGTTAAGTGTAGAACCGAATATCAGGATAAAATCAATAGATCTAAGCATTAACGCATAACATTGTTCATCCGTTACAATCCGATATCCCTAACCCATAGTTGGGAACCTACTCACTCCTGGAGAATACAGATAACGAAGATAACACAACCCGAAACATGATAGACCCTAGGAAACTCGATGCCTCGATCTTCCCTATTGTGTTACCAATGTGAGGATTGATGCTTCTCTTCTTTTCCAGCGTCTCCAGAGCCTTTCCTGATATTTTCCAAGCCTTTCCTTGCCCTCTACGTCGCCCCCTTTGCTCTGGATCTCTTCTGGTCTATAAATTAGGTCATTTGAATGCAAGATCTAGGTTGTTGCGAGATACGCGGCCCGCTCGGGCACCACTTCTACCCGGTCGTGCAGAGGCGCGCCCGGTCGTGTTCTTCGTCATGCCCGATCGGGTATCAGCACCCGATGGCATTGTTAAGCGGTCCGAGTCGTGCAAACTCTCGGGGAATTTTGGGATGAATTAACGCCCGAGCGGGTATCCTTGTTGCACCCGATCGGGTAAGGCTACCCGATCATGTTGCCTTCGTGCCCGGGTCGTGCAAGGTGTGCGAATAAAACCCCGTAGGTTTTACCCGAGCGGGTAGACCATGGTGCCCAACCGGGCACCCTTGTTAGCTTGATTTTTCTCTTTTCCGCTCGTTACTCGGGTGTTCCTTTGAGTTCTGAGGCTTGATCTTGGCTCTGAGTGAATTTATCTTCAAAGTACGTGGTTTTGCTCAGGAATTCGTCTTTTTAAGCTCATTTTGGCCTTGTCGCCTAAAAACCTGAAAACCAACAAAACAGACGTATGTAACTCATATTCGTATCGGATATATAAATCTATCTATGAAATATATGCGAAAATGGCACTAAAACCTAATCTAAAATTGATACACTTTCAGTGTTATCATCTAACAAATAGGAAATATTCTTAACCGCTAATAGATCAATCTCAAGCTTTCATTTGAGCATTTTCCTTATTAATGATGTGGAGCCTCTACTATATAAAGGACTCCATGATGAGGAAAAACCTCCTAGAAAGACACAAATGACACATGGACCGATCACAAGGGATAAGACCAGGAGGATGCATAACATTTTCACTCAAATGGTGGCATAAGCACTTGTAAAGGCATCACAAGGGCAACAAAAGCTGTCAATGGAGGCTTATGTGACTTGCTGACATGTGGAAGAGGCTTAGAACAACAAGAACCTGGAAGAGCTAGGTGTTCGGCACTGACAGCGAATTGCTTGAGCATAGAAAATTTTCTAGACCAATGTACATATGACATCGTTGGTTGTTCGACTCGAGCAATAATGTGTTTGACTCGAGCGAACCTACAAGGATAAAAAGAGCATTAAAAGATTTAGGTGACTTAGCTCGAGCAACACACAACTTGACCAAACATCACAGGATTGAACAAGCATAGAAATTGAATGTACTTTAGTTTTGTGGATTTATAGTTAAGACTTATGCGGTGTTTGATCGAGTTGTTGTACCACTCGACCGAGAATTTTCCCGAACTTTGTTAAGTATACTTATTGTATTCAGTTTTCCATTATTGTTTTTCATTATAAATAAGGGATCCATTGTATAAATTTTTAAAGAAGTTATATTAAATTCAAGATGTCTTTTTCGTTTCGATTTATTGAGTTTCAACTACTAAACTCTTGGAGAGATTCTAAGTGTTCAATGACTTATCAATACTAGATCACAAGTGTTATGATATCGTTCGCTGAGTCTAGAGTTTTCTAATTGGATTGTAGTTGAGATTTGAACCATCATTTCTTTATAAAAGAGAAGTTTTATGTTTTATTATTGATTAGTTAGGGGGTTTCAATTTGATTCCATATATCTAACGATAGAACATCGACCTTGGATAATATAAAGTAGTATCGGAGCTTTGTTCTTGCGTTACTCCATTATTTGTTTTATTTTTTTTATTCAGTTTAGTTTAATTTAGTTTAGCTTTTATCTGTATGGAAAAGAAAAAGAAAAACAAAAAAAAGTTAGAAAAGAAACATAAGAAAACAAAAAAAAATCAAAAAATAAAATAAAAAACAGAAAAAAAAAGAAAAAGAAGAAGAAAACATAAGAAATGAAAAATACAAAAAGAAAAAAGAAAAAGGACAAAAAAAGAATAGAGAAGAAAATATCAAGAGTCTTTATGTAGAAATTAGCGTCAAGATTTAGCTTGAATTAGCTGATAATTCACTACAAATTTGTTCTTAAGTTCCAAGATAAATTAAACAAGAAAAGATAGGAGAGGAGAGCAAATCAAGCAAAACAGCTCTCTAAGAAGATTCTTCTTTATGTTTGAATGGAGACAAAATTCTTCTTTATGTTTGGCAAACACAACACATCTATAAAAAATTATATCTCATACATTGAGAGTATAAGAGAAGGAACCAATGTGCATTATGATATCAATTGCATCGTCACCAATTATAAGTTTCTGTCCACCAACATACATATTATGAAGAAAGAAGTTTTGCAAATCGGATGTGATGTGCAATACACCACCGTGTAGCAACCATTAATATGCATCAAACAAGAGATCATAGTGTTGTGTGCTCAGGCCGGGGATGGACGTGAGCCACAGGACAAAGGAGATATCACAATTGGGGGATCCCCGATGGGATCAAAGAGACATAACAATTTATGACAATTAGGGATTCACGATGGGACTATGGGTTCAATGAGGATATGTGGTCGATAGTTTTCCCATGCTTATCGAAACACGTCTTTGGCGTTAAGATACCTTTTAACAATATAAAAAAATTTCCATAAATTTTTCATTTTAAATGATCTAGGTGATTGAGTGTTTTGTTCGAGTTTCCATATTCACGACCACAAAAAGGATCCACAGTGAGATTGGCATTGAATACCATTACCGAAAGTGAACATGTTTGGAGAAATTTTGTAGCAACCTTTGCCAAATGATTTAGTAACTTTTTTGTGAAGCTTTTCAATAGAGATTGTAGAATTTTTTGTTTTCACTGCATCAAAAATGTACTTGTAATCATCGGGAAAGCCATCAAGATAAAACTAGGAGCTTTATCCTTCACAAACGAATGTGTTTTATGCAATGAAGGGTTGTAGTGATGGTGTATAACAGAGAAGACGAGCTTAACTTGCAGTTTAAACGGTGCTAAAGCCGGATTCATAATGAGGATGTCGACAATGGTGAGAGAGGTCGACATGACGTCGAATTTTTCATGGAGAAAACAATCAAGTCTATGGGCCTCAAGGAAAGCGGAAACATAATGCTCCACGTGAGGTAACTTGTGGATGTTGATTGTGAGCAATACACAAAGCGGTTCATTCAAGTATAATGCCAATCCTTGTTCAATATATTGGTCGAGGCATTACCGAAAGCATGTCCTTCATGACCTATAATCGATGGCTATGCATTTGACTTAGCTTAGGCCGGAAAGAAGGGAGATTGGACGGATGGGTCGGCGACCATGAAGTGAAAAAGAGTCTCGGGTTGGTTTATTGGAGGCTTGATTTGTAAAAAACAAAAGAGTAATAATTTGATGTAAATATTGGGAAATCGAGAAGACCAAGACATATTAGCAACTATAATTGGAAAATCATCCACTAGAGATTGGGTACTAAAAAACCCTGAAATCTCGTACAATGTGATTGGTTGGGGATTGAGATATCAAAAAATCTGTTCATTTTGGCAAGTGTAGTTTTAAACGACGACTATTAAGAAAAAGTGTCATTGGAGGCAACCAAATAGTGATAGAAAAAGAAAAAGTGTGATACTCTTAGGGACAACAAAAATATCATAGAAAGTGTGTGTGCGTGTTGGAGGTGGGATAGCTAGACTCATTAAACGAGAGTGATAGAATGTATATTGTTATATTTATTGTCTGAGTCATGGGAGTGTGTGTTGTATTTTCGGTTATGAACGAAATAAGTGTATTTAAAAATAGATTAATAAAATACATTATATTTTTAAAAGCATTGTTAGTATTTTTTCTTTATAAACTACTTAAAGCCTTATTACATTATTTTAAAAGATTTTATCGTGAACAAGTTTTTTTTTTAAATAGTTTTGTGTTTGTATCACCTATATCACCTAAAAGAAACATTTTTACATAAAGTTTTAAACGAAAATACCCGCCCAAGGACATAAAATAACCAATGCATGAATGAATTTTTGGGATTCAAGGTATAAATGAGTATTTGGGAACTAGAAATAACATCCAGATAATTGATTGCCATTAAACCAAGGAATCATGCCTAGCATGATGTCGCCGGATCGCGTTTTGTGTATAAATTCGATTTGGGCTTGTTGTTTACTCTTCATTTGAACGAATCTGTTATTAGAAAAGAGACATAATTATTGGTCATAAATGAAATTACCTCTTGTTGTTTCCCCAACGTGGCTTTGGTATACACCAAGCTTGACTATAGAATATATCATATAACTTTGATTATAAAGGGACTCTTGATAACGCCTAATTCGGTCTAGTATTTTTATTTTTTTATAGAGTTAGTTTTATTATAATTTTAGATTTTACATATTTATTAAGCAGAATTGAGGTTTTTTTCTATCGTCTTCTTGTGTTTTGCATGAAACGAAGATATTGGGACACAAACAAGAACAAATGTCGTAAAACTACCCTCGGTTCAGCTGTGCAAGGTCGGGCGTCCAAGATTCCTAAAACGAAGAAATGGAAACATAACATTTTACAGGATAACAGAAATGGAAACCAGGCTGCTGCTTGCACAAAATGGAACAGAAAATGGAAACCGCACGCGTGGGAGAAAAAGGAAATGCACATAGAAAAAGGTAGTCGACCGAAAAGGAAAAGAGGGGAGAAAAGGAAATTTGGGCAAGCTGCTTCGGAGAGAAGAGGAAACCAACACGAAAAGGAAAGAGGGGAGTTCACATTCGGTGAGCTTTGGGTTGGATTCTCTCATCGAGAGAGGGAGAGAGCTCAAGGCCGAAGCGACGACAGAGACTAGAGTCGGGGGAGACGATCTCGAAATACGGAGGAGCTATTGAAGACTACAATATTAGAACATGGAATCATCTCTCTATGTACCTATGGCTAAGATAGATTTCATTTGTGCTTTGTTTTCTAAACCCATGTACGAGTAAATTTGTTGCCACGGGTTAGAGTTTTGCCAAAATGCAGTGAATGTTGGTGCTTAATGCTCAGTTATAAAATTTGATCATGTTTAGTTTGTTAGTTTGCTTCTAATGCTTTTATTCTTGCCGATCACTTGAATGAATCATTTTAAAAGTTCGATTGTATTGGGAGATAGATTAGATTTTGGAACCTAGTCATGACTTGGGGTTTTAATCGATTAGAACCTTGGTCGGTAGGTTGATTGAACCCAAGGATAGTGCTTGAATTCCCTA
The DNA here is from genome assembly GCA_036759665.1 of Gynandropsis gynandra. Classification (NCBI taxonomy): domain Eukaryota; kingdom Viridiplantae; phylum Streptophyta; class Magnoliopsida; order Brassicales; family Cleomaceae; genus Gynandropsis; species Gynandropsis gynandra. The sequence goes on along the minus strand of CM071866.1, from coordinate 24,393,029 downwards.
AATCTGTGAGAATATCTATAACCATGACCTATAATAGTATTTCATTGTATTATTGTGCACTTCTCAAAACTTGTGGTGTTTAACTTGTTGAATTTATCTCGTTAAATAGTTTAGTCATTATTTTGCATCCACCGATTGATTTATACCCGTCATGTTCATTAGTTAAATAACTATGTAGTTGCATCAGTTTCCCAGTGGTCGATCCTGGTACTACACAATTCCTATTCTTGCGGAAATGTTGGTCTAGGTAATTTATTAGTTGAGATTAACCACATCAAGTTTTTGGTATCGTTGTCGGGGAACTGAATACGGCATTAGAGTTAGGATATTTCTAGATTGGGACACAAACCTCTTTGGAGTCTTTAGTTCTTTTTCATATTTTTTTCTTTTCTTCTTTAGTCAATTTTATCCTTTTCGGAGCTTGCTCGATTCTTGTGTTTTGTCTTTTCTTATGCAGCTCATTCGTGCATGAGGAGTACCGGAAACACTAATCTAGTTTACGATCTAGAGATCGAGAAAACTACTAAGGCACTGAGGAAAATATCGAAAGCTAGTGTAAGCCAACTGGTAGATGACACACAAGCAAACTCAGGCAGCGAGCACGAGGAGGTAATCGAACTCGAACCTGCAGACGAGAGCGAAGAAGAAGAAACGACAGAATGTGGCAACCCAAACGCGCCACCCCATCCAGCCCCACCAATACAAGCTGCGATAACCTATTGATCCTACACAGTTCCTAGGCACAACCAGCTCTTGTCATGCATCAGTAGGAGGAACGCTTGCATCGAACTAAAATTGATATTTATTCAGATGCTAAGCAATGCAACATTTAGAGAGACCTATTGAGGATCCGAATCAACACCTCACGGACTTCAAGATGCTGTGCAAAACTACCAGAGCCAGAAAAGCGATTTTGGATGAGGATGGCATGTTAGCTGCCTTCTCGTTCTCCGTGAAGGATAAAGCGCAGTATTGAATGTACTCTTAACTGCCAAAATTCTATCCAATCATGGGGACAACTGCAGGAGAAGTTCATGACACGATAAAGCTCAGCTCGCCAAGAATCATATCAACACATTTGTGCAAGGGGTAGCTGAGATCTTACCTGAAGCATGGGAATAATTTAAAGGCTATTAACGCCTTTTCCCACACCACAGCATGGATAAGAGCTACCTCATACATAATTTTCTGCAAGAACTTTTGGACAACACGAGGATACTGATCATAGCAGCAGCTAGAGGCTCTTTGAGTAATCTCACATCTCCCCAGATGGAGGACCTGATCAATCGAATGGCAGAGGGGAGAAGCAATGCTACAGAGGAATACAACCATAATCTTCCAGTAAAGGTGGCTAATGTGAATGAAGTGCATGCTCTACATTCCGATATAGCTGAAGTGAAAGACCAAGTTGGGGGAATTTACCATATGCTATCTGAATCACGTTGTCATTTAGAGCAATCAAGGGAATAAGGAGTTCAGGGGAATAAAGAAGTGAACTACATAGGCAACAATCCACCTTTGGGGAACACATATAACCACATATGGAGAAATCACCCCAACTTCTCGTACATGAACTCTAATGGTGCATTGCATGTGCAACAACCATCGGGAAATTTTAAGCCGAGGGTAATGCCCAAAAACCAGATTTTCCAGCCGAGAATGCAGTCTCAGAATCAGAGTTATCAACCACATGCACCACCGCCGATCTATTCCGAAGCAACCCCTGATATTAGCACCATGTTTGCCTGCCTCCTCTAGAGCATCAAAATCAGAACAACCTGTTTATGGAAGTTAAAGCGGAGCAGAACAACACCGCAACGACATTTAACAAGGGTGAAGCATCTATAACCGCAGCGAAAAAGGCTATTGACGTTGACAAGCATAAAGAGAAGTTTGAGGAGGAAGAGGAATCGAGATACGTAAAACCAGAACCGAGGCCACCTCCTTTTCCATTTCCAGAACGTGAGTGCAAGAAAAACGACGATCCCAATTCGTAAAATTCGATGAAATGCTGAACAAAATGCACATCACCATTCTGTTCCATGAAGCATTGAAGAAGATGTCGTCGTATGCCAAGTTCCTCAAGGACGTTCTTTTGAACAAGGAGAACGTGGAGATGGAAACCGTGATGGTGCGAACTCGATGCTGCAACTGGACTTACCAAAGAAAATGCTCGATCCATGTATATTCAGGATCCCTTGTAAATTAGGCGATTATGAGATTAACCACGCTCTTATTGATGTTGGTGCAAGCTTATGCGTGCTACCATTGTCTCTATACGAGAAATTGGATCTTAAGAGCCAAATCGATTTATGACCAAAATGAATGGCACTCACCATGCCTGATCGAAGAGTGAAAATCCCCGAGGGCATGTTGGAAGACATGCCTTTACAAGTCGGAAAGTTCTTCGTCCCTCTTGACTTCATTGTCCTGGACATGAAGGAAGACAAAAACATCCCGATCATCCCCGGTAGGTCGTTCCTCAACACAACGAAGACAATCATACATTATGCCGAAGGAAGACACACACTAAAATTCGGTGACGAGGAAGTGGAGTTTAACTTGAACGACACACTCAAGCAGCCGTGCATGGTTGATTCACTTGTCTGCATCGATGTCTTAGAGGAATTAGCCGAAGAAGTTCTTGAAGAATTTTGGAATATTGATTCCCTGGAAATGGCCCTCTTAGCAGTTGGAGAACGGTTATACAAGGACACAAACCAAGTGACGCATTATAAGAAGCTACTGGATGAAGGAAAGAAGAAGGAGATCCCGGACAAGGAGTTATGCTCCGCCCGAGCACAACAGAGCATGGCCCAAGTAGATTGAGAAAATTTGGATAGTTTACACTGAGAGTAATGCTCAGCCCGTACACATATGAGCATGGACCGAGCAGATATCAACTCGACCCAAGCGGACCTGAGCTCGAACCGAACAGATTTCGTGGATCAATACAAAGACTTTCGTATGATCCGAGCAGACTCTAGCTCGACCCGAGCTACATGCGATGTGAACACAAACACTCCTAGGAGACCAAGAAGCCTCACCAAACGCCCAACACCCGATTGGAGCACTAACAAGGCACCCAAGGTGGAATTGAAGCCCTAACTACAAGGTCTTACGTATGAATTTCTCGGACTTAAATCAACCTATTATGTGATAGTGAACGACGAACTAGATGAATCCCAAAAGGATTGACTGTTAGACGCTCCTAGGAGATATAGGAATGCTATAGGTTAGACACTAGAGGATTCACCTAGAAGATGTTTATAACACTTTCATTGAACATCAGCGTAGACTTAATTCGAACATGATGGAAGTAGTCAATAAAGAGGTTCTTAAATGGTTAGACGCGGGCATCATATACTGTATATCGGATAGTGTGAGGGTGAGTCTTGTGTAGGTAGTCCTGAAAAAAGGAGGCATCACCGTCGTCCCGAACGCGAACAACAGACTTATCCCGAAAAGGACGGTCACAGGATGGCGAATGTGCATCAACAACCACAAGTTGAATGCGAATACTAAGAAAGATCATTTCTCGTTTCCTTTCATTGACCAAATGCTTGAACGTCTAGCTCTTCACTCCTACTTTTGTTTTCTTGATGGCTATTCAAGTTTCTTAAGATTCTGATCCACCCGAATGATCAAGAAAAGACGACATTCACATGTCCCTTCAGTACGTTCGCATATCACAGGATGCCCTACGGTTTGTGCATAGCATCCACCACATTTCAGTGCTGCTTCACTTTCATATTTTATGATGTGAATGGAAAGATTATGGAGGTGTTCATGGAATGCCATGCTGCACAAGCTGAAGAAGGCACTGGTTTCTACACAAATAATACAACCGCCACATTGGGAGCTACCATTTGAGCTCATGAACGACGCAACTAATTATGTTGTTGCGGCGGTATTAGGACAACAGAAGGATAGAATGTTGCACGTCATCTACTATGCGAGTAGAACCCTGGACAATGCCCAATGCAACTATTCTACGACTGAGAAGGTGCTGGTAGCGGTCATCTTTGACTTTGAGAAATTCCGATCCTATCTGGTCGGCTCTAAGGTCATAGTCTTTACAAATCATGTCGCACTGCGCTACCTTCTCACCAAGAAGGATGCAAAGTTAAGGCTTATTCGATGGATTCTAGTGCTGCAGGAATTTGATCTGGAAATTCGAGATAGGAAAGGAACCAAGAACTGGGTAGTTGATCACCTTTCACGTCTTGAAATCCCCGAGAGCATTCCCATCAACGATTCCCTTTGAGACGATGTATTTATGTTTGTGACTTGCGCGCCCACACCATGGTACGCAGATTTTGTGAACTATCCGGCATGTCAAGTGTTACAAGAGGGTCTCAACTACAATGCTAGGAAGAAATTCCTCATGATGTTGCGACATACTACTGGGAACCTCTACATATTTCATGGGCCCTTTCCCGTCCTCGTGTGAGAACCTCTACATATTGATCGTTGTGGACTACGTGAAGAAATGGGTGGAAGATCTAGAAAGTTCGACCAACGATGCCCATACCATGACCAAATCGTTCAAACATGTCATATTCCCGCGTTTTGAAGTTACAAGGGTGGTGATCATTGATGGAGTAAAGAACTTCGTAAATCGAGTGATAGACTGGCTATTGAAGAAATACGACGTCCGCCACAAGATAGTGATGCCATATCACCCTCAGACTAGCGGCCAAGTGGAAGTTTGCAACCGGGAAATCAAGTCTATTTTGGAGAAAACAGTCTCCAAATCTAGGAAGAACTGGAAGCTGAACCTTGATGATGTAGTATGGGCCTATCGAACATCCTTCAAAACTCCGACCAGAATGACACCTTTCCAAATGGTGTACGGTAAGGCATGCCACTTACCAGTTGAGTTAGAATATCGAGCGTATTGAGCGATCAAGACACTTGATGTGGGTTAATTTCAAGTAATAATTTACCTAGACTAATGCTTCCGCAAGAATACGGATCGTATAGTACCAGGGTCGAACACAAGGAATTGATGCAACTCTAAAGCTAGTAACTAATGAATAAGATGTGTGAAAGCAATGAGTGAATGGGAATGCAAATGCAAACTAAACTAAACTAATGAACGAAATGACTCAACGACTAAACACCATAGGTATCGAGAGTCGCACAACGATGCAACGAAGTTCTAACAAGATCATTGGTCTTAGATACTATCACGAGTTCAGGGAATTCAAGCTCTTATATAGGAACTGACTGGCGTAGACTTGTCCACTATCTAGCATGCGTATACCAATATATCTATTGCGTATCTCACCTACATAGACACATTAAGACTGCTATCCTAATCCCTAGATTCAATTGATCGACCTGCGTAGATTCTAAACCGATTAAATCCTAAATCATGGCTAGATTCCAAAGTCTAATCCCCTGGCGTAGATTCATTAGACTTCTATCATCATCCATTCGAGTGGCGTACAGGAATGATAGCATTAAACACAACCAATCAATCTGAAAAACGATCAAGTACCGAATTCATTTATTCAAGTGGCGTACAAGAACAAAAGCGTTAAGAACCACCATTCATTATGAACAAGACTTCGTTACATATTGGCAATACTCTCTAACCCATGGCTATAGATCTACTCGGACATGAACTTAGAAAACGAAATACAAAATATAACTATGTTCAACATTGATAAAGAATGAGATTCCTCCCTATTCATATACCGACGTCTTCAATAGCTCCTCCATGCTCCGGATTCCTCGTTTCGTCCTTCTCCCTCTTTCTCTATGTCTCTCCAAGTGTGTCCTCTAATGTCTCCTCATGTCCCCCTTTTTGTCTAGTACGAATACTAGCTTTAAAAGGTCTTTTTTCTCCTATATTGCCGTTCTAAAATCAAAGAGTTTGTTGAGAAAAAGGTGGACCCGAGCGGGCACAACTTCTACCCGCTCGTGCAGTCCATTAGCCCGTGCGTGCATGACTTGAAACCTGGTCAGGCTGGCATGCCCGAGCGGGCACACTTTGAGCCCGAGTCGGGCAAACTCTCGGCGAAATTCTGGTCCAATTTGCAGCCCGATCTGGTGCACAAACACAGCCCGAGTGGGCACACTTCATGCCCGAGCATGTACACTATCAAATATTGTTTCCGCTTCTTTCGCTCGATGCTTGAGTGTTTGATTTGCTTCCATGGCCTTGCACAAGTTGTACCTTGTCATTCAATAACGTTTTTGGGGTTGAATTGCCGTAATCTCTCGTGTTTCGCTTCATGTCTTCGTTTCCTATACAAAACACGAAATGTAGATGAAGTCCTCGAATAAACTCGATAAATCAGTGAAATCTAAGAAATCTAATCAAAACTAAACCTAAGAATGATATAGATACTACGACGGATTACGTGTTATCAAACTCCCCCAAACTTAAACTTTGCTCGTCCTCGAGCAAATCTATAGTCGAGTACAAGAAGAGCTAAACAACAATGGATACTAGCACAAAAACTTCGAAGAATTAGCCATCATGCAAAACAACGCGTCACATGAACGCAAGCCTAAGCGTACCTAGTTCAGACTTCTATCAGCCGAAAGTCACGAGCCATGCAATCCTACCAATGACCTAAGTTTATTTCATTCCCCTAAACAACGTCCAAACGATCTCCATACCAATTCTCCTAAGCTTGAGATATCATTAAACTCGTATTCTCGTTCTTATTCTTTTTTTTCTTTTCCCTTTTTTTCTCACATTTTTTTAATAGATCCACGCTTGATTCCTAGGACGTCGAAAATCAAAGAGGGATGGCTTTCTACTTAGACCCAGGCTGCCTATGGCACACTCATAAGGTCTCGTAACCTTAGCGGAGTGAAGAGGTGCGTCATTGAAGAACATTTTTCTCTTTTTATATTTTACCAAAGAATACGCATCACTCTAACCCTTAGGACGTAGAATAGCGCCTCAACCCACCACTTAGACCCGAACCATCGATCTCGATGTACTCATGTCAATCTAAACCTGAAATAGTAAAGAGAAAAACTTTTCCAAGATGACAGCGGAGTATAAGCGTGTGAAATCTAATCACAATGAACGATAAAATATATCAAACAAGCAACGATCAATCGGTATACACGGAGATATGGATAATTGGTACTGAAACCTAGGAGGTGAATGCAACTATAGATCATGGTTTCAAGCACAACTACTCGACTAATCAGTATCCAAAAGACTTCTAAGCAAACCTAGACTATTGTTCACGATTCGACAAAGTCGTACAATAATGATTAAAACTCGAAATTTCATACTAGGTATCCATCCGTTAAATCCTAATCCTAGTCCTAATCAACATCTAATCCTAATCACATGCATGATACTCGATGAGTACTCCCCCCAGACTTGAATGAAACATCATCCCGGTGTTTAAGACCTAAGATGATCTCGCATACTAAACAACGGGAAAATAAGGGTTAGAACGTGTGCACTTGTGTATCTTGCAATCCCGGGTTAGCGTCCGGACGTTGTATGCGTCTCCTCCTCAAGGATGATATCGACGTTGAAAAACCTGTGAAAAAGAATCACACAATCCAAAAGAAGGAATACTATCCACCGAGTAAATCAATGTGAAAAGAAAAAGAATAGGTCCAAAAACAAAATAAAAAGAAAATGCAAAAGTCGGGCTGCCTCCCGATAAGCGCTTGTTTAAGGTCGCGAGCTTGAACGAATGCTACTCATTAGGTGGACGTCCTCGACGTCGTCGTGTGCGTAGCGTCTCGCGTGCAATATGTGCTCGATAGGGTGTAGCACGCGGATCAGTGGAGTTCCTTGCATGATCAGTCATGTCTTCCCTAAGTTTGATCATGATGTTCTCTAAGTTGGGGGCTAGATCGTGCTGTCCAAAAATTCTGGTCGAGCTGTCCATAAGTCCGGTTGTGTACTCCATGAAACCGGCTAGGTGTTCGTCGCTTGTTTCCTTCAGCGTCTCCAGAGATTTTTGGTGCATGAGCCTTAGTGATGTAGGCTTCATCTTCACTTTGGGTGCCTTGTCAATATCCCAATTGTGTGCTGGACGTTTGGTGTAGCTTCGCGGCATCTCGGGGTCGTTTATGTACTGATTTGCACATTTAGCTCGGGTTGTGCGGAAGTCTCGATCGGGGGATTCCTCCATCTCTTTGTTGTCAAGCAGCTCGTTTGATACCTTGTATGATTCTTCTCCAGCTGCTATGAGATTCATATCTAAGGAATCCGTATTATGAAATTCCTCACAAACTTCCTCGGCTAAATTCTCAAAGATGCCGTTGGGGAACACAAAATCAATAACGCACGGTTGCTCAAGTGTGTCCACTAAGCTGAACTCTACTTCCATCTCGGGTTTCTTCATATGGTTATCAATGTCTGTAGCCTCATCCACTGCTGTGTTAGATTCTTCTCCTTTTTCAATTATCAAGGGATTTGGCTTATCTACCGTCTTTATGTTGTTACGTTGTGGGAATGGTAAAGGAAGAGGTCTAGGTTCGGGTATGACGTATTTAGGCTCCTCTTTCCCCTCTTTGTGCTCTTCGACGTGGTTGCTGCCCTCTCTTGCAACTGCCCTAGATGATTCTCCCTTTTCAAACGTTGAAAGAGTGGGCTGATCCAATGTCTTACCGCTCCTCAAATAAATGTCGTTGATTTGCTCACAAGGATTTGCTTCCGATCGCGCCGTTAGAACTCCTTGTAGTTTGGAGGAATTTGCAGCGAGTTGTGCAATTTGATTGTCTAAGATGAAGCACGGGCCGGATCAAAGCTCAAGGCCCACGGACGAGTTAAAGAGCGAGGCCCACAAGAAGAAGACGCGGCCCAGCGGGTGAGGCCCAGTGACAAAGCCCATTCGTGAAGCCCATGCAAATCACAACAAGAACAAATTGGGGTCAATATTTTGGGTGAAAAACATGCAACGGTAAAGAATTAAAATAGATAGACAATGCAGAATATGACTAAGGTCAAAGGCTATGTTTAAAGGCCTATTTTAAGGATATATAAGAACTTGTCTGAAAAAGACAAACATATGTATTTTTGAATGAGTTTTAATATATATGAAGTAAGGTGTGTGAGATTCACACATCAGAGAAAATAATCGAGCAACACTTAGAGCATACACACAAAACGTGAGAGATCAAGAGAGAAACACAGTGAGCATAAGAGAGTTTCATTTGAGTTCATTCATTTTTAGTTTTACGTTTGCACAAGGTATTAAGAAGATGAGAGTTTAGCTCATGACTTACATATTTTATTCATGAGCATATCTACAAAAACCACAATTGGTATCAGAGCCTTTCGGATCTAAAGGCCGAGAGGGAGCACAAGCACAAGCACAAGCACTACGTACAGCACAAGCAACCGCACAAGTTAACCAGCACAAGAAATACTTGAAAGAATGCAGAATACACCACCGATACCGGTATTTGATGGTAAGAGCTACAACCTCTGGTAATAAAGATGAAAGCTTTACTCAGATCGAAGTTATTGTGGAAAGTAGTCACTGAGGGACTACCTGAGAAGCCTATTCTAGGGGCTGCTCCGGTTGAGGAATAGTTGCAGAAGGCGCTGCAACATTGGGAAGAAGATGAAGCGAAGGACCAGACTGCACTACAACTCCTGTATAGTGCAGTCACGGATGATATTTTTGTTGCGCACATCTCAATGTGCGAGTCGTCTAAGGCCGCTTGGGACCTCCTCAAGGAAAGGTTCCAAGGAGACCCTAAGACAGCCATGATTAAACTTCAAAGGCTTCGGGCGAGCTATTATACGTTAAAGCAAGGAGAGAAGGAGACGATTAAAGAATTTGCTAACAAGGTCACCGAGTTAGCAAATGAGATGAGGGCCTTTGGAGACGAGATAAAGGAAGAAACTTTAGTCTCGAAGATCCTGTGTTTGTTACAGGAACGTTTTGACCCGTATGTCGGGATCATTGAACAAACAAAAGACCTCACGACACTGACTGTGGGGGAGTTGGTAATATCCTTGTAGTCTCAAGAAGCGAGACTGGAGGATCGGCACGGTGGTGGTCTGGAAGGCGCATTCTAGGCAAAGAACAAAGGACCAAGAAATCTGGGCCAAGCAAGAAACCCTTCGGAAAGGGGTATTTTAAATTCAAAGGAAAGAAGTTTTGCAGCATTTGCAGAAACGACAATCACCAAGAGAGCAAATGTTTCTTTCGAAACAAACAAAACCAAGGAGAACAAAACAAGCAAAAGAGCAAAGAATGTTATACGTGTGGCAAGTTAGGCCATTTTTCGAGAGATTGTAAAGGGAAGGGGCCTGCACAGAATCAGGCTCACATGAATCAACAAGAGGAAGAGGAGAACTCACTGTTTACAGCGGCACATTTGACACATGAGGTGTTCAAAGACGACATATGGTTGGTGGATAGTGGAGCTACAAATCATATGGCCAAACAGAAAGAGTATTTCTCAACGCTAGATAGGTACTTTAGAGTGCCTATAAAGGTTGGAAATGGTGAAGTTTTGTGATGCGTATCAGAGTTAAATAACCTAATCTACCCCCAAGTGCACGGCACGTGTGTAGTATTTTAGGTGTCGATCCCACAGAGACTACGCAACACTACCTAAACCCGAACTACGAATCAAACTTGCTAACGAAAGAATGGTGATTAAGGAATGAAATACTGAAAGTAACTAAACTACTTGGGTTCTAACGATAACACAAACATCCTAGGAATCCGGTTTCACCACAAGACTACCAAAACCAACGATCAACCTATCCATCATGCAATCCCTGTTAAAGCTATCTAAGGCGGATGATCCTAATATGATATCTACCCTCTCTCGAGGCATAGACACGTGATCTAGACAAGCTGCCCCCTACTTTCGTGGCTGACACCTTGAACTAAACCCATAGACTCTGT
>CM071866.1:24273545-24375882 GCA_036759665.1 Gynandropsis gynandra | reverse complement strand
AGTGAGTGTGCCCACTCGGGTGCGGCTAGGGCGAGTCGTGCGGATGTGTGGGCTGGAATGCATTGCCGATCGGGCATGGTATGTGTGCCCGCTCGGGCACAAGGCAAAATGGTCCTAAATGCTTGCCCGAGTCGTGCTAAATGGTCCACACAATTGGCCGTAGGTTTTGCCCGATCGTGCAAGGGTTGTGCCCGACCGGGTGAGGCTTTTCCATGCTCAATCTCGTCCCGTTTGTCCCGTGATGATCCCCGAAGTTGCTCCTTAGCTCCGTGCATGTTCCTTTAGCTCCAAAATGATCCAAATACGCGTAAAAATCTGTAAGAACATGAAAAGCACGAAAGCAAGTAAAACGGATACGAAATCATACGTAAAACATCACATATGTATCAAAAACGTCTCCTAAATCGTGCAAGAAATACGTATGAAAACGAGATGATCATTTTGACCACAGCCGGTAAGGGGAACATTCAGGTTCAAACGAAGAAGGGTATTAAGACGATCAAGGATGTTTTCCTAGTGTCGGGGTTGGACAAGAACTTACTGAGTGTGTCGTAGATGGTGAGGAATGGTTACGAGGTGAGATTCACCGAGGATAAGTGTCTAATACAAGACAAGGCGGGCTCTAAGGTGATTGAGGTGAAGATGGTTAAGAAGGCCTATCCTCTCAAGTGGAGGATAGTTAAGGAAGAGGCTAGGGTAGCCGAGGAGAAAGTAAGCATTTCAGACCTATGGCATAAAAGATTAGGTCACACTGGTTTTCACAACCTGGAGAAGCTACAGAAGGCGAATATGGTGAAGGGTTTGCCACAGTTAACTGTGGTAAAGGAGGTGTGTGGGGCTTGCGTGAAAGGCAAGCAACACAGGGAAGAAATCCCCAAACACTCGGAGTACAAAGCAAGTCAGGTTTTAGGTCTAATTCATACGAACCTATGCGGACCTATGGAGACACCCTCGTTGGATGGGAGTGTCTATCTGTTAACTTTTACAGATGACCACTCCCATATGACATGGGTATTTTTTATGCGGCTTAAGTCGGACGTTTTTGCAACCTTCAGAGGGTTTGCAAGTCAGGTTGAGAACTAGACCGAGAAGAAGATAAAGAAACTAAGGTCATATAGGGGTTTGGAGTTTAATTCGAAGGCATTTTCATACTATCTGGATGAGAAGGAAATTCTAAGGGAGCTCAGCGTAGCTTACACACCCCAGCAGAACGGGGTGGCAGAACGAAGAAACCGGACGTTAATGGAGATGGCTAGGTGCATGTTGAAAGACAAGAATATGCCCAATAAGTTTTGGGCAGAGGGAGTGTTCACGGCGACATATATACAGAACAGATTGCCTACTAGGGCATTAGAAGATAAGACTCCATTGGAGGTTTGGAGTGGACACAAACCCTCCATTGGACACCTAAGAGTTTTCGGGTGTCTATGCTATAAGATGGTTCCTGCGCAAAAACGAAGTAAGCTGGATGACAAGTCTCAGGTGGGTGTTTTCGTTGGATACAGTAGCCAAAGCAAAGGCTACCATATATATGTGATAGAAACTGGGAAGCTGGAAGTGTCTATAGATGTCATTTTTTACGAACATAAGTGCTGGGATTGGGAAAGATCAGAAGAGAAGAATAGCCTTGTTCTTGTGGTACATTTAATACCGCAGGGTTTCAGCAATCCAGAGGGAGTTCCAGCCATTACATTTGAGGTTGGGAGCTCCTCTGGACAGAATAGTGAGAGTTTTAGGAGGATGACTCCACCTACAACTCCACTACAGCTTTCACTCTCAAACACGCCATCATCACAAGAGGTGAGCACTGGAAATTCTAGTGAGTCATCAAGGGAGGTACACAAAACGCGAAGATTAAGCGATCTGTACAGGATTGAGGAGGACATAGAAGGGGTACAGCTCGAGGAGGGTTCCTATCTAGCTATGGTGGAACCCTCATCCTACGAGGAGGCTATGAAACATCCAGAATGGAAACAAGCAATGGACGAGGAGATGGAGATGCTCCGTAAGAACCAGACATGGTATCTTACGGAGAGACTCTCAAACCAGAAGGTGATAGGGGTCAAATGGATTTATAAAATTAAGACAGATGAGGATGGACAGATTAAGAAGTATAAGGCACGCCTAGTAGCAAGGGGTTTTTCACAGACCCACGGGTTGAATTACGGGGAGACGTTTGCCCCGGTCTCAAGGCACGACACGATAAGAGCCCTAATTGCTATTGCGGCTCAGAAGGACTGGCCTTTGCATCAAATGGATGTAAAGTCAGCCTTTCTGAATGGAGAGATTAAGGAGGAGGTCTATGTTGAACAACCACCGGGATACGAGGTACACGGTTCTGAACACAAAGTTTTACGTCTTTATAAAGCATTATACGGTTTAAAGCAGACACATAGGGCCTAGTATAGCAAGATAGACACATTCTTCTTGCAAGAAGACTGTGTACGAAGCTACTGTGATGCAGCAATGTACATCAAGACAGTAGGAAGTAATATTCTGGTTGTGTGTTTATACGTGGATGATATAATATTGTCGGGTAACAGTTTGAAGTTAATTGAAGATTTTAAGGCTATGTTGAGTTCAGTTTTCGACATGAGTGATTTGGGTGGATTAAAATTCTTTCTGGGTTTTGAGGTTAAGAACCTCGTGGATGGTATCTTTATGAGCCAGGAGAAGTATGTAACCAAACTTCTCTCGAAGTTTGGTATGCTAGACTCTAAGGGTGTCACAACACCTTTGACCCAGTACTGCAAGTCGAGAGAGGACGGCAAACAATTTACCGATCAGACGTTGTACCGAGTATGGTGGGACGCATCCTCTACCTCGCTGCTACACGTCCTGACCTTGCATTTGCCGCTTCGTACCTGTCACGAAGCAATGCAAAACCGACAGTCACAAGTTTACAAGATGCAAAACGGGTGTTACGCTACATAAAAGAGACCAAGGACTACGGACTAAGGTTTAAACGGGTTGAGAATGCAGAACTAGTAGGCTATGTCGATGCAGACCTAGGACACAGTCTACATGACATGAGAAGCACAAGCGGATATTGTTTTACGATCGGAAGCACTGTGTTTAGCTGGGAAACACAGAAGCAATCGATCGTGGCTCAGTCGACTGCAGAGGCCGAATACATGGCCCTGAGTGCAGCGACGAACCACACGACATGGCTAACTAGGTTATTTGGGGAACTAGGGTTTCGCATGCATATGCGGGTACCACTCTACAGTGACAGTACATCGGCCATAGCTATCGGGAAAAACCCGATAGACCACAAGCGGACCAAACATATTAAAATCAGGTTCCATGTCGTAAAGGAGGCGCAAGCAGAAGGACGAATAGACTTACGATTCGTTCGGGGGGAGGAGCAGGCAGCGGACATCTTGACGAAGCCTCTGTCCACCGGACGGTACTGCGAGCTGAGGGAGAAAATCAGCGTGGTTCCTCGACCGACCAGGAGGGAGATTGTTGAAGCTGACCGGCGAGAAACTGAAGGGGCGACGAGAATCGCCTGGTCGAGAGAAAACCCTAGGCGAAATGTTGAAACGGGAGGTTCTGGAGTATTCTTCAGAACCCCTCGAAATGAAGATGAAGCACAGGCCGGATCGAAGCTCAAGGCCCAATGGACGAGATGAAGAGCGAGGCCCACAAGAAGAAGACGCGGCCCAGCGGGTGAGGCCCAGTGACAAAACCCATCCGTGAAGCCCATGCAAATCACAACAAGAACAAATTGGGGTCAATATTTTGGGTGAAAAACATGCAACGGTAAGGAATTAAAATAGATAGATAATGCAGAATATTACTAAGGTCAAAGGCTATGTTTAAGGGCCTATTTTAAGGATATGTAAGAACTTGTCTGAAAAAGACAAACCTATGTATTTTTGAATGAGTTTTAATATATATGAAGTAAGGTGTGTGAGATAGAACACACATCAGAGAAAATAATCGAGCAACACTTAGAGCATACACACAAAATGTGAGAGATCAAGAGAGAAACACAGTGAGCATAAGAGAGTTTCATTTGAGTTTATTCATTTTTAATTTTACGTTTGCACAAGGTATTAAGAAGATGAGAGTTTAGCTCATGACTTACATATTTTATTCATGAGCATATCTACAAAAATTACACCAATGAATATTTTATCCTGCACTGTTAACGATGTG
This sequence comes from Gynandropsis gynandra, assembly GCA_036759665.1. NCBI lineage: Eukaryota > Viridiplantae > Streptophyta > Magnoliopsida > Brassicales > Cleomaceae > Gynandropsis > Gynandropsis gynandra. The sequence goes on along the minus strand of CM071866.1, from coordinate 24,371,718 downwards.
ACTCAAAATGCGAATTTACCATTCCAAAAAACTGTAAATACACCTTCTTATCTTCAAAGATGGCTATACTGAGTAGCTTCACAATGTCATGAATATTTTTGAGTTTTCAGTATCATCTCGGACCTTATAATTAACAAATTTAAAACCACGCTTTCTAAGATTAGGGTGAGCCAATATGATCTTGCCTCCATAGTTAATCTTCTCGGTGTTTCGTACTATCCTCTCTCGGTCAAGTACTTGGATCTGCCCTTCTTTTTCCCGCTGTCCTAGGCATATCGATTGTGCGGATATACTATTTATTATACAAAAAAAAGTTCCATTCTTAAACCCTTAGCATCTTAATGTTACGGGTTGTCCGGAACTTATTGCCTCGGTCAATTATTATGGTTTGATAAATGTTTTGGCATTCGTTTTTGTTCTTCCCTCCTCCTGATGTAAAAAAGAACTTGACTGTACATGTGCTTCGTTTCTCTGGTCGGGTATTCCTATCCATCCAAAAATGCAAAAGTGTTGTCGGCCTAAATTTGTACTCTAAAACAACAGTGTGTGCTCGGTTTGTACTTTTTAGAATATGTGTCTTTGTTTTATATTAATTTAGATTCGTTTCTTTTTACCAAAAGAGACTACTTATGGTTTTTGGTGCAAAAGGATCGTCAATTGATAAAAAAATTTAGTCCATAATGTTAGGTCTCCCTAGTAGTTAGGTTTGGCACAAACTCTTACAGATTTGGTCTTTAGTGAAAAATATCTTCGTTGCTCAATTATTAACGAGAATGATTACTCCTTTTGGTTTGATTTGTGGACTTCTTTTGGCCTATTTATCCTTCTTACGAGAAATGGTGTTCCCTCCAAGGTTGAGTGGCAGATGCAACACGAAACATGGAGTGGTTCTTTCTTTTAGTTGTATCCCAGGTTATGGTTAATATTCAGACTATTTTGTGTAAAGCATTCTTCCTTCGCGATGCTAGTAATGATGTCTACTTTTGGTATGTTTACCATAGCACCCAACTTCTGTTTTCGACTAAGCAAACTTGGAAAGTGATCCAAACTGTCAAATCATTTGTGCTTTGGCTCAAGGTTGTTTAATGTAGACAAATTATTCCAAAACAAAGAAGAATACAATCTTTGAAGTTTTGATGGACAATCCCAACATGTTTCTAAGTTCATCAAAAACAACCGAATCTAGACTTTCTTCCATGAAATAACATGTATAACCCGTATTGATGCTCATCGAAAAAATTGAACCATATATGCACTCTTTATCCAATTGAGCCAAATTAGGGGAGTGTTAATTGCAAAGAGACCAATTATAATGATCTCTCGACTCGTAGATTTCGCATGGTTCACTTTCATTGTAAATCTCTCCGGTGAATGATTGTTTGACAAATCATTGAATTATAGGTGAAATTTTATGCTATACGTATCAAAATTTATTTTTTACCTTAAATAAATTTATTTATTTTTTTTATGTGGTTTCCCATATCCCTCGCATCAATTATAGATGTAAGGTCACAAAGATGTACGTTGTATAGTTTCGCGACACATCAAGAAAAAGTATTGTGATATCTCTCTCAAAAAATACAAGAAAGGGTTAAATATTCCTAAGTGGAATTTCACCAATATATCGGAGATGAGCTATTTTTTATAATGGTGGGTAACAAAATATTAAACTTAAAATAATAAGGCTTGGGCTAGACGATAACCTTATACTTTACCATTTTTCAGATAAAATTGAAGGAAAATATGCATGTATGTGTAATAGCCTTAATAATGAAGCACAAAGAAAACGTAGAACACAACAACAATGTCAAGACAAGAGTGCCATCTGATAAATTTTCCAAGCAAACGCGTTCGAATTGACAATGATATCTAGGTTTTACTATTTATAAATCATTGATTAACAAAAATGTTAGGTTATAAATAATCTAATATAATATTATAAAAATATTACCAATTGTTATTATTATCAATTAATTTTGAGTTAAAAACTTGTAAAATTTATTATTTTGTCAATCCATTTACTCTAAATTTGATATTTTATCCTACAGTTGGTTTCATTTCAAGATGACTCCATAAGATGTAGAAAATACATATTCAATCACTTTTAAACTCTCTTGATCAGATTCGGAAAAACTCTAAAATCTCTTGTCAATATCACTACCACAAATCAAAAAGTCGTCAGTGAGACTTCAAACCCATCTATATCTCCTGGTATGATATAAACCATGTCGTCAAGTCATAGCTATCCGAGACTCTCTCCAAAGATGTGTTCGAGTATGTCATTGGCCTTGAAAACAGCTATTGAGATATGACAATCTCTAACAAGAAACTTCAATCAAATTTGTATCTCAAGAAAGTCTTATCTACATGCATCACTTCTATTATTAACAAATATGGAAAAAATATGAATAAGTATCTAAGGAGTTCAAATCAAACTATAATCATCTAAACTCGATTGGAAAACCATTTCCACACAATATGAAGATCTATCGTCAATTACAAGATTTAGGAAAGAAATATGAAGTTTTTACAAGTGTTATTTATTCTTAAATGCATGATTTTTCCTTTCCATCACACAATGATGTCTTTAGTCAATTAACAAGTCTTGTTTTGCAAAGTAAAACTCATAAACTTTAGGATGTTTACCATCATCACGCTTTCACAGCTCCGCAAATACCATAAGAGAATCCTTCTTACTCTACACCCCATGTATATTATAATAAAGCATCTCGATCATTCATGAGAGGCCTAGTTGTTTCAAGTTTCAAAAAGGTTTCACTTTTCGAGGTAGAGGTTTTACGAAACAAATATATTTTCATCCATCTGTAACTCACAACAGGCAAGTTAACTTGGAAGATTGAACCCATCTTAACTTAATGTGCCAAATTTATGGAAAACAAGAACACAATGCTTAAAATGTTGGCATGTCTTTGATAACTCCTTCCAGCATCAAGATATTCCTATATAGTTTAAATTATATTTGCATTTCAAAAGCTTCTGGTGCATAGTGGTACCTTGATTAAAGGGTTACCTCTCATAAGACAAATTTATCATGTCATCTTCAACCCTTGTGATGTGATCCTTGATCGACGTTCTAATGTTAAGAGGATGGAATTGGTATGAAATCCACTAGTAACCCAATATTAGAACCTAGAACTTGTATTCTCGAAAAATGGATGTCATAAACCCTGACTACAACCCATCTAAACAACTTCAGACACAACGAGCGATGCTACAACACTTGTGATCTAGTGTTGATAAGTCAGTGAATATCTCAGAATCGTTCCAAGAGTTTGATAGCTTAATGTATATGATTAGCAAAGAAAAAACACTCTTAAATCATAATAAATTAGTTTAACAATGAATAAAATAATCTCCCTTAAAAAACTCGATAAAATCGCTCGAATAAGGAGTCAGGTCGTTTGGTTGAGTGACATATAAAATTTTAACCCTAATAACCGAAAAAAATAAAGATAATTGGACAAGAAAAATGTTCAGGTCAATCGTTTTTTGCTGTTGCCGAGCACCTTGGCCAAACAAAAATCTGCACTGGTCGAACATTGTCTAATGCTCTTGTTGCTTGCTTTTTTGGCCTCCTCTCCTTGTAAGGACCTCTAGTAGTCTTTTTTTTAAGTGTAGTTGGGTGTTCTCGTGGGGTCTTTATCCATCCTTTCATTCCTAATTGTTTGAATAAATCTCGAAACTCATTTTTCTTACTCCTCGTTGTGTGCCCTCATGCAAACATATCTTGAAGCTCATTTGCCATGTCTCTCGTTGTTTGTCCTCATGCAACTTATGGCAGATCAGAGATCTCATGCACATCATTCCCTCTTTGTTTATAATATTTGTCCTCAAATCCAGCCCTTCAATTAGATAAGCATTAGGCTTGGTGCATTTTAAGACTATAAAAGGTCTACCTCCTTACATCAAGCTTGTGATTCGTGCCCTGGTTAGAGCTTTTCTTTGCGCACACACATCCAAAACTCATCTCTCGGTCACACCAAATCTAGTATATTACTTTTATCTAGCGGTTATTTCTTCTAGAAATCATCTCGAGAACCCTGCAATGAATTAGAATAAAAAATAGATACTTCTTTGTGTTTAAACACATAATTTGGTTGAGGTGCAAAGGTCATATTCTTTTCTCTCACTCAAAGAATGAAAGTTTATTCCCATTGGTGTACTCTCCCAAGTGTTTGTCTTGGTTTCTCTCAAGACCTTATGGTCACTCAAATTCTCACTCCTCTCGTTCCTTACTAATTTTTTATCCATGTCGTGTAGTTCCAAGACTTGCTACACTACAGGTGATCGACTTTGTTGCCTCATGTTCCTCTAGCTTTCATTTGCATTTTGAATCCCATGGTCATTCCCTTGTACCACGTCATTGCTTAGTTATATCACATGTCCACTATGTGCTAGTACCAACATTAACTGTGGGTTTGGACAATCTTTGGTAAAGTGACCTCAACCCTGAGATTCAAGACATATAAAATCATGTTACGTATAGGGTTGTTTGTTCCTGATGCTCTTGGTCTTGATGTCTCTTTGTAAGAAATCTTTACGCTTTGACTCTCTTGAACCAATTTTTATGGATATTGATTTGCCTCTCTATAGTAATAAGAATGTACAAATCGATGTCTCATCATTGCACACATTTCATCCCACATGACTATTGGTTTCTCACCATACCACCAACGTGAATGAGTGTGTTCAATCCTAGTTTTACTTTTATGAGTTCGGAATACTGATGGCAACTGGAAATCATCTTTGTCTTCCTGTCTCACTCTAAGTATGCTTCCACATCGCTCCATCTAATGAACACAAGAATCTCCATTTTGATGTTATTGATGTTATCATCGATTCGATTCCTCGGGCATTACTTGTGCCTCATGGGACGATCATACTCATTGTCTAGAACTCCATCTTACTCGTCATCATCCATGTCTAGAAGGTATGGATTGTGAACTGTGTATGGTCTCCTCTGTGGTTGTTCAAGGCAAACCTCACATGTTGCTTCTTCAATCTGACCAAGTCGTTGGTCGGCTATAGTGAATTCTTGCATCATGCATCTGAATTCATCCATCATTACCTGCCATGGTCGATGCTTCTGTGCGGTTCACATACTGTAAGGCGGTTCGTCGCGTTGACTCCTCGGACAAGACATTCAAAAGTTAAAATAGAAAAGAGTAAATAAAAAGAAGATGAATGAACCTCACAAGAACAGTTTCGCTCGATTTTTATCACTCAGTCGCATATCTTTCTCTCGATTTCTCCTTTTCGATTTAATTCAAAACTCAATAACGATTCTAAGTGAGTTTTTTTTTTACAATATAAAATAGATAAGGACATCCAAATGAATTAGCTAGGTTTTCTAAGCTATTATGCTTATATTTCTATCTAAGGACACTTTTTATTTCTTTTTTACGCTTTCCTTTTTGTTTTTGGGCTTTTTTTACTTTTATATTCTTCTTTCTTGTTTTTTTTTCTTTTTCATTTACCTTTTGTGGTTTGGCTTTTAGTTCTTTTCTTTATCTTGTTTCTTTATTTTGTTGTTTTCCTTATTTTTGGTGTCTTTCCTTTTTTTCTTTGTTTTTTTCTAAAACAATCAAAACTAACTTAGCTATACTAATACTAAACCAAAATAAATAAAAATAAACCAAAAACTAACTGAGCCAAACTAATACTAAACCAAAAACTAACTGAGCTCAACTAGAATAAAAATAAAATGCTAAAAAAATTGGATAGGCTAACGCAAGAACGGGGCTGCGATACCACTTGATGTGATCCTAGATCCACATTTCATTGTTAGGAGGATGGAATTGAAATGATAACCACTAACAATCCGATAGTAGAACCTATAACTTGTCTTCTCAAAGAAAAAATATTTTAAACCCTTACTACAACACAACTACAGAACCTCACACATAGCGAAAGACACCACAACAGTTATGATCTAATGTTGATATGTCAGTCAACATCTCAGAATCTCTCTAAGAGTTCGGTATCTAAATATATTATATTAGCAAAGAAAAGACACTCTAAAATCATCATAATTTAGTTTAAATGTCATACAATAATTCATCTATTTATAGAGACCAAACAATAACAGAAAAAAAACAAAAGTTTGGTATATCTCCAAGAGTTTGGTAGCTAAATCTATTAGATTAACAAACAAAAGACACTCCCAAATCATCAGAAGTTAGTTTAAATATCATACAATGATTCATCTATTTATAGAAACCAAACAATAACAGAAAAAAGAATAAAAGCTAATTTCAAAAAATTCGATAAAATCGCTCGGTTGAGCAGTCGAATCGCGTGATCGAACTCTTCATAAGACTTAACCCTAAAAACATTAATAAAACTAAACAAAATTGGATAAGATAAAAAATATTGGGTTCAGTGTTTCTTGCTCTGGCCGAGCACCTTAGCCTAGCAAAAATTTGCACTAGCCGAACATTGTCTGATGCTCTTGTCTCTTGTAGTCTTTTTAAAATGTACTTGGGTGTCTTCTTGGTTCTTTATCCATCCTTTTATACTGAATTGTTAGAACACATCTCGAAACTCCTTTGTCTTGTTCATCGTTATGTGTTCTCGTGTGAATACGCCTCAAAGCTCCTTTGTCTTGTCCCTCATTGTTTGTCCTTGTGCAATTTGTGAAGGATCCAAAATCTCATGCACATCAAATTTCAATCTTATAATGGCCCAGATAATGTGATTTTAGACAACGGATCATTATCTCTTATCACACACATTGGTTCAACAACTCTACCATCCACTTTAGGTACCATTCATTTCGACAAAGTTCTGGTAATTCCTACCTTAAACAAATATTTATTATTCATTATACATGTTACATTATTTTTTATATTAATTTGGTGTTAATTAAGGACATAACAACTCAAGAAACCTTGACAAAATTTCATACAGTTATGGCATGTACATTTTAGAGCCCTCTATAACTCAAGTTCCCTATTTCATAAGACATATAGCCAATTCTGAAGACAAATGGTATAATAGTTGGAGACATCCTACTCATTATATCCTGTAAGAACTCCAAACAAGTGGCTTATTTGGGCTACTTTGAGTTTTTCACCAATTTCTCCATTGAGGGTTTCAAAAATTATGTGGCTTTTATTTATAATTACACTCACTTCTCTTGTTCTTTTTTTTATTTTTTAAACTAAAAATGAGTTATTTCTTGTGTTTGTTAACTTTCACAAATATATTGAAATGCAATTATATAAAAAATTATTTTTAATGTGATGGTGGACAAATTATTTATTACTTATCTTAAAATTTAGGGTGTTAAACTTCGAATTTCTTTCCCTCAGACACCGAAACATAATCGCATTTTTTAAGGAAAACATCATCATTTGATGGAACTTGGACTTTCAATATTGTTTGATGCCAAAGTATCTCTTCATTATTGTGTAGAAGCTTTCTTTACTTCTAGTTTCTTAATCAATATCTTACCATAACTACTTCAAATTGCAAAAGTCCTTAAATATGCTGAAAGGTAGGGATCCAAATTACACTTCATTATAAGCCTTTTCATTTTTCTTGTTTTCCATATCTTCTTCAATATACTAATAAAATAATGTGAACCTCGTTCTCTCCAATGTGATTTTCTAGGATATAATAATCATTATAAAGCATATCATTTTTTATACCTTTCCACGTAATGGTTATACATTTTTCGATATGCTATATTCAGTGAAGACAATTTTCCCTTCAACTATGATTATGCATCTTTCACTCCTAAGAAAAACTACTCTTCTGGTAATGTCTTGGAAAAAAGGTCATCAGACAAATATTCCTCAACTTACATCTGACAATACTATTATAAATTTCATTTATCAAACTCCAATAGTATTGTAGAACATGATCATGTAATCTCTTGCTACTTTTGTAGCATGAGATTACAACAGTAGAGGCACCCTTCACACACCTATAAGAATGAAAAACTTACACAAGACAATAAAATTTGAGATCTTGTTCCAGCTACACCTAACATGAATATTCTCGACTTTAAATGGATTTTTAGGTTAACCTAAACTCCGATGGAGCTCCTGATAGATTAAAGACTAGATTATTAGCCAAAGAAAATTTTCAAATGGAAGTCATAGATTTTGTTGATACCTATAGTCCTATTGCTAACACATCCACAATAAGAATTATCTTAAGTCTAGCTATTACTAATCACTAGTTTATTAAGAAACTCGATGTATTAGCAATGCCTTCTTGTACGGTGAATAACAAGAAACGGTATTCGTGGCTCAACCACCAATTTTTGTAAGAAAAGAATGATCCTCTTATTTTTTTTCATATTAAGAAATCTCTTCACAGGCTCAAGCAAACCCTAAGAGCATGTTTTAACAAATTTAGTTCATTTCTAATCGGTTTTGGTTTCATTTGTAATGCAATATATCCATCTCTACTTGTATACAGAAATCATAACACTATTCTTATTTTATTTCCTTATGCCGATGATATGTTACTCACCAGTAACACGGAACCTTACTTTCTTAGTTAATTTATCTATTGTATTCAAATTTTTCACAGAATAAACCTAGGAAAACCTCACTATTTCTTAGGAATTCAAAGATGAGATCCATTCTAAGTCATTGTTTCTTCATCAGTCTTAGTAAGCAAAAGAACATATTATCTCTCTAATTGGAATGCTTCTTTCCAATTACCAACACCATACCGATTAATATATATATATATATAGTTGTAAACATACAAAATACCATGATCCTTCATCATTTTGAAGTATAGTCGTAGATTTACAATTCTTAATGTTAACTCGTCATGATATTAGCTCTGTAGTTAACTATGTTTGTCAAAAAAATACATGATCCATGTTTGTTGATTTCAAATTATTAAATCACATCCTACGCTACATGAAAGGAATTTTCCATCTCGATTTGCATTTCGTACTCCAAAATCGCTTCTAGTTTTCGCAATAGTGTTTGGTCAAGTTGTTGAGATACTCGATACTCCACAATTAGTTTTTGTATCTTTCTCGGGAGCAATCTTGTTTCTTGGTCAGTCGATGGTATCTCGTTCTTCCACCAAAAGCGAATATCAGGTCATGGCATCTCTGGAGGCAAAAATTACATGGATGTCCTTCCTATTACATGGCATTTTCACTCCCGAAAACACACCCTACATTTCTTCATTCTGATAATCTTTAAGTTATTCATCTATTTTACTAACACAATTGTTCACAATTGATCGCAACATATAGAATAAGATTATTATTTTATTCATGAAAATTTTTTCCTCGGGATTGATTATTACAAAACACATTATTTATTAATTTCCAGTAACTTACATATTCACAAAATATTTTTCCAAAAAACATTTCTATAGGTTTTAGAACAAACTTGGTATTGGTTTTTCAATCCGTAATAAGTTTGCAAGGGAATGTGCAAACACAAGTTTTTACTCACGTATCTTCAGAAAAATTCACTGAAACATATTCCTTCATCACGCTTCGGTGAAGCAAATCTACCATGTTCATCCTTCTCGGTGATACTCAATGGAACAATATCAAAACAGAGTCACTATTTTGGTATGCAACTTTTACCTGAAACAGAGCCAAGGGAGAAGATGGACTCATATCCTAACGCAATTGCCCAAGCCTCTCGATATGCAAAGCCTAGCGAGATTTTCGCTCAAAAATAACTTGCACAAACAACCTCGAGCTTAAAGACAGATTTATGAAAATATGACAAATATCCCTTAGAAATGGCTTTGGTGTTTAAGGTTGTTAGAATATTTATAGATACATGAAAACTCTTGTTTTCTCTATAAAGTTATATAATAATTATATTAAAAATCTCGCATTAAAATTTATAGAAGATGTAATATAAAATTTTAAAAATTATGATTTTATATATTTATTATTGATTGTTTTAAATTAAAACCCATAAACCTTGTCAAATTGTTTCAATATGAAATCACATGAAATTATGCTCCATAAGATAATAAAAAACAAATTTGGATTTAATATTAGGACAATTTCATCGATATTAAATCCGTGGATCAAAAGTATTTACATGATTATGTGATCCTAAAACATATGAATTATTATTTTTTATGTATCATGTGGTCCAATAAATTAGTTATGATATATTTTATTATAACAATATTAAAGAACAAATTATCAAGGGTAAAGAGTCATATTAAGAAGATAATATATGTGTTGTGTGTGTGTATAATATTGATATATGAGAGAGATACAGATTTGGAGAGTTTGATGCACCAACCAAACACTTGTGACTCAAGTTGGTCAAATTTCAATTTTCTACTTCTAAATTTTGTAATTGTGTAAATTACTACCATCATATTATCGCATGAGACACATAAATGAGCTTAGTTTGAATATAATCTTAATTAATCTGTATGTAACTTCAAACAATTCACATAACTTTTGCAGTGGTGATTGATTACAAAATATATGTGGCCGTCGTGCTTTCATCGATGCTCCCTTATTAGATTTTAATAAATTTTATTTTGCATGAACCTTTAAATCAGTAAGTTGAAAACTTCTTTATTTCTAGCGGATATTGACCACAGCTTGGCTGCTCTTGCTTCGGAGCTCGGTCTCCCTTTATCATGTGTTTCCGTTTAAATGATTTGGTTATTCACGAATCCTGGGGAAACAGAGAGCCATGACTTCACGACTTTATCTCTCTCCACCAAAAGTTAATTATCCAAGACCGTCGGTATGAAGATGTTGATCAGTTCATTTATAGGACCAACCAAGAAATTTCAGACCAAAGCTATGCTGGGTAATGTTCAAAACCAATGGGAAACAGAGCAGGGCAATGCAAGGCCAAGGAATGTGCAAGAGAAGACGCTAAAGGAGTTGCACCAGATGACGAGAAATTGGAAACAAAATTGGAAAACTAAAGGTCTGGGCAGACCAGCACCAGAGACAATCCAAGCAAGCCTCGGAATCCGCAAGGGAAATGCAGAAAAACCACGTCTACATTTCTATTTTTGTAGGACACCACTTAAAAAACAAGTCATATTCAACGGAACCTTTTCCGTGAAAAATAGACATTTTCGATTGGTTTTAGCGGATTCAGGGTTGTTAATAATCAGCGGTTGAAAATACTCATTCGTTGCAATTTTGATCGATGTTTCAACAGATTGTATTCGTTGAAAAGAAAATCGACAAACTGTAATAGATAATATCCGTAGCAATTTTTCAACGATGTTTCCGATCAAAATCCGTTGAAACAATATCGATGGACTATAACGGATTTATCTGTTACAATTCTCAACGGACATCCGTTGAGATGTTTGAATGTCTATCAACTATAATATGTTGAAACATTTCGCGAGAAATGACCAACGGATACTCGTTGGTATTGTTAAGTAGAATGCCCATTAATATTATGGTTTTATCATCAATGGGTGTCTGTTGACATTACGAAAGTTTTTAAAAAGATAAATAAACAATTTTAAAATTTTTAAAATTTTCAAACAGTACCATCCTCTTTAATAGTAATATATACAGATCAAGAGAGTTGATATATAGAAAAAAGGATCTGGTAATTGAGGAGGTTATGCAAGAATTCTTACACGGATGGGAATAATTCATGAGTTTTGTGTTGATGCAACATTTGTATCAAGAACGCAGGATAATTAATGTTGATTTCTTGCAAAATTTACAAAAATATAAAGTATCAAAGTCAAAAAAGTTGTTTGCAAACACCTTTATAAGATCAATTTCGTATAGAATTATCAAATTTGGTTCTTCTACAGTCAAGATTATAGCGTTATAGATGTGATTGGGCAAGAATCACAAATAATTGAAAAAAATTAGGAGATTCGTTTCAAAACAACGATGACTAATCTATGCGAAGTACGATTTACCCCATAACTATACTAAGTTTAACATACTTCATGCAAAGTATTGAATACTATAGTCCAGCAAATTTATTCGCATCATAACTCTAACGCAGAATAAATTTCTGAAAATTTGAGTTTTTCTCTCTTCTTTAGCCTTTTGTAATTTTTTTTCTCAAGATATATTAACAAACGTATTGAAAATTTAATGTGCAGAGAGACAATCTTTCGATTACAAAATATCTCTGACTTTTAATTGTTTTTCAAATAATAATCAACCTAAATATCCGATTTAATATAAAAGCTCTAGATCATAATTTAAGTAATTCCAACGTCTAAGATTTAGTTAAGATTTGAGGATATAGTATAAGCCATGCAGATAACACCAAAATAAAAGAAAAGATCGTCACGTTGGCGTGCATGGTAAAGGATCCTTCGACCAACCAGGGCGGAGGCCGCCACGTAGACCTTGTCATCGTTTCTTTTAGCTTTTCTAGCTTTTATTGACAAACCTTACCTTTATTACTAAACATTGCCAATAATCTCACCTTGATTTCACAGTTACCAATTTGTTTCAAACTTTTGTGAATGTCATGAATTAATCATCTTTTTTTTTGTATTTTCAGGAAATCATAGGTAATAATGCCCCCATTTACTACGTACATCTCTCTCTATCTGAATTCCGTCTATTCAAATTTCGGTTTAGAAAAATAATTTATCTGACAAATATATAACACACAATATGATACAATATTAACTAATTGTAATTATATGAATAGCTAGAACAAGATAGAAATGAATGGTTGGATGAAGATTTGAAATTTGATATGGATATGTGTATATATAGTCCACATATATGAGAGACCAATTTATCTGATTTCAACAACTCCGGGGAAAGGATGGATATATGAAATTATTACCTGAAGGGAGACACCTTCACGGTTTTTAGGCCTTTGAAACATGAATCTCGGAAACATTTGATCTTATTCTAATCTCCACTCGTGAAATGTGTGTATAATTGCATATATGGAAATCATATTCTATACTTATTTTCTGGTCCATTTGATTGAAACAATAAATAATAAAAGTAACATACTGATGATAATGGTAATATTAATATTTTTTTCACATTTCATTTGAAATAAAAAAATTCGTGCGTGGAAATCCGATGTACGTCGTAGCAAAGACTTTGTCGGGTCAATCGATCGAGAAACGCGACAGACAATAATTTACTTGCGTATTATACATAGTATGTAGAAATCATAATTATAAGATAACTCAGTCAAGCAAAATACAATACAAAAACCGGGTGGTGGGCAAAAGAATTATATTTATTGTTTTAAATTGTTTTCAGTCTTCCACGAAACTGTATATAAATACCAAGTCCTAACCGCGAACTTTGTAGTCGTAGTAAGATCAGACAACCTAAACCAAGAGAAATAAAGAACAAAGACGAGAGAGAGAGATATGGGAAGATCTCCTTGTTGTGATGAGAATGGTCTGAAGAAAGGGCCATGGACTCCTGAAGAAGATCAAAAACTCGTCGAATATATTCAGAAACATGGCCATGGAAGCTGGAGAGCCCTCCCGAAGCTTGCAGGTTTCTTTGCTAAACTCCGATCGGCTTTTGCTTTATTCGAAGAAAAATATAGATATTTGTAATATATGTGTTTCTATGTGTATATGTTTTGATTTGGTTTTGGGATTTTCAGGTTTGAATCGGTGTGGGAAGAGTTGTAGGTTGAGATGGACGAATTATCTGAGACCAGATATCAAAAGAGGCAAGTTTTCGCCCGAGGAAGAACAGACGATTCTCCATCTCCATTCCATTCTCGGAAACAAGTAAGTGTCATGCAAAATCACCCATGCATGGTAGATGGTATGTTAAATTCTTTTTCTGTTATGGTTGTATATTCAAGATACAAGCTGTACAATAGTCTACTGTATATCAACCAATGATCCTTGTCTTATCAATATAAAGTGTATTGATCATTGCGACTGTGTAGGTGGTCGGCCATAGCGACGCATTTACCCGGACGTACGGACAACGAGATCAAGAACTTTTGGAATACGCATCTGAAGAAGAAGCTGATCCAAATGGGGATCGATCCGATGACTCACCAACCAAGAACTGACCTCTTTGCAAGCTTACCTCAGCTCATAGCCTTAGCAAATCTAAAAGACCTCATTGAACAAACATCACAATACTCATCAATCCAAGCCGAAGCTGCTCAACTGGCCAAGCTCGAATACCTGCAATGCCTCCTTCAGTCCTCGGCTTCGTTAAACAGTAACAGCCCGACCAGTATTCTCGACATCGATCAAAACCATGCCATGAATCTCTTGAACTCCATGGTTTCTTGGAACAAAGACCAAAACCCATCTCTTAACCCATCGACTCAAATGGAGGTTAACGATCAAAATCAAGGTTTATTTTCACTCGGAACCACTACTCAACCACTCCAACAACAATATCATATACACAACACTCCTCCCACTGAACTATCAGAAGCTGACCCACTTCTTCTTCACGTCCCTTTCAATCTCCAAACTTCTTTGAATAGCGACGATCACTTGATGATAGACCAAATGGCCGTACCCTTCGACACCATGGACAAACAACCATCTCATCATCATGATGATGATCACCATGATCATCGTGACCCTTCATCATGGTTTCTTCCATCTCTTATAGACCACAACCCGAATGATGTCACTACCTCTCTTCCTCATCACAATCGAAATATGATTAACGACTCGTCGTTGAGCAACAACAATCAGCTGACGGCAGCGGCGGAGGCGAGCAGCAGCTCCAGCTACGGTGGCAGAGCATCTCCGTATTGGCCGGACTTTTATTTCGACGAAAATCTCATGCACGATATTTCTTAGCCTTTGCGTTAATGTTATACATCTCGTATGTATACGTATACGAATGATGTGAGTAGGGATCTGATTAGCGTGACGTTGAGTTCTTTTATCCTTATTTAATTTGTTTCTTTTCGTTTTTATAATTTCTTATAAGGGTGTGGTCCGTCTAGACGTGCCTTTATGTAATTTACACACGATAAATATGTTAATGATATATATGCTAAAGTATATCTTTTGAGATTTTATGAAATTAATTAACAAAAACAAAAACCCATCATTTTATTAAAAATACGTGCCGAAAAGTGGGTTTTACCCATTCGTGGAACTCAAAAAGGTCAGCAAACCGGACTATAAAGCCTAACTGAGATGAAATACATAAAGATATGTTCTAACTTCGATTTTCATGTAAATATATCTACGCATAACTTTGAGTTCGAAGTAAATCTTGATTATTCTTATAGGGTATATTTAAAAAAATGAGATAATTGTTTGGTTTTATGTTATTTTCGAGAGATTTTTAACTGAAAGAATAATATTTTTTGGGGAAATTCTTCGACGCATCCATTTATTTTATGGGTGTAATCATATGTTATTGTCCGAGTAATATTCTATATATACATAAAACAAATTTTGAGAAATTAATTAAATTCATATATAGACCACTATATATATCGTAAGTTGTGTGTATAAATTAAAGTTCATTCCTCGACCACTTTTTGAAATTTGAGCTTCAAAAAGAAATTTATTAATCTTATATGTCAGAATATTATAATGTTCAAGATGAGTGTGGATAATACAAAAATTATTGTCCATATATAAAGGTAATATATAATAATATTGGAAGAGTGTGTATAGACATATATTGTATGCGAATGTTGTATGACGAATTTATATGGTTTATGTGAGGTTTTCTAGAAAAAATAATCTACTCTGCAACTACTCTGAAAGGGGCATCGAGTTTCCTGGATGAGTAGGTAGACAATAGTTCTTCCTTTTCTACCACGATTTTGACCGCTAATGATCGAAATTTAATAACATGATTAGTATTTTATTAAGCATTCTCAAATCAGATAAATAAATAATTTATATTGTCTCTTGATGGCCAAAATAATAACTATAACGTACCTAAGTGGTGGGGGTTTTGATATGATAGTCAATCAAGTTCACGTACCCCACCCACACTTGACCACGGGTAATTAACTTGTATTATCTATTGTTAATTTGATGATCTTAAACAGTGATCTCACTGTTGAAAGTATGATATATGTTATATTTAAATAGTTTTGGGTTTAAATTGTAATTAGTTCAATAATTATTTATTAAACGAAAAATGAGTTTTCCTTATCAGTTTTCGAGCACGAAAAACAAAACAAAAACCTTAATAGCCGTCAGAGAGAAAAACGAAAAACGAAACTGTTTTCGTTCATCGTAAAATTCTGCACCAACCGTTGAAAGTAGAATTCGTTCTCGGCGTGGATACGAGTATAGGACTTGCGCTATCAAGTCCTACATCCGACAATCACAACTTTCAACTTAACATGTATTATCAAAATTGTTTCTAATTCCGTAGTTCGTTGAAACCCCGAACAACTACTCCAAACTTGACTAGATCTTACAATATGTATTGTAAAACACGCTTTCGCACCTGATGTAACAACCTAACAGTGGTATCAGAGCGTCTGGTCATCTGTTTAGAGTTAGCTTTTGGATTTTTTGTGAAAAACGGATTGAAAACATTGCACGCGCGCGCACACAAAACCAGAATGCGTGAAGGAGAGGGTGAACCGCACGGCCAAAACCCTAGCCGACCGCACGCTCGATGCCAATCACAGGCGAAGGGCGGCGTGTTACCCTGGGCTACCGTGGGCGAGCGCGAACAAGGATGCCGACGGGCGCACGAGCGATGCGATTGCTCGAGCGGTGAAGGCATCGCATGAGCAACAGTCGCAACGGCTTGGCGTGAGCAACGGTCTCGGGTGAGCGACGGCCGGGCGCGAGAAACGGTGTGATGGGCAAACGCCGCGGACAAGGTTTTCAGAAACCCTAACCGCTCGTTCAAGCCCGAGCGGGCGATCCGAAGGTGCCTAGGCGGGCGACACGTGATGCGGCACCAAGAGGGGTTAAGGTAACCCTAGTCTATGCTTGTCCGGTGAGCCCGAGCGGGCTATTCATCCCCATACCCGATCGGGCGTTCTTCCTCCACGCCCTGAACAGGCCGTTCGCAGGCGCCAAGCCGGCGAATCGCAGTGGGATTTCGAGCGTGAGGGCGAATCGCGGCGAGAATTCGAGCATGAGGGCGAATAGCGCGGGTGAAGGGTTTCAGAAACCCTAACCCTAGCCGATCGATGGAGCCCGAGCGAGCGTCTGCAAGGGGCGGCGGCACGTAGGGCGACGCAACCCTAGCCCAGTCAGGGCTCGTCTGCTGCACGAGCGGGCGCTCTGCCAGTCCGACCGAACGGTCTATCTAGCCCGAGCGGGCGCGACGCGTGAGTCCGAGCGTGCACGCGTAACCCACGCGTGCAATAAAAAATTTAAAAAATAATTAATGAATTTTTTTTTAGAAATTAATAATTGAGTTCTTATACGATAAATTGTTTATCCTTAGGTTTTTCTTCATCGTAGACGTTTGAATAGGTTCTCGTTTACATGGTACGGTCTGGCTACCAGGAGGCATGTAGTTCAAGAATTCGATTCATACATCAATGAAATTAGATGTCTAGTGGGAGGGAACAATTAGTTCTTGTAAACGTCTAGACTACCCGGAGGATATAAACTTAATTGTTATCCGACCATGAGCTGAAGGATGAATTCAACTATATCAATAGGAATGACCTGACTACTAGGTGACTATGTGATATAGAGCCGCATTTTAATTCACTATAAATTTTATAGGGATAAAGTTTTGTAAAGAGTCTATTTTATATGTTTAAGAAACATCTTGACTACCAAAGGATTCAGATATATAGTTATAGATTAATGCTAATGAGAAATAGGATTTCTAATATTATTGTAACGTTGATTAGCGAAAAATATCATTTAGATGAAGTCCATATCTTTATGATATTTACGATGTTTAACTCTCTACTGTTAAATTTTCTTTTGTTTTCAGATCTCCTGAGAATGTCTCAGTTCAATTTGTTTCCAATCCTCAAGACCAACAAGCTGGTTGGTGAGGACTTCGACGAATGGCAACGCAATTTGCGCCTGGTGCTGACACATGAGAAGCTGATCGATGAGATCGACAAATCGGCTCCTCTAGTGCCAGATCCAGCAAATGATGAGGCTTTCAGTGAATACACCAAGTACGAAGAAAAGTGCATCACTATGAAGTGTCTCATCCGGGCGTCAATGAGTGCCGAACTCCACAAGCAGCATGAGCATATGGATGCCAAGCAGATCATGGGACATCTTAAAAAGATTTTTGGTGAGCAGAGTCGGACGGCAAGGTCCAAACTGTCGGTGACCTTGTTCAAGTCCGCTCTGAGTGAGGGCTCTCCTGTGGGACCCCATGTTCTACGGATGATCAGTCTGATAGAATAGCTTGAGAAGCTGGGGTGTACCTTCTGCAAGGTGATGTAACAAGAGATGATCTTGCACTCAGTTCTGGACTCTTTCTCTCCATTCGTGGTGAACTACAACATGAACAAGCTGGACGTCAAGAAGCATGAGATGCACAACATGCTCACTAAGTATGAGAAGCAGATGTCCATAGGGAAGAGGGTATCGGGATCTGTGTTGATGGTTGGGTAGTCCTCTTGTCAGAAGAGGAAGGGTAAGAAGAGGCCCAAGACCAGGTAGAGCACGCCTAAAACTGGTATGACCAGGGCAAAGGGCGGTGCCACCAAGGCTGACTAATCAGATGCTGAGTGTTTCTTCTGCAAGAACAAAGAACATTGGAAAAGGAACTGCAATGAATACCTGCATTCTCTCAAAGGCAAGAAAAAGGTGAGATTCGTATGAGAAATGTTTTCATGTTATCCTTAACTACCATTGATTCATCTAGATGGGTGTTAGATATCGGTAGCAGTTTTAATGTCTGCAATATGTTGCAGGGACTGAGGATCAGTAGGAGGTTCAGGAAGGGAGAGTTCAGTCTGAAGGTTGGAAATGGCGCAAGTGTTGCTGCTCTAGCCATAGGATCAATTTCCCTTGTTATGTTTACGGGCAAGACCTTGTTGTTAGACGATTATTACTATGTTCCTAAGTTTGTTTCGAACATCATTTCTATTTCTATGCTTGATAAACATTGATTTCGAACAATTTTCAGTAGTAACATTTGCTATATTTATCATAGTGAGGATTTTATGTGTGAATGGTTACTTGCAACAAGGAATTTATGTCTTATCTGATGTTAATATAGAACCAATTAACATGCATGTTTCGGGCCATAAGAGAAAGGTAGATGATCGTCAAAGACAAACGTACCTTTGGTATTATAGACTTGGTTACATTGGTGAGAAGAGGATAAACAAGTTGCATAAAGATGGTCTTCTAGGCCATTTTGATTATGAATCTTATGCAACTTATGAGTCCTTTCTCACTAGTAAGATGACCAAATCTCTGTTTAGTGGAACCGGAGACAGAGCTACATAACTCCTGGGACTCATATATACTGATGTATGCGGACCGATGAGAGTTCAAGCCAGGGGTGGATATTCATATTTCATCACGTTCACTGATGATATGTCGAGGTATGGATTTGTGTTCTTAATGAAACACAAGTCCGAATCTTTTGAAATATTCAAGAGATTCTGCAGTGAAGTGGAGAAACAAACCGGAAAGAGTATCAACGTGTTCAGATCAGATCGGGCTGGTGAGTATCTAAGTCACGAATTTGTCGATTATCTAAGGCAAAATGGGATTTTGTCTCAGTGGACTTCTCCTGGAACACCACAGCATAATGTTGTGTTCGAAAGGAGAAATCAAAATTTATTAGATATGGTCCGATCCATGATGGGATTCACGGATCTTCTAATAAACCTGTGGGATTGTGCTTTAGAAGCAACTACTTATATCTTAAACAAGGTTCCCACTAAAGTAGTCTCTAAGAATCTATATGAGATATGGAAGGAACGGAAACCAAATCTGAGACACATCAATGTTTGGGGTTGTCCGGTCTTCCTTAAGAGACTTCAGCTAGACAAGCTAGATGCTAGCTCTGACAGGTGTAGGTTCATAGGTTATCCTAAGGAAACTATGGGATATTATTTCTACCACCCGCCTGAGCACAAAGTGTTTGTGGCTAGAACGACAACCTTTCTTGAAAGGGAATTCCTTGAGGAAGGAATTCATGGCGGAGAAGTAGTTCTTGATGAGATTTAAGAACCCGACGAACCAACACAAGCTCATGGACATGAGATGTCAAATGAGCAATTTGGCTGGAAGATATGTTGTTAGGCTACGGGGCTTAATCTTCAAATGTTGAAGTGACAGTACCAGTTTAGGAACAAGTTCATGAACTTGTTCAAGAACAAGTCCAACAAGATATCTCAGTGCAGGTTGAACCTGCTACATATGTTTTCTTGAGAAGGTTAACACGTTCTCGACGTGCACCTAAAAGACTTAATCTGATGGTGCAAGAGGATGTGGTCAGTCATAAAGATGACGACCCGTTGACTTTCGAAGAAGCTATACAAGGCCCAGATTTTGAGAAATGGTGGAAAGCCATGGAATCCGAGATGGAATCTATGAAGATAAAAAAAAGTATGGACTTTGGTTTATCCTTCACAGGCTTTCAGACCGATTGGTTGTAAATGAGTTTACAAGAAGAAGATTGGAGCATACGGGCAGGTAGAGACCTATAAAGCTCATCTAGTTGCCAAGGGGTATAGTCAACGAGAAAGGATTGACTATGAAGAAACGTTCTCCCCTGTGGCAATGCTCAAATCTATTCGGATTCTATTTGCGATATCAACATACTATGACTATAAGATTTGGAAAATGGATGTGAAAACAGCTTTCCTTAATGGAGAGCTCCAGGAAGAGGTTTTTATGGCTAACCGTGAGGGTTTCACATTGCCAACTCAAAGTCATATGGTATGCAAGCTTCAGAGGTCCATTTATGGACTCAAGCAAGCTTCTCGAACCTGGAACATTCGCTTCAACAAGGCAGTTGAAGAGTTCAACTTTGTTAGATGCGATTAAGAGCCTTGTGTGTACAAGAAGTTTAGTGGGAGTGTGGTTGTCTTCCTTGTGCTTTATGTGGATGATGTATTGCTCATAGGGAATGACATTCCGGCGTTGTAAGAGACAAAATCGTGGTTGTCTCATCAGTTCTCCATGAAGGATCTAGGAGAAGCAGCCTATATTCTTGGAATAAAGATCGAAAAGGTTGCTTAGATTGTCACAATCCCAGTACATCGATGGTATCGTGAGACGATACAACATGTAAATTTCCAAAAAGGGCTATCTATCGATAGGCACTGGAATTTCTCTTTCTAGGGAGGATTGTCCTAAGATCTCGGAAGAAAGAGAACGGGTGAGTCGGCTTCCCTAAGCTAGCGCAATGGGAGCCATCATGTACTCCATAACATGTACTAGGCCTGACGTAGCCTACGCACTAAGTGTAGTGAGTAGATATCAGGCAGATCCTGGTGAGGGATACTGGAAGGTTGTTAAGAACATCCTTAAGTACTTGAGAAGGACTAAAGGACCAGTTCCTCATTCATGGTAGTTCTAACTTGGAGTTAGAAGGATTCACTGATGCGAGTTTCTCGATAGACAAGGATGACAGTCGGTCCATTTCAGACTATATATTTTGTCTGAATGGAGGCGCAATAAGTTGAAAGCGTTCCAAGCAGGCTATTATAGCCGATTCGATGACTAAAGCGGAATATATAGCGTCTTGCGAAGCAGCTGAAGAAGCGGTTTGGATGAGAAAGTTAATAGATGAACTTAGTGTGGTACCTTCGATAAAGGAAGTCGTTCCTTTATTGTGTGATAACACTAGGGCTATTGCCTAGGCGAAGGAACCAAGGTCTCATAAAAAATCGAAACATGTTATGTGGAAGTATCACCTGATACGAGAGATCATAACGGACGTGCAAATCCAAAAGGTGGATGGAAAGGAAAACGTAGTAGATCCGTTCACGAAGGCGCTTGGGTCAAAGGAGTTTGAAAAGCATAAGCTGAGGACCGGATTGAGAGAGATGACTAGCTGACATTAGTTTATAGACATGTAGCGAGTTGTATTTTAGAAATCGATTTTATTTTTATAATATATGACATTAGTTTTCATTTGATGAGTTTTCATAAGTGTATGATACAGTCCAAGATTAAATCTGAAACTGGACATTATGATAGAGATCATAATAAAGAGAGTCAAATTTGATGTGATTTAATCTGAATTGTTCTTGTTCGTAGGATCACTACTCGGACTATAGTGAACTAGAAAGAACAACATATATGTGATAAGTTTCTATGTTGATAGAAATTAGTAGATCTCTTTTACTAAATCACATATATGGGTGATATACATAATGATGTGATCACTGAACTGACCTAAAGGGAGAAATGCTTAATGGTTAAATAACCAATGAACTGTCATTAAGATTTCTCGAGATAGTTAGATAGTTAATTTTTCCTTAGACCTGAGATCAACATAGTAACTAGCATCTCATCTATTATTCTTTGATTCTGGACACCTAGTATCTTAGAGTACTAGTTGAATAGATATTGGAAATAATTAGATATTTGCGTAGTTAGTGACTGATCAAAACGGAATCCATCAACTCTTGGTAAGAGTTTAAGCTCCATATTGTCAGTAATCACAATGACTGTACGAATCTCTGACCATAGTGCATTAAATGAATGAAGAAAGGTGTTTTTTAGGTTCGTTCATCCGTCAGTTTTGGTTGACATGAAACATAGTTGATGATCCGTAAGGCTCACAGTCATGACCATGCCTAGGATGCATCCGGAGCTGTAAAGATGGAAGGAAATACTAACGTCAACTTTACCCTGGCTCATTTTGGGTAATATTGTTACTCAAATGAGTAAGGATGTTGCTTCACGCTATTCGGTCGTTGGGGAGTGTTGCTAGACGCCAACCTCGATTAGTTAATTAGTGGAGACTAATTGGCTACCGGTTTAGTGATGAACCTACGAGGTCACATGCATACGAGTGTATAGGTATTTGCTTGTGATTGTCAGACAATCAGAGTGGAATGCAATTATATTCATCCGCTAGCACCGAAGAATGTAATTGTATTTTGGTTTTCTTTTGGGATTAGTACATCAGATGTACAAGCAATTATGTGTATGGAGATACATGTATTTCGACTATTTGAGATATTATATAAAGGCAAGTGGGAGATTGAAAGTATGATGCATGTTATGTAATATTTAAATAGTTTTGGGTTTAATTTGTAATTATTGAAAAGTTCAATAATTATTTATTAAACGAAAAAACGCATTATCACGAAAATACAAAAACCCTAATAGTCGTCAGAGTAAAAAACGAAGAACGAAACCGTTTTCGTTCATCGTAAAATTTCGCACCAACAGTTGAAAGCAGAATCTGTTCTCGGCGTGGATACAAGTAGAGGACTTGCATTATCAAATGTTACATCCGACAATCACAACATTCAACGTAACAGGTATTATCTAAATTGTTTCTAATTCCGTAGTTCGTTGAAACCCCGAAAACTACTTCGGACTTGACTAGATCTAACAATTTGGGTTGTAAAAAACGCTTCCACACCCGATGTAGCAACCCAACAACTGCATCTATTGATCCCCAATTTCATCTCTGTTTTCTGATTTGTGCAGGCAGAAAAAACGCGAGAAGGTCATACAGGTTCCCCGCAACAATTCGTTTGAAATTGAACAACCGAGAAGAGATGAGTAGAGAAGAGGAAGAAGAGAGGTAATGTAATTATTTTGAAAAATGCTTTAAATTAATCTTCCATACAAAAGGATATATATATGTAGATGTCATTGTTAGCATATTAATGCTAATAGAACCATTGCAACACAAACTTACTAATAATGGAAAAACAACAGTTTTGTTTAACATCCTACAAAACCCATTTTAATCCTTGTTTTAAAAATATTCCTTATGGTCTTGATCTGGTTGCTCATGCGTATCTTCATGTCTCATGTTCTAGCTCCTGCTCCATGTTCTGGTGTGCTCTGTTCTGCAGCTTGTTGCCTCCTGCAGGGTGCTGAAGCTGCTCAATATCTTCTTTCTCCCTCTTGAGCTTCTTCAGCATCACCCCAAGCTTGCTCTTCGATACTTCAAACCTTCTAATCCCCAAAGTCTTAATAAGGATATCAGCCAATTGATTTTCACCAGCAATATGAACTAGTCTAATAACCACATCTACTACAGCTTCTCTAACCACATGATATTTAATCAATATGTGTTTAGTTCTCTTATGATCGACAAGATTTTTACCGATTGCTATTGTCGCGGTGTTATTACAATAAATGGTAACACTTTGACTCATATCAAACCCAAATTCAGTGAACAATCTCCTTAGCCAAACTGCATGATTTGTTGCAGCAGACAAGGCTGTATATTCAGCCTCTACTGTGGATTGAGCAATGGTGCTCTGCTTATGAGTCCCCTAAGTAAAAACAGCACTTCCCAGATTGAAACAATAGCATGTTGTACTCCTCCAATCACTCTTACTCCTAGCCCAATCAGCATCAGCATAACCCACAAGTTCAGCTTCCTCTTCACTTCTAAACATCAATCCATAATCCAAAGTTCCAGCAATGTACCTCAAACTCTTTTTGCCTCCTGCAGACTTTTTTCTATTGGATTAGAATTGCTCTTTGAGAGATATGAGACTGCAAATGCTAAGTCAGGCCTTGTGGCTGCCAAATACAACAAACCCCCAACCATACTTCTACATTTGGTTGGATCCCTCAACTCATTTTCATTTTTTGTATTCTTTCAATAAGATGAAAATGGGGTACTCATACTTTTGGAATTCAATGTTACAAACTTCTTTAACAGTTGATGTGCATACTTGAATTGATTCAGAAATATTTCAGCTTCCCCAGATAACTCATCTCGAAAGCCTTGCTCAATTTTCCCTTAAACTCTTTGATCAAGAGTTCAATGTTTCCTGTGATGATTAAATCATCCACATACAAGCAAATAACCAACAGCTCATTCTCATTCTCTTGCAAATATATGGCAGCATCACAATCACTTCTTCTGCAGCCTTCAGTTATGAAAAATGAATCGATCTTGTTGTACCAAGCTCTAGGAGCTTGTTTTAGCCCATACAGCGCCTTTCTCAACCTTAGCACCTTGTCTTTTGCTCTTCAATTATATACCCTGGAGACTGCTCCACATACACTTCTTCCGTTAGGTCTCCATTAAAAAATGCAGACTTCACATCCATTTGGTGTAACATCCACTTCTCTTGTGCTGCCACTACAATAAGGGATCTTATTGTGTCATGTCTGGAAATTGGAGCAAATGTTTCTCCATAATCCAGACCATAGGTCTGAGTGAAACCACGAGCCACCAATCTTGCTTTCAGTTTCTGTACTTGCCCCTTCTCATTTGTCTTAATTTTATAAATCCATTTAACACTTATCACTTTCTGGTTTTCTAGTAGATCAGTTAACTCCCATGTTCCATTCTTATTGATCATCTCCATTTCCGAGTCCATTGCCTCTCCCCAACCCTTTTCAGTTACCGCTTCTTCAAATGTTACAGGTTCAACAACTGCTACATAACAACTTTCATATACTGGATTGGATTCTTCATTCATTGTTCCTTGATCCTCATATAGATCACTTAACCTCCTCATCCTGTGTATCAAACGTGATGAGCTTCCACTGCTGCTAGATGTCTCTCTTCTGTTGATCTGAGTATCAGACAGATTGAATTGAATAGGTGAGAAATGTGATGTATCTCCCCTACTCCCTCCAGATTCATGTCCTGGTGGAGAAGCTATAGACTGTTTCCATTGATTTTGTGATACTCCCTCCAGCTGAGTATTTAAGTTTGGACAGATACTAGGAACCACAACTTGTGTCTTAATCTCAGTTTATGTATTCCAGTCTCATCCCTTGTCTTCTTCAAACACAATGTCTCGGGCTACCTCCACCTTTCCAGAATTGATTTTATATACCTTGTATCCTTTACTCATGCTACTGTAACCAATGAATACGGCTTTCAGATATCCAGCTTCTTTCGTTGTTGAGATGGCAGCAACACATGAAAAAGATAGCCAAACACTCTGAGGTGGCTCACTGATGGTTTGTGGCCACTCCAAGCTTCCAATGGAGTCTTGTCCTTAAGGGCTAGAGTTGGAATTTTGTTTTGAATATAAGCAGCAGTGAACACTCCTTCAGCCCAAAATTTATTGGGTAATCCTTTGTCTTGCAACATGCTCTCTGTCATTTCCATCAAGGTCTTGTTCTTTCTCTCAGTCACCCCATTCTGCTGAGGTGAATAAGCTACTGTAAGTTGTTTCTGCACCACATTTTGTTCAAGGAACTCTATGAATTGCCTAGAGTTTAACTCCCCTCATCCGTCCGATCTTAGTTGATTCAGTTTCCTCCTTGTCTAAGTCTCAACCAATGCCTTAAACTTCTTAAACATTGCAAAAGTATCAGACTTTAACTTCAGAAAATATACCCACAACATGTGTGAGTAATCATCAGCGAATGTGAGCACATAAGCACTCCCATCTATGGACAATGTTTGCATAAGTCCACAGAGGTCTGTGTGGACTAAATCCAGAATTCCTTCTGCCTTAGCTTCTGAAATGTTAGGAAACTCCTCCCTACATTGTTTCCCTTGCATACAAGCCTCACAAATCCCTTTAGTTACCTTAAACTTCGATAACCCCTTCACCATATCTTTTTCTTGCATTTTTTGAAAGTTGTGAAGGCCTGCATGACCCAGTCTCTTATGTCATAATTCAGTGAGATCAGTTTCACTAGCCATTCTCGCTCTTTCTATTGCCAGCTTCCATTTCAAAGGATATGCCTTCTTCACCATGGGTACTTCAGCAATCCTTTCTCCATTCTTACCTCTGTAAACATAACTTTGTATCCATGTTTGACCATTTTTGGAACACTAAGCAGATTCTTATCAAGACCAGGGACCAGAAAAACATCTTTGATTGTTTTATTTCCCTTCTTAGTCAGCACATCAATATCTCCCTTTCCAGCTGTGACCAACGTAGCTCCATTTCAACCCTTGATATGCACATTGAATGATTTGTCAAGGCTAGTAAAGAAGCCCTCTAATTGGTCATATGGTTTGTTACCCCACTGTCGATCAGCCAAACATCATCTTTAAAAGTCTGATGAACAATGTGAGCTGCTGTAAATAAGGAGTTGTCATCCTCTTCCTTTCTGCTGGTTTGTGCTTGATTTGGTGTGCCTTTCTTACCTCTGCAATCCCTTGAAAAATGGCCTACCTTGCCACACATATAGCATTCTTTTTTAGTCTTGTATTGCTTGAAACCATCAGGTTTTTCTTGCCATTTGTTTCTGAAATAACACTGTGATTCCACATGGTTATTCTTCTTACAAATCTCACACCATTTCTTGCCCTTAAACTTGAATTCTGGTTTCCCAAACATCTTTTTACTTGTGTTATCCTTTTGAGTATATTTTTGATTTTTAGCTTTAGCTTGGAATGCTCCTTCCAACCCTCCATGTCTCTCATCAAGTCTGAACTCCTGAGACTGTAGAGCTATAACAAGCTCTCCTACTGTCAGTGTGGATAGGTCTTTAGTTTGTTCTATGACTCCCACATAGGGATCAAAACTTTCTTGTAAAGAACACAACATCTTGGATAGAAGGGCATCTTCCTTTATATCATCACCAAATGCCTTCATCTCATTGCTCAGTTCAGTGATCTTATTAGCGAAATCCTTGATGGTCTCCTTCTCCCCTTGTTTAAGAGTGTAATAATTAGCCCTCAATCTCTGCAATTTTATCATTACAGCTTTCGGATCACCTTGGAACCTTTCCTTCAGCAAGTCCCAGGTAGCCTTTGAGGTATCACAAATGGATAGGTAAGTGATAACACGTAAAGTGTATCAATTTTAGGTTAGGTATTAGTATCATTTTCGCATATATTTCTTAATTAGAGTTACATTTTCCGATATGATTCTTCTTTACATACGCATGTTTTGTTGGTTTTCAGTTTTAAGGCAACAAGGCCTAAACGAGCATAAAAAGGCGAATTCCTGAGTAAAACCACACATTTGAAGATATAATTCACTCGGAGCTAAAATCAAGCCTCGGAACTCAAAGGAACACCCGAGCAACGAGCGGAAAATAGCAAAATCAAGAATTCAAGAGTGCCCGCTCGGGCATTGAGGTCTACCCGCTCGGGCAAAACCTACGGGGTTTATTTGCAACACCTTGCACGACCCGGGCACGAACACAACATGATCGGGTAGTAATACCCGATCGGGCGCAACAAGGTACCCACTCGGGCAGTTAATTGATCCTGAAAATCCCCGAGAGATTACACAACTCGGGCCGTTCAACCACATGATCGGGTGCTGATGCCCGATCGAGCACGATGGAGTACACGACCGGGCGCGCCTCTGCACGACCGAGTAAAAGGTGTACATGAGCGAGCCGTCTTTCTCGCAACAACCTTGATTTTGAACTCAAACCAAATTAATAGACCATAACAGATCCAGATGCAAGGGGGCGACGCCGAGGGCAAGGAAAGGCTTGGAAATCATCAGGAAAGGCTTGGGAGATGCTGGAGAAGGAGAAAAGCATCAATCCACACATTGGTAACACAATAGGGAAGATCGAGGCATCGGGTTTCCTAGGGTTTATCATGTTTAGGGTTATGTCATCTTCTTTGATAGCAAACTCCATGAGTGAGTAGATTCCCAACTATGGGTTAGGGATATCGGATTGTAACAGATGTACAATTTATGCGTTAATGCTTAGATTTATCGTATTCATCTTGATATTCGGTTCTACAATACACATCGTAACTCTTATACTAGTGATGCCCGCTCAGTAACATAGGAATTCATATTTTGCTGGAAGGTTAAAGTATGAATCCGGAACCGTTGAGTTGTAGGTTAAGTTCGATTAATGAGAATCTGATCGGTCGGTTGATCGACTTAGGAATTAGGATTGCGCTCGTAACGCTTCCATAGTATGGTTTAATCGCTGCTGGAAGGTAGGGTTGCACGTACTCATGGTTAGGAGGTCTAGGCTCGGCAGAATCATTCCTCACAATAGAGCATGCATTTCCCGTTATCAGGATAATTCGATAGGTTTATAATCTTAAGTTGTTACATCCATACGATTCTCAGTATCCCGACACCCGTAGTGTTCTTCATCGCCAAGTCTTCCGAATCCCTCTATCGTTGCCACCATTTAGTTTAGTCTTCTAGATAGATACACCACGCCATTGTCTACTTCTCATCGTCTTAGTTTAGTGATATTCTTAGGATTGGCTGCATTAGTCCCTAGAGTTCGACTCTGGTACTATACAAACCGTATACTTGCGGTGAAGTGGTCTAGAAAATTTATTGCTTGAAAATTCCGACATCAGTAAGCTGCAAAGATTTCTTCAGAAACTGTAGCTGAAGTGCAGTTTGATCTTTCTCATCAACAACTTCCCATAAGGATAGTTCTTTCTTCTGTTCTTCTGAAGAATCTTATCCTATCTCTAGCATCTTAGGAATGCCCTCAGTAACTACTTTCCAAAGCCCCTTTGATCTCAACATAGTTTTGATTTTAATAACTCATAAATTGTAATTTCTCCCATCAAAGACTAGAACTGGAGGCTGGTTCTGCATAGCTTCTTCTTCTAACCAGCAGTAAATCAGTATCAGCTTATGAGTTTAGAAAGGATATCTCGGCTGTTTTTCTAATCTTAGCTTGAAAACCCCTTGTGCTTAGTGCTTCAGCTTTGTGCTTGGTTTGTGCCCTTGTGCTTCCTCATGGCCTTGAGAACCGGTAGGGCTCCAATACCACTGTTGTTAATTTAAGGACCTTAAGCAGTGATCTTACTGCATCTATTGATGCTCAATTTCATCTCTGTTTTCTGATTTGTGCAGGCAGAAAGAAAAACGCGAGAAGGTGATGCATATTCCCATCAACAACTCGTTTGAAATTGAACACTCGAGAAGAGAGGAGAATAGAAGAGAAAGAAGATAGGTAATGCAATTTTTCTGAAAATTGCCTTAGATTTACCTTCCATTACAAAAGGATATATATATAAGTAGATGTCATTGTTAACATATTAATGCTAACATAACCGTTGCTACACAAACTTACTAATAATGGCAAAACAACAGGTTTTGTTTAACATCCTACAAAACCTATTTTATTCCTTATTTTAGAAATATTCCTTATGGTCTTGATCTGGTTGCTCATGCGTATCTTCATGCTCTAAGTTCATGTTCCAACTCCTGCTCCAGTTCCTTGTCCTTGCTTTTTATTTATTTGGTTTTCCCGATTCATTCATCAGCTCCATGTTCTAGTGTGCTCTGTTCTGCAGCTTGTTGTCTTTTGCAGGGGTGATAAAACTCATCGATATCTTTATTATCTTGGTCATTTAAAATATATTTTGAAGCATGCAATTGCATTAAACTTTTTAATATTGCTCTCAATACAATCACATAATATTTTCTCAATGCAATTAAGTAGAAAATTTTATTAAAATTTTGATAATAGAAAATTGTGTTACATATTTGCTTAGAAATTTTATGTGTTTTTGGCATAAACCAATTTTAATTCTTATTTAAACACCAAATTAACATTACAAATCGTTCACTTTTATATTTTTAATGCCATGAGTAAAAATGCTAATTTTCGTTGAAATGAGTTTGTGTTTTTGCAGAGTTATATAAATCTGGGGTATGTTTTGTGAAAGACAATTATATAAATCCACTAATTAAGCTAATATTCTGCTTCACATATTTCGAAAAAGTAGTTAACAAGGCAATTATAATTATCCTAAAGTGTTAAGAGTATAAGAAGTAATAACATGAATTAATTAAGAGAGTATAAAAGATAAAAGTTAATGTTTTAGTTTTCATGCCCCGATAATTAATAATAGGACCACTTAGGAGTAGGTTTCTTCTTAATTAATCTTCCACCTAACCTTCATCGCCATAATTAAATAATCTCAAAATTCTCATGTCCGGATAATAATTTATACGAGTGTATTTATTTCAAATAATATTTATGAATATGTAAAAAACATTTATTAATATTGGCAGAGAAATTCAACTAGGATAACGAAATCCTGCGACCTTTTTAGCATTTAAGATAACATATAGTAATAATGTTCTCTTATTTGGGTTCAATATATTCATGTAGTTGCCTTGTTTCTAGGAGAAAAATTTACATATTTATTTTCACGGCTATTTTTTTAACATTTAAAAAAAAGCTTAACATGATTTAACATATATGAAAATAAAGGAGAGTTTCACATATATATATATATACATATATATTGAAAGATAGAATTTTGATTCGATTCCGAAAATTCGCTCGTAATATTACACGATACATTTATTTTTTATACACCTTTTGATGTTTTATTTAAGAAGATTACATTTTTTACTCATCGTTATATTTGTATTTAAGATATTTTTATAACATTAATAAGATTATCGGATTTCATTCAATCTAACATATCTTTATTATGGTATCAGAATCTCTATCCAAGACGTGACTATTCGTTATTTTTTATTCGTTATTTTTTATCTAAAGTCATAAACCGAGCATCTGCTCTATTTCTAGATAAAGAAAAACACAAAACCAATCCTCAAACAAAATTTGATTTAAACCTTCACTATACAAGAATTTCAATAAGAAAGTCTATATGAAATTTCTACCCAGATTTTAATCTTCATATTCAAATCAAGTTTGTTGCCTACGAAAATCTATCTATGGTCTCAAACAAATTCCGTGTTGTTGATTCTCCAAGCTTGGTGTTGTCGTAACACGATATGGGTTTCAACAGTCTAAGTCTGAGCACTCCTTGTTTGGCTTTCATGGAGAAGATATTCGCCTACAAGTTTTGATTTACGTTGATTATTTGTTCATTACAAGAAATGAACCTATTGTAATTCTCACATTCAATGCCTATTTGAACTCATGCTTTCACATGAAGAGATCTTGATCCTCTTAAGTATTTTCTTGACATCGAAATTGCACTAAATTCCACTTGTATATCCTTGTGTTAGCGACAATATGATCTAGAAATCATCTCTCAAGTTGGACTCCTTGGAAGCAAACCGGTTGGAGTTCCACTCGAATAGAATCACAAGCTCACTATCTGCACAAGTCTCTTCTTTGTATCCCCTCACATATCGAAGACTTGTGGGGCGTCTCAGCTACATACTTTCCACTCGTCTAAACCGCACATAAAATATTTAGATTCTCACTCATACCATGCAACAAACAACAAAAGAGCATTAGATGTCGCACTACATATTGTTCCCTATCTGAAACGCAATCGGGGACAATGATTATTACTTTGATCTATTTTTAACCTTGTCTTTAGAGTGTGTGATTCAAATTAAGGATGTTGTCAACAAACTGCAAAACACTATCGACATGGCTAGTTCAACTAGGTACATCTCTTGTGTATTAAAAATTTAAGAAACAACATACGATTACATTATCTTATACAGAAGCCAAATATCGTGACATGGTAGTCACAACATGCAATTTTCTCTAGTTGTATTTTTTTCTCATGGGTTTAGGGATTACACATGACGAACTCATGATTCTACAATGTGATTGCCAATCAGCCATGCATATTGTGACAAACCTACTCTTCCACGAGAGAATTAAATACATTGAAGTTGATTGTCATTTCATCTGTCATCGCGTCTCTTTTCCGATCCATCATCACATCTCGTGTTCCACACATCACTAGCTTGGGAAAATATTCACAAAATTCATGGGAAGAAACCCTTTCTCGTCAAGTTGAGAATTCATGATATGTACTTTCCAATTTGGGGGATATTAAGGAATAGAATCCTTTGATTCTATCTGAAAAATCCGCTTATAATTTACATGAGATATTTATTTTTCATCCACCTTTTATGTATATTGACAAAGATTACATTTTCTAACTATATTTTCATCATATTTCTTACTATAATTGATGACTATTCGTGTGGAATATTATCTATCTGTTGTCTTCAGAATCTGAAGCATCGGTACATCTCAAGATTTTTCTTGCACTGTTGAGCGATAATATAACAAGATGATAAAAAAACATTTGGACAGATAATTTGAATTTGTTTGTTTACAAGAAATTTTTCTTATTAAGGAAATCATTCCCGAGACCTCGTGTATAAGAATACCGCAACAAAACGGTCATGTTGAATGGAAGCACTTAACTATACTGCATATAGCATACTCACTAATGTTGCAGACGTATCTTCCGATAATTCTAGGGAGACAGTGTTCTTGT
Organism: Gynandropsis gynandra; assembly: GCA_036759665.1. NCBI lineage: Eukaryota > Viridiplantae > Streptophyta > Magnoliopsida > Brassicales > Cleomaceae > Gynandropsis > Gynandropsis gynandra. The sequence goes on along the minus strand of CM071866.1, from coordinate 24,338,579 downwards.
TGTCGTATATCTCATCCATCGGATTTTGTCTTCTGTAATTGGTGGGAAAACTCGCGATGAAATTTTTCAAGAAAACCCCCTATTATGCTCACATCCATGTTTTTAGGTCTTTATATTATATTCATAATTAGAAAACAGATGGTAAAAATTTTGCTCAAAGAGGATTATGATGTGTCTTTATTGGATGTTTACAACTTTATAAGAACAAAAAAATTCATGGTGCCTTTGTGTTTTTCACAAAATACTTAACCTCCATGATAATGGGACAAACTCCAGAAATCATCATTTTTTCATATGATGAGGATTACATGGTTTTCCTTGCCTCTACTACAACTGGTAATACGGTAGTGGAGCCCACTTCCCCCTACCGAGCCCATACAAGATCCTAATCCACCATCAGAAGATGCAAATGATATTCACTTCGAATGTGGATAACAAAAAAACATCCCTCAGTCATTCTCTGAGACTATATGACCAATGTGGTTTAGGTATCTAATAGAACCACGACTATATTTTTGCTCTCAAACTCTATCCTTTGTAGCTGCATCTCACCCGTAACCATGTATTATTGTCTCATTTGTAGAAAACATTGGACCATGATCTTATCGGAAAGCTTTGCAAAATCATCTTTAGTGGAAAGTTATGGTAGCAGAGTGTACGACATTACAAGACGATCACTTGTAGGATATCACAACTTTACCTACCTACAAATGATAATTGGTTGCAAAATGGATCTTTCACTACAACTACAACTCTGATGGGGAAATTGAACGATACAAGGTACGTCTAGTGATTTTAGAGAATAATCAGAAGAGAGACGAAGATTACAACGTGACTTTTGCCTTGTTGTGAAATGATCACCATCATAACTTATTTTTTAGTTATTGTAGCACGAAATTGTGAGGTTCATCAAAAGGTATGTGGAAAATAAATGTCTCATATAATATTATGAGTAGAATTTCAGGCTCAAAACAAAGGATTTTATCCCTCAATAATATATAGTTACGATGTTCTCATGTGATCTGTCCATTCTTTTGGGGTGTATGAACTAAACTTATCTGATGTGATATGCTTTGATTGAGGAAGTACAAATCGATACATAAAAATCCTATATCATCGTTTGATTTCACTATTTTGACATCTCTCTCAAACTTCTATCTTTCAATTGAACAAAATATTGGCAAGACGTGTTTAACTTCACTTTTTGGTGAAACAAATGAAGAAAAGATTGAAAAAGAGTCGAATGATGATGCAGAAAGATTTTTGAGATGTTATATAATGATGTCTATAGAATGCATATTTTACAATTGTCTTTGTATGCATATATGATGAATTTTAAGATAAAAATAATCTTTCGATTTAATTTTATATACTTATAGACGTTTGCCAAGAAAATTCCATGACTTTTTGGAAAGTGAAATCAGATTTGAGTAATTATCGATTTTTCGGAAACACTACAAGAAAAATAAGATTTCGGGACTGACTTTGCGGACTAAAACAACCATCCCTAAATTTAGGGACAGATTAGGGACGTTTTAAGGACAGAACAATAAATCCATTTTATTGTTCCTAAATTTATTTGACAAGAAAAAGAAAATCCGTCCTTAAATTTATTTGACAAGAAAAAGAAAATTGGTTCCATATCTTCGTATGTGGTATTTATCAATTATAGACAAAATCAAAATATTATATCAATTTAAAAAGAAAACAAGTGACATGAGATGACATATTAAGCACTCAAGTCATGAAGGAGAAAATGTGTCATTCCTCAGATGGTGAAACGTGTAATGTATTAGAGGAATTAATTAGGCTTTGCATAGATGGTTTTAACCCTTTTGGAATGTATGGGATGAATTATTCGTTATAATCAATTATTATGACACTATATAATTTACCGCCATATATGTGCATGGTAAGGGTGATACACGCCTTGGGGTGCAAACTCGGGACACGTACGAAGATTCTGTTGACCTCGATCACTCGAGTAGGATTCGGAGTGTCAAGGTTGATTTCTTGACTTATCTAAGGACACTTTTAAGAAATTGTCTGTTGACAGTGGAAGATGGTGGAGGATGGAGGATCTTGACTGGCCTAATGGCTCTCTTCAAGATTCTTCCGGTGAAGGTGGAGGATGGAGATTGATGGTTGAAGTTGAAGTGTTTGGGGTGGAGTGATGGACGCCACAAGAGGTGCGAAAACCTATTGATACAGTCGGATAATGGCTTCAATTGTTCCCGGAACAAGTTGAAGTCATTGTGTTCATGACACTCTTCAAGAATACAAAAAGAGTTTATTTCTTCAAATTTTCAATGTCTCTTACAAATGAAATGAAGTCTTTTATATAGGAGATGCTCCATGTTACAATAAGAAAAAAAATGTGTAAATGCTAGATACCAGATTGATCTACTAGTCTTTATGAAGATTTTATGGTCGTTGGGAATCTTCGAAATAAGAAAGAAGCTGATATGGTGGGATAAGATCGGCTTGGAAGATTTTCGAGCCGTAGGAAAGGATTTTTTGGACGTTAGAAAGGATAAGGAAAGATTTTTATCTTTCGTCTTTCCTTATCCATATTGCCCGAGCCCGTCAGTACTTAGATGGGCGGATTGAGGCCCACTTCCATGTAAAAAGACCGACGTGATGTTTGTTTGGGTTATGCCCGAATCCTCCTTCTGGTTAAGATTCTTCCATGCCTCTATCACAATCTTCGCTGCCTTGTTAAGCAAGCTCCTTGCTTGTCCACGTATAAGCCGTGGAAGGATTCGGCCTGCTCATTTTCTTGCGGTAGTTCCTCGTTCGTATAACCCTTCTTTGGTTCCGTTTTGAGTCCGACGTTCATCAAAGGGAGTTTGTATTCTTAGCATTATTGACTTTCAAATCTATCTATAAAAAGTAAGAATATAATTCTCTAACCATTTATTGAAGAATTAAAAGATTTGTAGGAGGGGTTCAAATGTACGATGTTTCAACATGATATAATTTTATGTTACAAAACGCTTTTATGTGGATTATAAGTGATTTTCTAGCTTACAGTATGTTATCTGGATGGACAATTCATGGTCGATTAGCTTGTCTCATTGTATGGATAAAACAAATACTTTCCAGTTGAAACATGAAAGAAAAACAAAATTGATTTGATTGGCATTGTTGTTTTCTCCTCACTAATGATATAGTATGGTGTAACAAGAAACATTTTAAGAGGAATATAGTTGTGTAGAAGTCTCATCCTCCAGTTTTGACCGATGAAGAGATTTTGTATGATCGACTTCTTACTTTGGAAGTTCCTAGGAGTACCCATAATTGGTACAAAAAAACACATATTTTGGCATCTGATATATTGAGAAAAGATAATATTTTGTATACATCATCAACACAATGTTGAATGTCATAGGGAAGAACAAAGATAATATTAAATTTAATTTTTCATACCAAAAAATTCCTAACGAATTGCGTCATCCAGACTGTTATTGGTGAGAAAAAAAATCAGAATGGGCAGCCTCGTTTATAACTTTAGGAAGACACACTAGCATGTCTAAAAGATCTGAAATGTTTTTATGGTAATAACATTCCAGACGGAAAAGGCTACCGTCTAGAAAATGACTAATGATTTTTTCGTCTGTATTTTGCGAAGAATTTCGAAGGATTTTTTGACCATTTTTCCAGTGAATGTTTTGTCGGTAAATTGGAAAAATTTACGATTAGTTTTTGGATGATGTTTTCTCTAAAATTATAGATGAATTTCATGGACTTTTCGTCCAAAATATTGAACTGATCGGTACTATAAGACGTTCAGATATGGACGTATTGCGGATGGAAATTACCATCTGAAAATGGTAATTATCTTGCAGTGAATGGGGTGTTATCCACGTCCATCAGAATCATGCTTATGTCTCGTCATCTTAAGCTAAAAATCAGGTTTCCATCCCGAAACACTAAACAAGTGTTTGTTCTTATCGCCTATGAGTCTTCTATGTGTCTGCCATGATTTATGGTGTCTCATCCCACCAGTTACGGTATCTGATAAACTCAAAACACAAATTTATAATATCTTGAATTTTTACATTGAGAACAATATTGGTTTTTGTTTGATTTCTTTATCGTTGTCTCCATTGTCGAGGAAACCATGGTGGAGAACCCGTCTGTCGTATCTCACTCCACCTCGGTTTGTATGGTAACTATTTGACGATTTTGTTCCTGAATAATCATCGTATATATATGCTTAAATTTTAATTGTGGATCAATGTTAAAAATGGATAAATGAGCCACTCTGAATCTTGATTCGTCCAATCCATATAAGAAATTGATGCATTCATTTCTTCTCTCGATCCTTCAGCAAGACATTTTGTAGTTCACTACATTGACATTTAGGTATTAGTTTATATGTATCTGAATCATCTCATATCTATTTTGATTCGATGATGTAAGTTTCAATTGTCAAGCCTTGTTGGCTGCATTTGTGTAGTTCCATTGGGAGTTGATGTCCCCTTGAAGCGTTTACAATGGAAAACATGTTCCTTTTGTATTCCTAGAGACCAACCTCCTCAAATATGGAAATAGATATTCCTAGGTATAGATCAATGGTTTGAAATATTATTCCACAAACATCAAATTAATAGGCCTCATTCTTCGTATTTGAGGTCTTCCAGATTCGATGGAAGAATTATCCCGTCAAGAAAATCAATATTGCGTTTGGTACATACGACATGATGAATATGTTAAGCCCCACTCCTCGTAGTTACTATCACCCCAAATTTGCACAAAGGTGATGACTATTTGTATGGATGAAGGTAGTACGTAGAGTTTATTAAAATCTCACAAACTTGACGTGACGTGCTTGAGTCTCGATTATTGTTCATGTCACGACCAAAATTATCCTCGATCCGTGAAAGATCTGCTATGTTTGAGTCTAATACAATGATATTTTTGTAGCGAGATAATCAAAAGGCTAAAAAACAAAATTTGTGTCGATTGTTATAGGACATGAACCATGGTCTCCTATATATATAATTTTGGTCAATCCTAAACTTTTTAGCTATATTTTTTATTAGTTAAGTCTGAGCCATGTTTGAAATGATGTTAAATTTTTGTTCGTTACAATTTCAATATGCCAATGTTATTATTAAAATTTTAAAATTTAGGACAGAAATTTCATACGGATTTGGATTCTTCTCTAAATCACGGACAGATTTCATCATTTTGTAATTTTCGGACGGATGTTTGTTAAATCCTAGTTATTAGACGGATTAGGAATTGATTTCTAGTTTTCGAACGGATTAAAGATGATTTTTTTTTTCAAAACTAAAAAATTCTGGACAGATTGGGAACAAAGTTTTTTATTTTTTACATTTAAAAAAAAAATCAAAACGACTATAAAATCCGTCTCTAATTTCGGATGGATTAGAGATGATTTTTTTTTAAAAAACAAATTTTCGAACGAATTATAATCGGTCTTTTAGTTAAATTTAAGTTTTGAATCAATTCATAACCTATCATTTTTAAAAAATATATATATATTATTTTATGTGTAACACTTTTCATATAATAATAATGAAAATCAAAATATTATGCTTTTTTTTCGTTTTGACCTATTACCAAAAAAATCTATAAAAATGTAAAAAGAATAATTTATTGGATATTTGAGAAATGTATATATTTTTTATTTTTATTCATAAATTAAATTTGTTAGTTTGTGTTAATTAAGTGAAAAGGTATTTAAGATGGGTTATTATTAGATTAGTGAATGGAAGAAATTTCAGGAATTTAAATTTAAATTTTAAGAATTTTACTATGTGTTGTTTCATTATTATATTAATTATGTTGAATTCTTTAATTACTTTTTGAAATTTTACGTTGTAAATCCATTTTTTATTTATGATATATGAGGCTAATTTGTATAAATAAAAAGAACCCAGCGAAAGGAAGGCCTTATAGACCGACACTCACATATAAAAAAAAACTCTGAAAATGCATGGTGTGACACATGCTCGTACGTTTTTTTGAAAGGTATTACATAAACACCAAATTATTACTTCATTGATTATGCACACGGTCGAAACAGCAACCTTGTACCGAATATTATTTACTATTTTAGGCCGTCTTATTCACAATAAACCAAGATATTGTGAAGTGATTACTCCATAAATGCAATGTTTTTCATTGGTTTCATGATCGAATTAAATTAAAATAAATTTAAAAATCTGTAATAGTTTTAGAATTCTCCATTCACTTACATTCAGACTATCATAAATAGATATTAATATTTTGAGATGATTTTCCTATCTATCTGATAAAAATATAACGAGTAGAAGATTCAAACTCTTTAACATTATATAATAATAATATTATAAACCCAATAAAGGAGGTCAGAGAGACATTGTTTTGAATTTTCATTTTTACCCCAAAATTATTAATTTGGATCGGATCACATCTTTATAAATTATTACACGTAAATAAGTGAAAATTTCACTATAAATGAAAGGAAGCATGTCAAAAGGACTTAAAACTCCTTATCATAAAACTTATAATTTTGGAATTTACTGTTCATATTCGAATTGCAATATATGGGGACTATTTTAATATCTATTTTCTCAATGTGATAAAGATATAATAGATTGAAGATCTAAGAATTCTAACCTTATAACAAGCAATTTTAAAAATCCAAGAGTGGTTTGAGTTTTAATTCGTTTTTCTAACAAAAATAATAATGAATTTAAATAATATCACATCTTTATCGATTAATATAAGTAATTAAGTGGAAATTTCATCAAAGAAAAGGAAATCGGTAAGAAAGACTTAAATAATTTATGTTCATAGTAACCCCTAATAAATTGAACTACACCATATTTTCATGGATGATTACATTATGCATGAGTGAATGGAAGAAGAGCCAATAAGCAAGAGAGTGACACAACAATCGAATCTTTGAAGCTTTCAGTTATTAATAGCCTCAAAGAAGAGAGAGCGAGGCCAAAAGATGAAGGGGTCAGCAATTCCACCACCTCTTCCCTCTATCATATCTCTAATTTCCAGCAAAATTGAGAATCATACCCCAATATCTAATTTGTATAATCTCAACCTCTTATCTCTATTTATATATTTAAAGGTCTAGTATTCATATCATTTTGAAGATAACCCCTTATCAAATATTTCCACCAATTTTGGAAAACATGCATAATTTTTATACCTGTGTATATATAATTACGGGACTTTTTTAGACTTTTTTTATAAATGAATAAATTTGTGAGCTTTTTATCTGATTGATATATATATATATATATAATATGATTCGAGATCAACATTTGATATAAATCATTTATATTCTATTGAAAAACTCGAATATGGAACCATAAAACATTTTAAAATTCTTTGTCTTGGAAATAATTTGAATGGTTGTAGAAGTATGGAGGACTCTTTAGAATTTGATACGAAGAATTTATTCAGAAAGAAGCTTTTTAGTTGTTCTTTTTCTTACAAAAGGAAAATAAAGGTGAAATTTGGGAAAATGAGCATATTAATCTTATGAGGCAGTGTGGTACTTTTGTATTTGGATATGATAATATTAAGGGAAAGAAAATAACAAAATACATATAATAGCAAAAAAAATATAAAAAGTTAGGTGGAAAATTTCTCGATCAATCGTATCTGTATGTGAATTGACCACTAGCCAATTTTTTTCTCATATATTTTCAACTGTTTTTTATGGGTTTAAAAAAGAACCTCAATGAGAAAGTCAAGAAAAAAGAAAGATGTAACTGCAATAACATATGATATAATTTTGGATAATAAGTTAGAGAAGAGGAATTAATGTAAAAAATGCTTATTTTTTAATCACAATTTGTCAAAAATTCTCGTCCTACTGAATAATCTCCAAAGGCTTTGTTGCATTACCATAGAGTAAAGAAGGGGAAAATCATTCTTAAAGATATGATTTTCTCATCACACACCCACCTAAAATCGTTCCTTTGTTTTTAGTCCTACAGCCTAAAACAAGAGAAAAGGGTTCGGTTTTGAGTAAAAATAGATTAAAAAAAACATTTTTTCCCTCAAAAGAAATTGGCTTTTTCATCATTGAACATGGTTTCATTCATTATTTTCCGTTTTCGTTTGGGTTTCTGAAGAAGAAGGTCACTATTACCTAGGAAGGATATCGAGATAGTGAAAAAATAGAAATCAAATACTCTTTGTTTAGATGCACAAAACTTGTCTTATTCAATGATGAAACAATGGCTTCATATAGCCTTTACAAGTAACTAGAAAGCCTAAAACTTCTACCACGAAACAGAGTTGCTGCTACAACTATTTGACCGAGATAATAAAATTAGTAAACAAAAGACTCGTCCCACACTTACTTCTGGGAATTTACTGCTTCCAACAATCCCTCCCTAAGCTAAATTTGATTCACAAGTTCGAGCTTATCAGCAACAGAATACACTCCAAGCTTGCTCCTTAAGTCTTCAAAACTTTCCCGCTTTAATGCCTTCGTAAAGATATCAGCAACTTGCTCAGTAGTTCCACAATGTTCCACACTTAAGATTCCCTTGTTTACAAGATCTCTCAAGAAATGGAACCTAACTCCAATGTGCTTGCATCTTCCATGAAAAACATGATTTTTGGAGAGTTTAATGGTTGATGTGTTGTCGCAGAGAATCACCATGCTTATGTTCACGTTATATCCCAAATCTTCTAGAATCCTTTTGAACCATATCACTTGACACGCATAGATCGATGCAGCCACGTATTCAACTTCCGTCATTGAGAGAGTCACTATTGGTTGCTTCTTTGAAATCCAAGCCACTGCAGCTCCATCCATGAGGAAAACATAACCGGAAGTATTTTTTTTGCTATCAACATCACCTGCAAAGTCACTGTCGGTATAGATTGACAATTCCCCTGTTCCTCCTCTCTTGTACCAGATACCATAGTCAACAATTCCCCTCAAATATCTCAAAACTCTCTTAGCAGCTTGTAAGTGGAGTGTTGTAGGTTTAGACATGTATCGGTTAAGTAGACTTACAGTGAATTGCAGGTCTGGTCTCGTATCGTGATGTACATGAGGCTTCCTAGTATTTTCTTGAAGAAAGTCTCATCTACTTGCTCCCCTTCAACGACCAGGTCCAGCTTGCTACCAGGTACTATTGGACTGCACACTGAATTACAATTCTCCATGTCAAAATGTCTCAACACTTCAAGAGTGTATTGTGCCTGAGATATGTGAATTCCATGTGTTTCAACAACACTTCTATTCCAAGAAAATATCTCATTCTTCCAAGATCAGTCATATCAAACTCCCTCTTCATCGATTGTTTGAATTCTTCAATCATCATCATGTCATCTCCTGTATATATTAAATCATCTACATATACACTGACATAGAGAGAGTTACAGTGATTGTTCTTCTTGAGGAAGAATGTCTCTTCGTTCTCAGACTTCTCAAATCCTTCTTTGACAAAATACTCCTCAATCCGACTGAACCAAGCCTTTGGCGCCTGTTTTAACCCATATAATGCCTTGTGGAGTCTGTATACTTTATCTTCTTCACCTCTGATCACATATCCCTTTGGTTGTTGAATGTACACAACTTATTCGAGAATTCCATGGAGGAATGTCGATTTGACATCCAGTTGATAGATGTCCCATCCTTTCCTTGCGGCAGTAGCTATGATGGTTCTTATGGTATCCATTCTTGCCACAGGAGCATATACTTCTGTATAATCAACGCCATGTTCTTGAGAATACCCCTTGGCCACTAGACGGGCTTTGTACTTGCTTATTTCTCTAACTTCATTAAGCTTTGTCTTGTATATCCATTTGACGCCAATGCACTTTGCTCCTTTTGGTAACTCTGTGAGTTCCCAAGTTTGATTCCTCTCAATGGATCTTATTTCTTCATCCATAGCTTCTCTCCACCTAAGACTTTTCTCTGCCTCTTCAAAATAAAATGGATCAGTTGAGTTTACCTCTACCATGTTAACTTCATCTTCATCTACTTCATTTCCACTGATGTAGTCATTTAAGTAGCGAGGTGGCCTTATCACACGACCCTCCCTAGTTCTTTCTGGTTCCCTTGTTTCCTTTGCGATTTCTGCAGGTTGCTCTTCTTCGTTAGTTTGTTCTCTGTTATCTTCACCTTCGTTGTCACTTTCTTCCCAAATGTGATCATCATCGTTCCATGTTAACTCGATCTCAATACTGTCTCGATCTCCTTCCCAGTCCCACCCTTTTGTTTCTTCAAAAATCACATTCTTGCTTACTATGATTTTCTTGGTTATCGGATTATACAACCTGTATCCCTTTGATTCATCAGAGAAGCCGAGTAATATACAGGTGGTGCTCTTGTCATCGAGTTTCCCTCGCTTCTCATCTGGTATGTGTACATGTGCCAAGCTCCCCCATACTCTAAAATGTTTCACGCTTGGTTTAATACCAGTCCATGCTTCTTGAAGAGTTACGTATTTGACTGAATGAGTGGGACACCTGTTTAAGACGTAGAATGTCCAATTAACAGCTTCAACCCAAAATATTTTTGGTACCTTTCTCATTTACAGCATGGATCGGACCATGTTCATAACGGTGCGGTTCTTCCTCTCTGCAACCCTGTTCTGCTGAGGTGTGTAGGCTGTGGTCAATTGTCGACGAACTCCCACCTTCTTACAGAACTCCAAGAACTCGTTCAATGTGTACTCTCCTCCACGATCAGTTCTCAGGCACTTGATCCTTTTGTTTGTCTCAGTTTTAACCATCTTCTTGAAGGTTTTTAAATGATCAAACGCTTTTGATTTCTCCCTTAGGAAGTAAGCCCATCCTTTCGGATGTAATCATCTATGAAGCACAGGACGTATCTTTTTCCACTTGTGGTCATAGGATTGATCGGACCACAAATATCAGAGCGTATGAGCTCTAGCACTTCCTTTGCTCTCCACATACTCTTCTTGGGAATGAGATTCCTTGACTGCTTTCCCACAAGACAATCTGTGCACGTAAAGTGTTGTGCATCAAAACATGGAAGATCGCGTACCATTTTCTTGTTCCGCAATGTCTTCATTCCACTGAAACTGAGATGGCCATAGCACTCATGCCATATCATTGCCATGTATTCTGTGGTTGTCTGCAAGCATCTCTGTGGTCTTAGTTCTCAATCACTAACTTAGTCAATTATCATGAACATTCTGTTTCTTCTCATTTTGCTCTCTACGATCAGCCCTCTTTTATATGAAATATCTTGCAGACACCTTTATGTATAATGATGGTCACGTCCTTCTTTTGGAGCTGTCCAAGACTCAACAAGTTGTTTTTGAGTTCAGGGATGTAATACACATCGCTAATTGTGTATGCTGCATGGTTTAGCACCAATTTTACGTTCCCTTTGCCCACAACTTCTAATCTCTTGTCATTTCCCAACTTGTCTGAATGCTTAAAATTTGAATTCAAGTTATTAAACAGCTCTCGTTCACCACTCATGTGATTTGAACAGCCAGAGTCAAGGAACCAAGCCTTCCCTTTCTTAACTTCTTGTTCTTCGGTCTCTGCCATCATTGCAAATTCCCTGTCTTCTTCAGTTTCTTCTTTGATTCCTTCAACATATGCCATTAGTAACATTTGTTCTTCCTCATCAGCACAGTTTGCTTCTTCTTCTTCCCACTTCGGACATTCACTCTTGAAATGTCCAAGACGATGGCACTTGTAACATTCCACAGTGCTCTTATCCTTGAAGGTTCTGCCTCGACCTCGGCCTCTACTCCTTCCGTAAGAGACTCTTCCTCTATTTTTCGTACCTCTGCCTTGTGTTACTTTTAACACATGATCATCACCCTTGTCCAGTTTCTTGAACTTCTGCTCATGCACCATCAATGAGCTCTGCAACTCTTCCAGTGAGATGGTCTCAGTGTCCTTTGATTCTTCAATTGAGACCACAACATACATGAACTTATCATTAAGTGTCTTAAGGATTTTCTCCACCACCTTTGAGTCCATCATCACCTCACCGTTGCTTCTCATTTGATTTGTTACACTTAATACTCTGGTGAAGTATTCCTCCACACACCCAGCTTCACTCATCTCCAGCAGCTCAAAGTCTCTTCTTAGTTTCTGCAGTGTTGACTTCTTGACTCGAGCAATCTCGCCAAACTTTGATTTCATCGAGTCCCATATGATCTTGGAGGTCCTCTTGTCCAAAATCTGCTCAAACGTTAACCTATCAATGCTTTGATAAAGGTAATGTTCCACCTTATGATCATTTGTCCTGGAACTCTAAAGATGTGTACTCTGATCTCCAGTTAGAACCGTAGTGGTTGCTGGTTCTTTAAATCTGTTCTCAATCACACTCCATAGACCTTTGGCTCGGAAGAAATTTTCCATGACCTCGCTCCAGTGATCCCAATGGCCATCGAACTGTGGCAGCTTCATCTTGTCATCACCCATCTCTCTTTACTGCTTTCTTTCTCAAGCTTAAGATCTAACCGAACTCTGATACCAATTGAAAAAATAGGAATTGAATACTCTTTATTTAGATGCAGAAAACTTTTCTTATTCAATGATGAAACGATGGCTTTATATAACTAGAAAGCCTAAAACTTCTACCACGAAACAGAGTTACTGCTACAACTACTTGACCGAGATAATAGGCCATTATTAGAAAATAAGTAAACAAAAGACTCGTTCCACACTTACTTCTCGGAATTTACTGCTTCCAACAGATAATGGCTCAGGAACAGCTTGGCTCAGCTTGATTCCTTTCTTAGAAGTCTTGTTACTTGTCTCATCACCAAGAGATCCACTAACAGTGTTGCTTCGATGCTTGGTGCTTCACGACTCTTCTTCAACCACTTGTATGGTTTGTTTTTGTTCTTCTCTTTTTCTTGTATTTTGCTTCTTGTGCTTTGAATTGTTTCATTGATATATGGTTTCATGTGTGCTATGGATCTGTAAAGTATTGCCTTTTGTGATGTAAAAGTTTATACTCTTATGGGTCATGCTTAATTTTTGGTCATTATGGAGGCTTAATGGTGTTAGTAATGTCTCTCTTGCTCTCTGATCATTTGTTTTGAGTTTGACCGTCATGTTTATTAGATGAGATGGTCTAAAACTGAAAACACTTATTCATGAACATCCATTTCTTGAGCATATGCTTTATTTCTTGTCTGAATGGAAAATCATATCGAATTTGAGCAAACCAATATCTTTCGCTCGGGATCCCCTATTTCTTGTTCGTGATCACCGTGCTAAGGAGGTTCTGACCGTGCAAGGAATAGTTGTTACATCATATAATGCAGATTTGCTTTACGAGACTTGGGAGGTGAATGATGCACAAGGTCATCCATTCTCAATGTTTTCTGCTTTTAGGGATAGATGCTTAGCATGCCTTATGACCCTGACACTACAAAAAAAAAACAGATCATTTCCAACGGATATATCCATTATAAATGGTTATACTTCCGTTGAAAATGACCATTTCTAACGAATTTCAACGGATTATAAGCTGTTGGGTAGTTTCCTGAAAAGCTCTGATTGCGTTACCTGAAGAGTAGTTTCAAAAAACTCGATACGTCGTTCTTGCGTGCAACGCCTTTGGACCACAAGGGGTATCCTCGTGGCGTCCTCGATGTTATCTTTTTGGAGTGAACCTAGACCGTGTAGACGCCCCTTATACGGTCTAACAGACTACAATATAAAACACGTTAAAGTTAGCATATCTTAGAAAATATTTTATTTAAGTAAAGAATTATAATAACAATAATTTTGTTATTTACCTCTAAATAAATTTTGTCCTTTTGTAGAGGACTAAGATCGTCGAAAGTTGAACTGCATGCTTGTGATGGTTGTGTGATCTTCTCCGTCACAGCTTTTACAGTCTGTTCTGCCCGAGGGTCGTAGAGTTCATGTTCGTTGCTTTCTTCCCCGACGACAGACTTCTTCTTGGTGTGGGTTTCTACAACCAGCTCAAGAAAATCAGTTGTCTTCCTATCCTCTTCATATGTAACATTATAGTAATATAATTAGGTTAAAATTTTATATAACAATAAAAAATAAATAATTATTCAAAATAAATTTTACCAATTATTTCTTTTGTTTCGGGAATGATTTTAATCCCGAGGTATGACGATGCGGACCATCCCCAGGAACCTTCTCGTCATACCAACATTTATTAGCCTTCTCACTCTTGGCCTTAAAGTTCTCAGACTCCCAATGTTGGACGAGTTGGTTGAGTACTTCGACCGTTGCCCATGTCGGTTTGGCATTCTTATTATAATAGTTGTGCTTGGCGTTGTTCATCATCAAGCACAATCAGGCTTGCATGTCGTGCATCCAAGCTGTGTAGACGTACGTCGTATACTTATTCTATCATCTATATGCGTGCTACAAAATTAGTTTACAATAAATTATTTTATAAATAAAATTAAATAATAATTTAAAAGTTAAATTTTATATTGAAATTACTTACAATGAATGTATATTGCCATCAACAGCGTATAACTTCTAGTGTCACCTGTCAGGAATAGTAGAGTCAATCTTATAGCAATCCGTGGATGATGTTGTTATTCGTACATTTTTGAACACCATCCACATCAAATCTTCACGTGAAAATGAAACGATCAGATAATATTTATAATTAAATACAATATGAATTATGAAATTAAAATCTTAACATAACGTCTTGTCAAGACGTTCAAGGTCAATAATCGAGACAAAAAACGCTCGTTAAAAATATCAATCAATGCGTCTATGTCCATCATATCATCATCTTCATGAAATATCGACGGTGTCGATATAGGTGACAACATATCACCGTAACCGATGATTCGTCAAGCTCTCATTGTGTTTTGTGTTTAAGTGTTTCAAAATTTTTCTTTTGGAGAGAATTTTTTGTTTCGAGATTGTGTTGAAAATGAACTGTTTAACGTATATACAGAAATTTTCAAAGGGCATCTGTTGGCAATTCCAACTGATGCCCGTTGGAAATTTTTTCACCTCAACGGGTGTAATTAATTGACACGACTATTGGGTTCTCAATGGGCATCCATTGCAAGTTCCAACGGATGCCCATTGGTGACGCCTATTCCCAAGGCAACGGACAACAAAACGATGGTACGTCTTTCCTTTCAACGGGCATCCGTTGGAACTTGCAATGGATGTCCGTTGAGAACCAAAATCAATTTTGTATGCCTACAATAGCCATCATGACACTTTTCAATGGGCATCTATTGCAACCTACAACGCATATCCGCTGGACAACCTTCAACGGGCATCCATTGCACATGACCAACGGGTGTCCATTGGCATCTACCAACGGTTATCCCTTGGCCACCTAAACAATCACAACGATTATCCGGTTGCCACTAAAAAATCACAACGGGCATCCATTGCGTATATTCTCAACGGATACCCATTTGAGAAGTTGAAAACCTTGAAAACTTTCTAAGTATCGAGCATAATTCAATGTTTCAACGAGTTTTCGTTGCCATTGGCAACGAATGTCCGTTGAAACTTGAATATATTAAGTTAAAAAATAATTTTTAAAACTTAGATAAAGTTATATATTAAAATTACATAATTCACATTTCTTCTTCAATAGATTTTTCGATCGGCGAGTCTTCCTTCAATTTTTAATGAGTTCATCACCGTGTCCATCTTCTGCATCTTCCGGTTCAATGTCATCATAATTGCATATGTATTCTCCATCTATGTCAGTTTTTGCGAGAATCTCCTCTTGATTGTCTGTATCAATTAATTGTATTCGCTCCGGGTGATCGATTTGAAACGAATTTTCTTTTTCATATGTGCTTATAACTCCCCGCGGCTTAATCTTTACTATGGCCCATCACTCCTCTCTTCGACGTTTCAATGTTGTTGGATATAACATGTATGCTTGATCTATTATGATGAATAGATCATATTTACCATATTGTCATGCCGGATTGATGTCAATTCCTCCCCATCGATTTTTTCGTGTACCACGCCTATAGTTGGGTCGAACCACTGACAACTAAAAAGCATTACCTTTAATCCAATAAGACCAGAATATTCTACCTATAGGATTTGATGCAAAATACCGTAGAAATTATCACCCTCTATTTCACTATTAACGCAAATGTCGTAAATGTATGTGCTTCTATATTTTATGTGTTCGTATGTGTGGAATGTGTATCTACGAGTAAACAAAATTGGTCAACACATAACATTTCGTGCAGAATCATTAGCCAAATATTTTAACCAGGTAGGATGTATCTCATCAGAATATTTGACCTATATAACATAAAAAAATAAATACTTTATAACATAACATTTTATTTTTCTATATATAACGTACGAATATATGTTTACTTACGTATTCTCTTAACCAGGAGACATAATGTTGAACTTTCATTTTAAGTGAGTTCACCTGCATTTAGATGAGGATATTTAACCATTACTTCTTCATCAAATATCGTGTAACGAAAGTACGTTAACACATATATTTTTAAATATATATATTTGTGTTTTAAAGATCGATTATTCATTGTTTTGTGCCTTAATAGCTCTTGAAAATTTAGTAATATATATGTGTGGATGTGATTATACTCATCTGGTGTTAGCCAATATTCTTCTGATTTAGCTCATGTGCATCCAATCGGTGTTAACATCTCTGGAATTATGCCAAATTGCGGATTATATTGATATAGATAGTTTGTGTGATCTTCCGCTGAGCGTCTTTGTTTCATCGGAATATGCGCCTCGAAATAAAATATGCTGAAATATGCGATTTTTTCCAACAAGTATTATTTAACAATAGATCATTCAACCGCTACTTTGTTTTTTGCTTTCTTCTTTGGATCAAAGAAAAACCTTTCGAAATGATACATCCATCTGAATTGAACTGGTCCACCGAGTATTGTCTCATATGGTAAATGTATTAGCAAATGTTCCATGAAATTGAAGAAGGAAGGCAGAAAAACTTTTTCTGATGAGCATAATACTTCAAAGATATTGTTTTTATTAATTCCAAGTCATCCCTTTTTAAATTTCTTGAACATATATCTTTGAAATATATATTAATTCCGCATAGCACATCATGAACGTTTCGTGGTAAGAGCTCGGTAAATGTAATTGGAATGAGTTGTTGCATGAAAACATGAAAATCGTGAATTTTCAACCGATCAGCCTCGGACTAACAATATTCACACACCGAGCAATATTCAATATCCACACAGAGAGCAATGTTAGATGCATATCGATCTGAAAATTTGACGTCTTCTTTTAACCACCTTAATAATGCAGTTTTCACTGGTCTACACAATCTGAATATCGGGATATATGCCCTTGTCATCTCGTAACTCCACTCGGGTCTTCGACATATTATCAGCAAGTCTTTTCTTGATTGTATATTATCATTAGTTTTCACCGTCACATTCAAAACAGTCTTGATGATGTTATCGAAAAAGTTCTTTTCGATATGCATAACATCCAAAGTATGACGTAATACTAGTGATATCCAATATGGTAGTTCCCAAAAGATACTACGTTTATACCAGTTATTCCATTCACCTTGGCCTTTTGGTTTTCGATGCCCACGATCTCCACCGCATCCTATATGTTCTTGTAAATTTCCTATTGTGTTTAATTGTTCGTAAAGAATTTGCATTCCGGTTTGCATGCGTTGTGCCTCTTCTTTTTGTACCACGTTCTTTCAAAAATATTTTTTATTTTTTTCCCAGAAAGCATGTTCACAGGGAAGAAATCTTCTATGATAATCAAACCAACATGGTTTCTTCCCATATACTAGTCGAAATGAACATATATCCTCCATACAATATGAACATGCCAATCTCTCGTGTGTGCTCCATCAAGATAACATTTCATAGGCAGAAAAGACGATAATTGTCCACAACAAGACCGCATTCAATGTAAAATTTTGTTTCGTACTCACGTTATAAACAAGAATTCCATCATTCCACAAATATCTTAATTCATGAATTAAGGGCTACAAAAAGACATCGAAGCTTTTCTTCGGATGTTCTGGTTTTGGAATCAGCAACGTCAGAAACATTACTTTTCTTTTCAAGTACATATCGGGAGGCAAATTATATGGAGACAAAATCACTGGCCCCTGAGTTGACTTTCAGATTATCTATATGGACTAAAACCATTAGAGCATAGGCAAAGATAAACATTTCTCGTTATATACGCGAACTCAAGAAATATTTCATTGAAATCTTTCCAAGCCTTACCATGTTGCATTATCCCTTCGTCCATCGAGTGTTCAGCGTGTCATCTCATTACCGCTGTGGTTTTTTTACATTCAAATAACCTTCTCAACCTGTTTGCTATACGCATATAATACATATTTCGTGAAGACGATTTCTTTGGACAAAATATGCTTGCACCGCAAAATTTAAATTCTAACAACTCTTCATCATTTCCCCAAAATAACATGCAATTGTTTCTACAAACATAATTTTTCATGTGGAATTTTCAAATTTTTTAAAACATTCTTTATTTCGTAATATGTCTAGAGAGCTTGATTATTTTCCAATAAATATTCACGAATGGTTTTGCAAAATGAATCCATGCAATTTTCAGCAACATTGTAGTTTTTTTATACTCATCAATCTAAAGGACAAAGATAAACGAGATTGAAGTTCACAACAACCTTCATATATATGTTGTTTTGCCAAGTCAAATAGGTTGAAAAATCGGTGTGCCTAATTGTTCGGCATCCCTTCATGCAGTTGTTCATCAACTCCAACAAAAGTATCTGACACCATTTCCACATATAGATTGGTCGTCGATGCTTCATAAACCATTTCTTAATTTCTTTCTATTTCTTGTGCTTTTTGTACAATATCTTTAACGCCACAATTCTCGCCATGAAATAACCAAATTTCGTAATTCTCTACGAAACTCACCTTGTAAAGATGTTTGTAAATAATTTCTTGACTTTGATACTTCATGTTTTTGGATCTTTTGCGGGGACATAACATTATCTCGCGTTATTGACAAAAAGGTTACATCGACACAAAACTCATGAACTGCTCCAATCCGTGCAAGAATTCTTGAGTAACTTTCTCGATTACGACCTCGATTGCCATTGTCAACGGAAATCCATTGCACAGTATAGCGGACATCCGTTAGACAATATATTTGGTTTCCAACGGTGTTTCAATGGATCAATCCAATGGACTCTGTCCATTTCTCATTCGTTGACATTTGCAACGGATTACAATGGATCCATAACCGTTGAACATTCTCGAGCATCCGTTGGTAATTTCTATCAACGGATGGATCCGTGATCTGTCTATTGATAATGCCATGTTTTTTTTTAGTGTGAGGCGCCTCTTCTACCACCCAAGAGGATCATCTCAGGTTTGTTTTTTGCCATGTCCTCCTAACTTCTCCAAAGCTGAAAATTAATCTTCGTGATCCATTTTGATTCTCCTATGTTGTAGGTGATGTGTCTAGGTGTCCTTCGGACATATTGGTCTCTGAAGATAAATCAGAGGAAGGAAGCAATGCTCTTCTAGCTCGAGCATGTTCACCAAGCTTGAGCAATACTGATAAAGCTCTAATGACTTTCATTAATCGGCCATTGATTGAATACTCCAAGAATCATAGAAAAGTCGACAGTGCCACCACTTTATTTCTTTCTCCACGCGTGCATTTTTGGGAAGTGAGCGTGAGAAAGGTTTTCCATCTTGTTCGAATCAAACAGTCTCATGGGCAACCGAAAGTCGAAAAAGAAAGCGTCAATATTTTTCCTTAAATCAATCGGTCTCAGGGAATTTTCTAGATACATGAGCTTTAGCCATCCATATTCCCATGAAAGGTTGCTCATCTAAAGTTCTTCCCTTGGGTTGTGGATGAGGACTATTTTAAGGCATAACAACAAGACTGGACAGGTTATCCCCTGGTTGATGCTGAGTTAGGAGAGCTATGGGATACTGTTTGGTTGCATCATCGTATAACAATATTTTTTTCGAGATTCTTTGTGAAAGTGCTTCAATTGCCATGGCATTTGTAGTTTTTAGTGACATAGAGCAAATCTAAGTTTGTTTTTCATGGTCATCTTTTTAGGGTGTTTGTGCAAACAAGAAAGAAAAGGAAAACTCTCTGGTTTGTGATTCAATGTTTAGTGTTCTTGCTGGAAAAATTGCAGAAACATTTTAGAAGTTTATTGAATGATGTTCTCATAATATTAGGGTTATTTTCTTAATACATATATATGAAGGGTAACCTGAGTATCAAGGTTACTTACAACAATATGTAATTATCCCAATTATACCCATTTTTTCGTCTTATCTAACCAATTTTATTCTATTTTGCATGTACAAATCATGCAAAACCATTGCTGGAAATGTTGCTGATATTGGTGAGTTATCTGAGAAGAAACAAACTTTTGGGCTTCGTTTTGCTTTTGCTACTGGGTCTCCAGCAGCTTTTCTTCCCGGCCCATCCATTTGCTTCTCCAACCTTCATCTTCAAGTCAGCCCGATACGTTCCTTTTGCTCTCTTAAGCCCGACCCGCTCGTCCTTCAGACAACTCCAGGTAAGTCTCGAACTCTCCTTCAGTTTCAATGTCGAACCCTAAGTCTTCTTCTTCTCCCCTTCCAGAAACTTCACCACGCCGGACGAGATCAACCTCTTCATACTCCCTCTTCATCTTCTCCAGCGCTACTCTGATCATCTGCGTGAGGTCCTCAAATCGAGCAGTTCGCAGTGGCTTTGTCAGAATGTCCGCCAGTTACAACTCCCCAGGTATGCACCTCTATTTAATCATTTCGTTCTTCTTCGCCTCTCGTAGACGTGGTATTTTATTAGCATGTGCTTAGCTCGCTTATGGTCAATCGGGTCGCGGCCAATCACAATAGTTATTGTGTTATCACAGTGTATAGGAACCTCGTGCATGTAGAACCCTAGCTCGCTGAATAGCCTCTGCAACCACACTGCATGGTTTATGGTTGTGCATAGGGCCGTGTACTCAGCCTCATCCGTAGACTGAGCAATAGTCCCCTACTTCTGTGTACCCCAACTAAAAGTTGTTGAACCAAATGTGAAACAATATCTAGTGGTGCTTCGGGCATCGGTTTTACTGTCGGTTAAGTTAGAATCCGAATAACCGACCAACTCAGGGTTCTTAACTCTCTCAAATAACAACCTGTAATCAAAAGTTCCATTTACGTATCTTAGAACTCTCTTAACTTCGTTTAAACTCTGTTCAGTAATATTAGCATTGATCCTAGATAAATAGGAAGCTGCAAACGCTAAATCTGGTCTTGTTGTTGCTAGGTATAGAAGCCCTCCAACCAGGCTTCTGTACTTATTAGCATCGGGCAATAAATTTCCATCTTTCACGTTTTTCCCGTGAGGTGTGAGAGGTGTTCTCACCCTCTTAGAGTCCTTCATCCCATATTTAGTCAATAGTTGTTGAGCATACTTGACTTGTCTAAGGAAAATCCCATCCTTAATGAACTGAATTTCAAAGCCTAGAAAATACTTCAATCTTCCCAAATTGCTCATCTCAAACATCCTTCCCAATCTGTCCTTAAAAATTTTAATCACATTCTCATCACTCCCTATGATGATAATGTCATCGACATACAAACAGATTATCACAATTCCTTCTCCTGTGATCTGCAAATACATTGTAGCATCACAATCACTTCATTTGAACCTTTCTTCAATTAAAAAAGAGTCAATTCTGTTGTACCAAACCCTTGGTGATTGTTTAAGCCCATACAACGCATTCTTCAGTTTTAGAACCTTATCTTCAGCTCCCTCTATCACGTAACCTGGGGGTTGTTCAATGTAGACCTCCTTCGTGATCTCCTCATTCAAAAAACGGATTTCACATCCATTTGATATAGGTTCCATTACTTTTGAGCTGCAATTGCTATAAAAAATCTGATTGTGTCGTGTCTAGATACCGGGACAAAAGTTTCCCCATAATCCAATCCTTGAGTTTGAGTAAAACCTCTTGCCACCAGCCTAGCCTTTAATCTCAAAATCTGTCTGTTTTCATCCGTTTTCACCATGTAGATCCATTTTACGCTTATTACTTTCTACTTCTTTGGAAGATCAGCAAGTTCCCATGTCTCGTTCTTGCTGATCGTTTCCATTTTTTCGTCCATAGGATTTCTCCGTTCTTTGTCAATCACAGCTTCCTCAAACGAAAATGGTTCTTCTATAGATAAGTAACAGCTCTCGTATACGTTGTTTGATTATTCATTTTCGCCTTCTGAATTTTCAAACAGCTCGCTCAACCTCCTCATTTTGTGTACTTTCCTTTATGAATTGTTGCTTTCTCCTCTAGAGCCACTTAGGTTGAATGGTACATGAGAGAATGGAGGGGAATTTTGTCTTCCACTCCCTCCTGAACTATTTTGCTGAGGTGTATTAAAAATCTGTGTTTCTTCCTTCTCTAGTGTATTGATAGGGATGTATTGAGCAGTCACAGATAACTTGTTAATTTATGTCTGTTTCTCCCAATTCCAGCCCTTATCCTCCTCAAATACAGCGTCTCTTTCCACCTCAACCTTCCCCGAGCTCAACTTATAAATTCTGAATCCTTTACTCATACTGTTGTATCCAAGGAAAACTCCTTTCCCCGATTTATCGTCCAACTTCTTCTTGTGTTGTACTGGTACCAGTATTTGACACAGGCTCCCAAAAACCTTCAAATGACCCACTAATGGTTTGTGATCAGTCCAAACCTCTAGTGGTGTTTTATTCTCCCAACGCTCGTGTAGGCAGCCTGTTTTGGAGATAACAGGCTATGAACACAACTTCTGCCCATAACTTGTTGGGCATTTCTTTGTCTTTAATCATGCTCCTCGCCATCTCTAACAGTGTCATTTTTTTCCTCTAAGCAACTCCATTTTGTTGAGGAGAATAGGCCACTGTTAGCTGCCTTTGTATCCTATGATCCTCCAAAAATTTGTGTGAACTCCTTTGAGTTGAACTCTATACCTCTATCGGACCTCAACTTTTTCAGCTTCTTTTCTGTCTGTGTTTCAACCAACGTCTTAAACTTTCTGAATGTTGCAAATGCATCTGATTTTAATCTCAAAAAATACGCCCACAGCATGTGTGAGTAGTTGTCCGTGAATGACAGTAAATATACACTGACATCCAATGAAGGAGTCTGCATTGGTCCACAGATGTTTGTGTGAACCAATTCTAGAATTCCTTTCGATTTAGCTTTTGAAATCTTAGGGAATTCATCCATGTTTTGCTTCCCCCTCAAACAGACTTCGCAGATCTGTTTGTTAACTGTAAACTTTGGCAACCCTTTCACCATTTCCTTATTTTGCATCAGTTGCAGATTATGCAATCCAGAGTGCCCAAATATCCTATGCCACAAGTCTAATAAGTTATCCTTCCTAGTTGTCATTGCCTTTTCTTTGACCAGTTTCCATTTCGATAAATAAGCCTTGTTCATCAGTGGAACTTCAACAATCTTACTCCCATTCTTATCTCGTATCTCACACATCATTTCGTTGAACGTTACCTTGTATCTGTTTTGTACCATCTGTGATACACTTAACAGATTTTTACTTAATCCTGTAACTAAGAACACATCTCGAATGGTTCTTCTCCCTTTTTTAGTCAACACCTCAATCGTCCCTTTTCCATCCGTGTCCAACGTAGCTCCGTTACCTACTCTAATAGGTATTTTAAAATCTCTATCTAGTGTGGTAAAGAACCCTTCCTCTTGGGTCATACGATTCGTTGCACCGCTGTCGATTAGCCAAACATCATCCCCCACCGTTTGAGTCATAATATGAGTTGTTGCAAACAGTGTGTTGTCTTCATCTTGCTCACTGATCATCTACGCTTGATTTTTTGGAAATTGTCTAAACCTGCATTCTTTGGAAAAATGCACAGGTTTACCGCAATTGAATCACTCTTTTTTTGTTTTAAACCCCTTAGATCATTCAGGTTTTTCACCCTTATTTCTGAAGTAGCATTGTGTTTCGATGTGGTTGTCCTTTTTACAAATAATGCACCATTTCTTGTTCTTTGATTTGTAATCTGCACTCTCATGTGTTTTCTTCGCCACATCTGTTTTCTGTCTAGATTTTGTGTCCTTATACCTTGTATAAAATGCTCCCTCTAGACCAGTATCATCTCTGTCCACCAGCCTAGACTCTTGTGATTCTAGTGCGATCACAAGCTCACCCACTGTTAGGGTTTCTCGATCCTTAGTCTGCTCCAAAACCCCATATATGGGTTAAACCTAACTTGTAGAGAACACAATATTTTCAAAACTAGCTCATTTTCCTCCATTCTAGCTCCATAAGCCATAATCTTATTCCCGAGTTCTGTAATCTTACTTGCATAGTCTTTGATCTTCTCTTTTTCAGACTATCTCATGTTGTAAAATGAGGCTCTTAACCTTTGAAGTTTGATCCGAGTTGCCTTAGGATCACCTTGAAACCTCTCCTTGAGTAGATCCCATGTTGCCTTGAATGTTTCACAGGTTGATAAATGTGCACTGAAAATCTCTTCAGTGACCGCATGATATATCAGCTCCAACGCCCTCTCATCTTTTGCTTCTAGCTCCTCCTATTCGGCCATGATTTTCTTTCCTTCCTCAGCATGTAGTTCTTTAACGTCAGGGCACTTCAGTATACCTTCTGTCACGATTTTCCAAAGTTCCTTACCCCTTATTGTGGGTTTTATCTTGATCACCCATAAACTGTAATTTTTTCCCTCAAATATAGGGATTGGTGTTGTGTTCTGTGACATGTCCATGTTAATATGTAATACAGATTTGAGTCTCTTTGTTACCTGCTGCATAATGTTGTTCGTTCTTGGTTTGTGCTTCTGGTTGTGCTGTTGCTGAATTTTTCTGATGTTTGGTGCTACTGCTTGTTTTTCTCCCCAAATCTTACACGCTCTGATACCATTTGTAGTTTTTAGTGACCTAGAACAAATCTAAGGTTGATTTTCATGGTCATCTTTTAAGGGTATTTGTGTAAATAAGAAAATAAAAGGAACACTCTCTCATTTGTGATTAAATGTTTAGTGTTCTTGCTGGAAAAATTGCAGAAAAGTTGTAGAAATTTAGTGAATAATAGTCTCATAATATTAGAATTCTTTTTCTAATACATATATGTGAAGGGTAACCAGAGTATCATGATTACTTACAACAATATGTAATTCTTCCAATTATATCCATTTTTATCGTCTTATCTAACCAATTTTATTCTGTTTTGCATGAACAAATCATGCAAAACCGTTGCTGGAAATGTTGTTGATATTACCGAGTTATCTGAAAAGAAACAAACATCTGGGCTTCATTAGGCTAATGCTACTGGGCCTCCAGCAGCTTTTCTTCCCAGCCCGTCCATTTGCTTCTCCAGTCTTCATCTTCAAGTCAGCCCGGTCCGTTCCTTTTGCTCTCTTCAGCCCGGCCCGCTCGTCCTTCAGACAACTCCATATAAGTCTCGAACTCTCCTTCAGTTTTAATGTCAAGCCCTAAGTTGTCTTCTTCTCCCTTTCCAAAAATTTCACCACGTCGGAGGAGATCAACCTCTTCAGCGATAGGGGATGAAGTATTTTGTCAAACTTCAATTGTACCATCAAGAAACCCAAGTTTCCTTTTCGTGCGAAGGGCATGTCTGATGTGTTTGGCCCATTCCTCGTAGTTAGAATCACCACGAAGTTGAACCGAAGTGATCACAGTACCCGACCCTTCCGACGGATGCAGATAATATGGAGATCCGAAAGTACAAGTCACACGGACGGTAAGGGCGACGTGCGGCGGCTGTGTGACAGCTGGCTGGACAGCGACAGCACCTGGCGGAACGTAGGCTGCATCTGACTGGAAAGCCATGTGACCGGTAACGCGTGCGGAAAAAAAAACGACAGAAAAAAACAACTTGGCGAAGACCGCGCGCAGGGAAACGCAAATCTGTGGCTGGAAACGCACGTAACGCGCGCGTTGAACTTTCAACTCGGTTCTAACCAGGAGAACGCGCGTAGACATCGGACGTCGAAGGGAGGTGCGACGCGCGCGGACGTCGGAGGTGCGCGCGGACGTCGGACGATGAACGGAGGTGCGACGACGTCGGAGGCGCAGAGTGCGACGGCGCTACGGCGCGACGAAGACGAAGGCAGATCTGAGGCAACCGACGAGGATAGATCTGACGATACGACGACGAGGCGACGATGACGCGGACATAACTGACGACGCGACGACGAGGCAACGACGACGCGGAAAAGGGCGCGACAGCGACGAGGGCGCGACGAGGCCGCGACGACGGGAAGCTTAGGCGGAAGCATATCTGGGCGGAAATAGAGGCGGAAGTCGCGGCGCAGGAGCAGGCAGGAGTCGCGGCGGAACTTGGAGCGCGGCGCATGTAGGAGTTACGGCGAACTGGGCGCAACGACCAACAACAAGGAGCTTGTCGCAAACCATAGAGAGACTTCTTCAGTTTGCAAACAAGAGACTGGTCGTCACATGATAAGCCAGGAGGAACCTTCATGTAGATATCTTCATGTAGATCACCATGTAAGAAGGCGTTGTGAACATCCATCTGATGAAAAACCCATTGTTTTGCGGAAGCAATAGCCAAGAATGTGCGCACGGTCGTCATCTTCACAACGGGAGCAAAGGTCTCCTCGAAATCAACGCCTTCAGTTTGCCGAATGCCAGATTAACGAGTCGAGCTTTGTAGCGTTCGACACTCCCATCAGACTTGTACTTGATCTTGTAAACCCATCGACATCCAATGGCTTTCTTCTCCGGTGGCAAAGTAGTCAAACTCCTCCTGTCCGCGCAAATACAGTCCGCATCGTGGATGCAGCCCCGGATTCGAAGTCCAACCACGATCTTGATCGCAGTGCTATGCCAGGTTTCAATGACGAACAGTGGTCTACTTTGCTATCATCGCTCAAGCTGAAATCCACCACGGTGAGTACACTCGGGCTGGCGAGATCGAGCATTCCTCTTAGTGCGATCTGGAAATCCGATGATGAGATAGCAAGTCGACAATGAGAGCAAACCAAGGTCTTGTCACGCAAACCACCACGGTAACCCGGTTTGTGACAATGAGAACAAACCAAGGTCTTGTCACACACTGCAACAGAAGGAGCTGAAAAGGGAACTGGCAAAGAGGACCTTGCAGAGAACCCTACAACCGATCCACGATCATCGCGACCGTGGGCAATCAATCGATGACGTTCTTCATGCACAACCTTGTAATGAACTTGATTGAGATTCGGAAGTGGGTCAGATCCAATAACTTGAGATCTAACAGTTTCGAAGACACCATCATCAAGTCTCATGAGAAATTGATGAATCTTCTCCTCTTCACGATCACGCATAAGCTCGGCATTGAGAACGGCAGCATGTGACGTACCACATCCACAAGTACGGATAGGCTGGTATGTATCCAACTCCTCCCACAGTTTCTTCAACTTACCAAAGAAGATTTGAACACTCTGATTCTGCTGCGAGAAACGAGCAAGCTCCGCACGAATCTGATGTACCCGTGCGGCATTCCCTGCGGAGAATTGTTGTCGAAGATCTTCCCACAGTGTCCGCACATCATCAACAATGGAAATATTGGTCCTCAATTGCAGATCAATAGTATTGAACAACCACTCGATCAACATCGAGTTGACAAGATCCCATTCTTCACGTTCAGGAGAATCAGGCAACGGCGCAACAATTGTACCATCAAGAAACCCTAGTTTCCTTTTCGTACGAAGGGCATGTCTGATGTGTTTGGTCCATTCCTCGTAGTTAGAATCACCACGAATTTGAACCGAAGTGATCACAGTACCCGGCCCTTCCGACGGATGTAGATAATATGGAGATCCGAAAGTACAAGTCGCACGGACGGTAGGGGCGACGTGCGGCGGCTGTGCAACAGCCGGCTGGTCAACGGCAGCACCTGGCGAAACGTCGGCTGCACCTGACTGGAAAGCCATGTGACCGGTAACGCGCGCGAAAAAAAAACGACAGAAAAAAACAACTTGGCGAAGACCGCGTGCAGGGAAACGCAAATCTGTGGCTGGAAATGCAGGGAACGCGCGCGTTGAACTTTCAACTCGGTTCTAAGCAGGAGAACGCGCGCGGACGTCGGACGTCGAAGGGAGGTGCGACGCGCGCGGACGTCGGAGGTGCGCACGGACGTCGGACGATGAATGGAGGTGCGACGATGTCAGAGGTGCGGAGTGCGACGGCGCTACGGCACGACGAAGACGAAGGCAGATCTGAGGCGAGCGACGAGCGCAGATCTGACGAGGCGACGACGACGCGGACAGAATTGACGACGCGACGACGACGCGGAAAAGGGCGCGACAGTGACGAGGGCGCGACGAGGCGGCGGCGGCGGGACGGCAGCAGGGTATAGCTGCTGTGGCGGCGAACGAAAAATAAATTAGGGCTATGGCGGCGGCAAATTTACGCGGCGGCGAACGAAAAACGGAAAACGGCGGCGGCTAAAAGCGGCGGCGGTCGAAAAAATAAAAATTTCTTACGACGACAGGCTCTGATACCATGTCAAATATGGGCTGGGCCTAACTAATCCCAAGAGCTAGCTTAAGAGTTTAGGGTTGCCCAACACCATATATACAAGTCCCAAAATTCATGTACCGATATGGGACAACTTATCATAACCTATTTCTAGGACACCCTTCTGGATGCATATTTAAAAATGATGTGTTTGGTTGGCAATACATAACTGATACGTTTCTAGACAGTCGAGAAATTCAATCGTATAAATAATCCACAGTTTGAATGATATAAGTTCGATCCACATGGGGAATATGTAAGGTGATGGCTCCAGAGCTTTCTAGACTCCCCGCAGAATGGATACACCATCCACGGAACACTCCAGAATCAGTGCTCCAAGCTACTGGTATCGAAGATCAAACTATTTACGACCAATTGTGAGCATAGATGAAGCGAAAGCAAGGCTGCAAGAGGTGCTTGCAAGGATGTGGTAGCAAGAAGCAGTTTCAAGAGCTGCCATTGAAACTGGGACAGAAAGACTGGAAGATTTTGCTGACTTGGTGCTAGTTCCAATGACATTCCCTCGGGACATCACAATGGAAGAGCCTCAAGAAAACCACGAGCCAACTAGACACAACCCCAATGTGCAACCAGAAGATACGAGGATCAGATGGTTCTAACTATTACTTCTAAGTGATCAAACTCATAGAAGAGGAAGAATCTTATGTCGAGTTGGGAAACTATGCGAGAGACAACAAAGCAGAAGTTACGGAAAACATGAACAATAACCAGACCCAACAACCAAGAACAGAATCTGCATCAAACCAACTCGATGGTATGCTAGAATTCAATATTCGAATAGCAGTGGAAGAAAAAGATTCAACGGCCGAATCTTCGAGCAACAACAGAAGAGATAGGGAGGGAGGCATGGTCCCGGTCTAGTCTCTAGGATACTCAGAATAGTGTCCAAGCGGAAGAAAATGGAATAGGCGGACGTACAACATCTAGTTACTCGCAAAATGACTGCCCAGTACTGAACTGGAGACAACTTAGGGTATGTAACTTGCATGCCAAGTTTTGGTTTTTCAGCAACAATCCGGTTAAATATTCCAATTTTTTCACACATTTACAATTAAAAGTTTACATCTTTAACATGAATCCAAGTAATGTTTTGATAGATAAATATGGTTTTGTATTTGGTGCAGTGGTCTAACCTAACAATGTGAGTTTAAAAGTGTTTGCTTTGTTATGCTTGATTGACGGGTGAAGAACCAGAGAGATAGGAAGAGCAAAAACAGAGAATTGCAAAGGGATTCATCCCCGACTAAACCGATTGGAAGACCGATATAACTTTAGTTTGGTTTGATGTATTTATCCAGTTATGGAATTGGAGAGCCGATACTAGAAAACTGATCATATCTATATATTTTATGTATTTTCATTTTGTTGTTATATATAAAAACATAACCTTTGTTGTATTCTCTAGTAATACACCAGGCATTGTCCTTGTCTTTATATTAGTCAGAACTCCAATTCATAATCTCTATACATGTCTATAATATATAAAAATGCAAATAAAGGCATGCGATTATGAAATTGTGTTGAAAAATAAGAAACTAAATGAGAAGAATGAAGACAATAACTAAATAAAATTAGGCTGAAAACTATATAGAACGAGAAAAAAATTAGGGGTAAGAAAACAAGTGATTAACGAGGAAAATAAGTTATCAAACCCTACAGCTGAAGTAGAAAGACCGAAATGGTTCCACAAAATTTATAAAATTTGGGTAAAAAAAATGTGACACTAAATTTTATTGATATAGTCACATCTATATTATATAACCACGTATCTATATAATATTTCCAAAACAATAATATATATATATATACACACATTTAAGTTGATAATCACTTGGATCAAATCAACACCCAGTTCAATCAATAAATAAAATATATGTTAAAAATGAATAAATTCTTATTAGAAGAAACATAATAATATAATAGATCATAAGATCTATACTATTTTTCCAAAAAAAATCATGGCCCATTTTCAGGATAAAAACATCAAATTTTATGAAAGTGTTTATAATATTAATACATATTTCTAAGAACCGTCGCTTTATGAAATCGGTATGCATAGATATATATATAGTGATATTTTCTTAAAAAAAATTATGTTTAAAGAAAGTTACTATGTAGAAACCAAACACCAAAGGAAAAGCTGGAAAAATAGAAGAAGAAGAGAGAATAGGAAAAGAAGAAATAATTAAAGGAAAGTGAAGTGTTTCTTCTCAGAGAGGACAACTGGATTTTAGATATTTAGCGTACGAAGGAGATGATGTTATTTCAGACAGTCAATTGAAAATGTTCAAATTAATAAAACAAAGGAAAAAGCACCTAAACACTGCTTTTGAGATACGGCAAGAAAGTCAACCAGCGAAGCCCAATACAAAGGAGAGAGAGAGTGTGTGTTTTTTAAGGAAATAACAACAGAAAATTAAGTCTTCTCGTCATCGTGTTCCACTAATTCCGTCGTTTTATTGAAGACTTTCAAAAAAACGTTGCAGTCTCTGTCTCTCTGTCAATACCCCTTTTGTCACGGTGTTATTCTAATGGTAGACACCCCAAGATCGAGTCTTTATGTTTTTTGAAATCTGAGCTCTGAATTTTGAGGTAAAATCCTTGAGGACCCTGTTACTGATTCTGGTTCTTGTGGTTTTTTTTTTTGCTGGTCTGATTTTGGGTTTTATCAGGGGTTTTGGGATTAGGGTTTTTCTAAAAGAAACACAATTCAGAGCTTTTGGTGTTGCAGGCTGGAAGCTTGAACTGGATGCTGCGGAACTAGTTGAACGAATCCGAAGAGCCGTCTAATTAAGCATCTGCCTTCATGGATATGCTTTGCTGCTTCGGTTCTTCAGATTACGATGTATGACACTAGTCTCATATGATCTATCAAATCTTTGCTTTTGTCCTACTTTTTCTGTATGTTTTTCAATGGAACTCACTTCTGAACGTTTCTGGTAGTAGAAGTAGCTGTATCTTTACATATACTCGTTATGGTTGCTACTACTGTTGATTGATTGTTCCTCGATGGATGATTCTGGTTATGACCTGATATGCTACAGAAAAAAAATTTCTTTCAGAAAGAATGCGGATCAGTTTCGTGGATTTATGGTCAAACTTAGACCTTCGAACAGTTCTGTACAGTTCAGACATCGACGAAGACTAGTTTCATCTGCTGGATAAGCACATTGATTATGTTGGTTACTGATGTTCTTATAAGTTTACAACAATCTGATTAGGTGTTGCGTTTGGTGTTCTTTTTCGGTTCTTGCACATCTTTGGTCTCCCTTGTTCAGGCAATTTGAGATGTGATTGTGTTTCTCTGTCTCATTGTTGCATCTTTGGCTTTGTAGCTCGCTGTTGGGCGATCATCCACTAGTTGTGGAAAAGGGAAAAACAGCCAAGGCGAAATCAGGTACGGTTACAGCTTAGTGAAAGGAAAAGCCAATCATCCAATGGAGGATTATCATGTGGCCAAGTTTTTGAAAATGGATGGTCATGAACTGGGTTTGTTTGCTATTTACGATGGTCATTTGGGTGAGCGTGTTCCGGCGTATCTACAAAAGCATTTGTTCTCCAATATCCTCAAGGAGGTCTATTTTCTAACATGTCTACTGGTTTAGGTTGTCAAGATTCTCATATGTTCCTCTTTTGACATTTTGTGATCTAAATTTTCTCAGGAGGAGTTTTTGTTTGATCCTCACAGATCAATCATGAAAGCCTATGAAAAAACAGACCAGACGATTCTCTCGCGTAGTTCTGACTTGGGCCGTGGTGGCTCAACTGCGGTAACTGCTCTTCTGATAAATGGGCATCGCCTGTGGGTGGCAAACTTGGGTGATTCCCGAGCCGTTCTATCTCAAGACGGACTTGCAATACAGATGACCACTGATCATGAACCACACATTGAAAGAACGAGCATCGAGGATAAAGGAGGTTTCGTATCAAACATGCCAGGTTACTACCAAAAAACGTCTTTTTTACATGTCTAGAGTGCACTAATGAAGAAAAACTATCAAACTTGACAAACATGTTTTCTCTTTGCATTCTTTTTTCTCTCAGGAGATGTACCTCGGGTTAACGGACAGCTAGCTGTTTCCCGCGCTTTCGGGGACAAGAGCCTTAAAACACATCTACGATCAGATCCAGACATACGTGATACAACCATAGACGGTTACACAGATGTTCTAGTTCTTGCAAGTGATGGTCTGTGGAAGGTAAAACCTATTTATTTCCTTAGATGGTGCTTCACTCGAAATGATTCAACAAGCAGAACTTTTTATGGGTTTAATAATAGGTTATGGCTAACCAAGAGGCCATCGATATCGCTAGGAGGATCAAAGATCCTTTGAAAGCAGCCAAAGAACTAACAACCGAAGCACTCAGAAGAGACAGCAAAGACGACATTTCTTGCGTTGTCGTTAGATTTAGGTGATGGAATCCTTTGAAGCCACAGAGATAAGGATACAGCATTTGAACACCCAAATAAATTAAGTCGATTCCCACTGGGCTTCATTCCTTCTTCGGTTCATACAAGAACACCGTGTGATTCTGCAGACTAGGAGATGATGGAGGGTATCTTTTTTCTTTTTTCCCCGGTGCATGATATTTTCCGGAATCTGGTATTGGTTTGATGTTGCTATTGGTGTATAGACCCTCTCTTCTGCTTTTGTTTTATAGAAGAAGACCACAAGTGGGTGTGTAGATAATAAGCATGTGTTTTCTCTTGCTCTGTTCTTCGACATACCATGTTTTCTTGTATTGAAAATTTGTATAATAATGCAATCATGAAATTCTTTTTCTTGGTAATAAGTAGTTTGCAGTGATTCTCAAGACAAAACTCTCTAACAGACACATTTTAATCATCTAAAAGAATATTGTCTGTTTTCTAATCAAAATATATTTTAAATGAGTGAAAAATGTCTGAAATTCTTAGGACAGTATGTGGAGAATGAGAATAGAGAGCTGAGGACAAGAAATCATGGCATGATAACATAAGTTTGTAGATTCAAAGATAAAAAGGCAGAACACAATGAAAAATGATAAATGATAAAGCTCTTCACCAATACTCAAGCCACTGGTTTGATCTCTGAAAAAGCTTTGCGAAGCACGCAAGTTTCACAGGGCTTGACTCCTCTCACTTGCCATCATCAGCTCTGCAGAGTTGAAACTAAGGTTAACACGACAGGATCCCGCTCTGAAGTGAAAGAAACTGAGGAAATTATGTGCAACGATCAGGGCTTTTTCCTAGATTTGCTTACCTCGTTTTGAAGCTCATCACCTTTAGATTGTTCGCCTAAAAGAAAAAGATTTTAAGCTTTAATACTAGTGGCCAGATTACAATCAAGAATTGAAGATATCACTTATGTTACCTCCTTCCTCTTGTAGGTCTGAGGTCCACAACGTGAGATTATCTTTGAGAAGCTGCATAATAAGGGTGCTGTCCTTGTAAGAATCTTCATTAAGGCTGTCGAGCTCAGCAATAGCATCGTCAAAAGCTTGCTTTGCCAAGTGGCACGCTCTGAAAATTCCACAAAATGAGAACATTGCACTGAGTTCAACGTTTCATCGCACAACAGGACAGATGATACAAAGACGAGACTACATTTCCAGTGGGCCATACCGTTCTGGGTTGTTCAAGATTTCGTAGTAGAAGACAGAGAAGTTGAGAGCTAGGCCAAGTCTGATTGGATGAGTGGGAGCCAAATCAGAGTTAGCTGTAGTTGTTGCAGCCTATGTAAGAAACATGAAGTAATATAGATGAGAATTTTCCGATTCCTTGCCAACATTATTAAAACTTTTTCTAGATACGTGGGAAATGAGAAATGAAAGAGAACTGAAGAGCGGACCTCGTAGGCTTTGAGTGATTGATCAGCAGCCTCCTTACGATCGTCACCAGTTTTGAACTCTGACAAGTAGCGGAAGTAATCTCCTTTCCTGTCCAAACAAAACAATCGACTTAAACACAGCTAAACGCAAAGGCAACCAATAGAATAAAAGGGTTTGACAAGCCATTCTATGTGATTCATATCATCAACCAATTGTAAGGATAAGACTCACATCTTGTAGTAGAAGACAGTAGATTCTCCCGAGGTAGCGGATGGAATGAGATGCTTATCCATGACATCCAAAATGTCATTGCAGATCTTGGAGAGTTCATCTTCAACCCTTTGCCGGTAATCCTTGATCCTCTTTCCATTCTGTTCATTACCCTTTGCCTCCTCCTTCTGCTCTATTGGCCGATAACATTCTTGTATCCCACAGACAACAAATTCCTCTCTTCAACAGTGAGTTCAACATTGAGTTGTGCAACTTTCTTCATTGCTTCAACCATCTCTGTTACAAGAAGACCACTCACCCCAAGTAACCAATACGACTCCCCAAATCTTTATCGAATAGATATGATATTAGACGCATTCAGATGTGTAACACTAAAGATGAGCTCAATTACATGACTAAACCAAGGTACAATTCACATTTGAATCGTTCTATTTATTAAAGTTTTAAACTTTATTTAAGAGAGAGTAATCAAAAATTCTTTTTTTTCTGGTGATTACGGCTATTCGGATAGTAGAATCCGTCACTCAGTATCCCTAACGAATCAAATTAAACTCTTCTTTCTCCAGGAAGTAGAACAAGTCACGTAAGATCCATTTGTACATCAAATACCAAAAGAACATCATAACTAGTGTCCGAACTCGTGAACCTAACGACTTAACTTCAAAAATACTACGCACCGAAGACAAAAACACAAGCAAATATATGAACCAACGAATCGATATCAACAAGACCCAGAGACGAAAAACCGAACATTCCGAACCTATTTCTCTGGGTCAACCAAAATTCCGTACATTACCGGACATAACATGAAACGGAGATCTAAGGAACAGAGTTCAAAGAATCACAGAAAGAAAAAGAATCAATTTTAAAGGAATTAACTTTAATTACCATCGTATCTCTCGGCTTGCTCAGCAAGTCTCGCCAAGTAAACCTGATTCTCCCTCTCCTTCTCCATCTCTCTCTCTCTCTCTCTCTCTCTCTCTCGATTTGTCGTTGTTCCGAAGTAAACTGCTGGTGTCAAATATGAGGAGCGGAGGGTGGGGTTTCAGTTTCAAACAAGAGGACGAGTTCGACGGCTGAGAATGAGGGGTTGGGTCGTGGAAGACCTCAAAACCATAAGACGAAGAAATATGAGCCGTCCGATGAAGCTTGAGTGACCCCACACCTCTTTTGTACTTTTTGGTATTTCAATTGGTTCTTTCATGGCTTCATTATCCGTGCCAACAACACTAAATATAGACTAGGCTTTATGATGCTTTGAGTATACACTTTTAAGAGTTTGAAGCAAATTTTATGATTTCATTGATCTTAAATCGTTTGGTTCTTTACAACGCTAGCCAATGGTTTTATATAAAAGGATAACATAACTTGACAAATTAGTACAGAGAATATTCTCTGCCACTTAACAATCCAAAACGGGAAAAAACATTATATAAAGAGAGGTTGAATTCTGTTGTAGTATTCATTGGTTTTGGAGTATTAGGTGTCCTGTTTCTTTGAATCGTAGATGACCTTGTACTGAGAGCGGCATGAGCAACACCTAGAGTTATAGGAGTCATGAATCGAGTAATTCGTGAGGTAGCGTCAGAGATATTGCGAAGGGCAGGGGAGCTCTATCTTTGTAAGGCAATTGATTGCATTGGAGTCAACTACAAAGAGAGCACTTCCTGAAACAGGGGAAGGAGAAGACTTCGTATTAGCCATTTTTATATAATATATGTTTATACTATCCCTCAAACTTGTATTTGGTTCAAAATCAAGACCAAATTTGCAGCGAAGATTGTAGAATTTCTCTCTTGGAATATAACTGCAATTTGAAGATCAGAAGAAATGTGTTTAGTGATAATAGAACCAATAGCAACTTTTTCTCGTATAAACACTACTAAAAAACATGTAAATATCAATAGATGGATTAATGGATCCGTCCGTTGAAATATTTACCAACGGATCCGTCCGTTGAACCTTTTTACCAACGGATTCCAACGGATAATTCCATTAGAATATTTGCAAATGGATTCCAACGGATCCGTCCGTTGAAATTTTTACCAACGGATAATTCCGTTAAAATATTTGCTAATGGATTCCAACGGATCCATCCGTTAAAATATTTGCCAACGGATCCATCTGTTGAATATTTTCCAACGGATTCTATGGTGATGCATTGAAAATCTTTAACCTTTATCAACGGATGCCCGTTGCAAAATTTTCTAAATTTCCAATAGACATCCGTTAGAATTTTCAACGGACATCCCACGAAAATTCCAATGGATGCCCCTTGGAGATAATCATAATTACAAACTTCTGCGTTTATATGTCTTGTCTATTTCAACGGACATCCGTTGAAAATTTCAACGGATGTCCCTTGAAAAAAATGAAAGGTTGTGATTTGATATTGTTTGGTTGTACATCATCTTCAACAGGCATTCGTTAGAATTTCCGACGGATGCCCGTCGAAATTTCGGTTATTTAAGATGTTGAACAACTCATTTTTAACATATTCACCTCCTTCTCCTTCTTGAGGTGCAATCTCAACTCGTTCAGGTACCACTCGAGACTGTACAGGTGCTTCTTGCGCTCGTTGAGGTGCTTTTTTTACCGCTTCAAGTCGATCGAGGCGATCTCCAAGCGATTCATTAATGACGCAAAACATCCTTCTAATCTCTCCCATCATAGCTTCAAGTTGCATCTGAGTAAATGGTCTAAGGTTAGATAAATCAGAGAAAGAACAAAAAGTAGGAAAATATGAAAGAACCTCACAATCCACTAGAAAAGTGTCTTCGCTCAGTTTTTCACTCAAGCTCTCCCTTCTCCTTGTGCCAGACCTTCCTCAAGCTAAATAGCGAACTTAATGGCTCGAGTATGTGGCAATAACACTCAAACTAGTCTTACACAAGATATGAGAGTGTAATATGACGACAACACTTAGTACAAAGTCAAAGGAGTTCGTTTCGAGAAGGATCTAAACCTTTAAGTTCAAACCATAGGCTACTCTTGGCAAATTTCCAATTGGACACCTAAATAATAGGAAACTAGACAAAATATAGAACTTGCTAATTCCCCTTTGATTCCCTTTTGATTCAGTCTTTGCTCTCTTTCCTTTTTTTCTTCTCCTTTCTTTTTTTTTTTGTTTTCTTTTTTGTTGAATATACAAAATAATAGACTAAACTAACAATTAAACTCGAGAAAACTTGGAGAAAAAAATGAAATAGAAGACTCAAAGACGTACAAATGAAGAAACTATGAAAAGCGATAAAGAAATGTGATGTTAATCACAAACAAGACTCAAAACAAAAATGAAAAGATGAAACGATATGGATATAGCCAAATAGAGAAACAAAGCTCTGATACCAAATGGTATGAATCCGAGACCTCGATTCTCCGTTAGGCTTCAGTGGTGGAAAAGGTTTAAGACCCCTAGACAACCCGTAGAGAAAACTTTAGGTTCTCAGCGCCTAAGACCCTCACTAAACTCGGCCTAAGAACCCTAAACGCAACGAAGACGCCACAAACACTCATGGTTCAGTGTTTGATAAGTCAAGCGAACGCTACGAACAAACTGATAAGTTCGAAAGAGCTCTCAAAGGAACCGCAAAGAAGAACTCTTAAGACAAATATCTGAAAACCGGTGTTATTCCTCCATGCACGAAAATACAAAGCATAAACAAGGTATCAAAGGTCTCCTAGAGCTATTTAGGAAAGAAACATCCCAAAATAAAAGGTAGTCTAGAAAGAATAAGGAAGTTCTAACAAAACAGAAAAATAGTAACGAGTTTTCCTAAAAACGGATAAGAAAACTAGCCAAACATCAACTCTTCCATATCTTCAGCATAGGACACGAAATGTAGGAGTTACCCAACTTCTCTTAGGCCTTCTAGGACTTGGATTAAAGTGACAAAAGACCTGTCCAAGCTCTCATCGAATTGGGCTTCAAAAAATATGACTTGTAGTGCGAGAAAGGCTTGAACGAATGAATTTAGCTTCTGCTTCAATTTCTTAGCTCTTGAACGAGTTATAGGGCCTTGAATAAGTGTGTCTTGATCAGCCCCACTTCCATGATGTCCTCCTTGATCCAAATCACAAGCCAAACGCTCATTGCTTTGCTCGTGATTGAATGTGTTTGAACTTGTCCAAATCT
The DNA here is from genome assembly GCA_036759665.1 of Gynandropsis gynandra. Lineage (NCBI taxonomy): Eukaryota > Viridiplantae > Streptophyta > Magnoliopsida > Brassicales > Cleomaceae > Gynandropsis > Gynandropsis gynandra. The sequence continues at coordinate 24,299,886 of CM071866.1, read as the reverse complement.
GCTCCGAATCTGATTCTTCTTGTTCCCCGTGTTCTGTGGATGTTATTCTATCTTGCTTGTGATGTCCTCATCAAAAAGGTTATCATCAAGAGGCTGCGATTGATTTCATTGATACTTATAGTCCCATAATTAAAACATCAACTATACGTGTAGTTCTAACTCTTGCAACCACACATCATTGGACTGTCAAACAATTAGATGTAAGCAATGCATTTTTGCACGGAAAACGCACTGGAACTAGCTTTGAGTGAACCTCGTCGCTTTATCAGTAAAGATTACCAAACCAAATTTGTAGATTAAAGAAGGCTCTTTATGGCCTTAACCAAGCTCCTTCAATTTGGTATATTAAATTTAGTTCATTCCTCTTTGAGTTTGATTTTCTCTCTAGTCAACTAGATCCTTCCATATTTTCCTTCAAGCAAAATAAGGTACTCTCATCTTACTTCTTTATGTAGATGATACTATACTCATGGGTAGTTCAAATTCTCTCATCTCTGAACTTATATGTCAGCTTAACTCACAATTCCTTATGAAAGACTCAGGCTTAACTCACAATTCCTTATGAAAGATTCAGAAAAACTACATTACTTTCTAGGTGTTCAAGCCAAATTTCTTGACACTGGTCTGTTTATGCACCAAACACACTATGTTCAAGAACTTCTTGCCAAAAATGATATGTTACATTGTAAATTATTGCCTACTCCCTTTACCATTTTAAACACAACAGTTTTGCTACAAAACTTTCCATATTCAAATCCAACATCTTTTGTAGTACGTTAGGTGCCTTTCAATATTGAATCTTAACTAGATCAAACCTAAGCTTTGTAATAAACTATCTATGTCAAAAAAAATGCATGCCCCTATATTAGCAGATTTTGAACTTTTGGAACATGTGTTGCATTATTTTAAAATAACTCTCAGTGTAGGCCTTCACTTATACTCATACACTACTTTAAACATGAATACCTTTGGCGATAGTGATTGGGGAGGGTGTCAAGATACTCGACGCTTTACAACTAGGTTTTGTGCTTTTCTTAGTAGTAACTTAGTTTCTTGGTCGGCAAAACGATAACCCACTGTGTTCAAATCTTCTATGGAAGTAGACTATAGGGTCATGGCATCTCTTGCACCTGAAATCAAATGGCTTTTCTTCCTTCTACGAGATCTTGGAATTCCTCAACCTCAACCTACTGTTCTACATTGTTGCAACTTATATGTCATTCATCTCTCAACAAATTCGGGGTTTCTTAAAAGATCGAAACACATAGAGTTAGATTATCACTTTCACTAGAAAAAAATATGTCATTTTCAACGGTCAAATCCATTGGAAATGACATTTTTTCGTTGAAATCATCAATTTTCAACGAATTTCAATGGATTAATGACCGTTGATAATCGATCATTGGAAAAACTCATACGTTGTAAGTTTTAACGGAGTTTCAACGGCCACAATCCGTTGAAAAAATATTAACAGATTTTAACAGATAAGGCAGTTGGATATTTCAACGGTTGTCTGTTGGAATGACCATAAACGGGTATTCGTTAAAACTTTTCGGGGGAAAATTGGAAATTGCCAACGGATGTCCGTTGGTATTTTTTAGCATAAATTTTAAATATATCAACGGATATCCGTTGATGTTATGACTGTATAATCAACGGACATCCGATAATTTTATGGCGAGTTTAAAAAAGTATTAATAAACATTAAACTTAAGATATTAATTCAAAATCTATAAAAATTTTTAATGTAATATTTAAAACAAACAATACAAATAAAATACTATATCCTATAAATCATCTAAAACATTCTCTTCATCTTTTTTTCCGATATTGCGAAAATGAGTGATGGCGATGTTCCACAAAAACTAGCCAACTATCCTCTATGACCGATAAATCGTTCAATCATCATAGTGTATGGTGTTTAAATTTTTTGAAAGACGTTTCATAGGATTTGAGAGGTTTGTTAAAGATAAGGATAAACCAAAATACACATAAGATATTAAGGAATATTGTAAGAGATATTAAGAAATGTTATATTTATAGTTCTAAACACTAACACTCCCTTGTGATCCTAGCGGTAGCCACTCGAACGAAATGCCTAGAGCGAAATTTTGTGAAAATAATATATGGAATATCTTTGGTGAATATGTTAGCAAACTGTTGAGGTGACAAAACATAAAAAGTGCGAATTATTTCCAAAGCGACCTTCTCACGAATAAAATGGATATTGATCTCAATGTTCTTGGTCCGTTGACATTGGATGAAGTTGGTGGACATGTAGACTCTAGAGACATTGTCGTGGAAGACTAGAGTCACGTTGGAGAGGGGACATTGAAACTCAAGTATGAGGTTGCATAACCAACAGGTTTCAACAATGACGTTAGCAACAATATGATATTCGACTTCAACACTAGAATGGAAAATCGTTTGGTTGACGCATGGAGGACCAAGACATCAAGTTTTCATACAGGTAAACACAATAGCCTAATATGGAACTTCTCCTATCAACACACTCAGCCCAATTCGTATATAGTAGGTCATGAGTATCGTGGTGGTCAATGGTTGCGATTGAAGGGCCTATGTGATATTGCGATACATTTTCAGGTCCTCCACAAATGCATCTGCATCTTGCGATAGTTTTTGTTTCATTTCCACCCGAGGTAATGCAAGGGTTACAAAATACCATGTATGCATGTTTTAGAAGAGCTTCGACATAGGTAGTGTACTGATTAAATAGACATGTTGGTGTTTTTTCGTGATGCTAAAAAATGATGGAGGGCCCAAGATCAGTCATGGAAAATTGAGACTTCATAAATCGACAATGTTGTTGAAGAGTGATGTAATGGAAGCTATGAGGATGATGTCATCCACATAAAGGAAAATAATGGCTTGTCCCTCAACACCAACAAGGACGAGTTACTACAACTTTTTATGAATTCAAGCCATAAGACACAGATCGTAAATTTGTGATTCCATACCCGAGGAATATGCTTCAAACCATATACTGACCATTTTAGATGGCACAAAAAGTTAGGATGTTAAGGGTTGCAAAATACCGATGGCTATAACATGTGTATCGTTTTGTGGAGATCAAAGAATGCATTCTTGACATCGAATTTGTGAATATGCCAATATCACGATACGAAAAATGCTGAGAACTATTTGAATTATCACTAAAAGAATACATTGTTTTCAATAGTCACAATCTGAGTTGTTAAAAATATGTTTATGTTGTGTGTATAACAACCCAACAGTTGGATTGATTATCTTTCCCAATAATTTAAGTCTGAGTAAAATCCTAAATGATACAAGAAAAAGATGTGAATGAAACGTTATAGTTACAATTTTTAGTTAGAGCATTAACACTAAATAGGTTGAAATGAAAGGAATGTATATAAATGACGTATCGAGAATAAGGTTATATGAAAGGGTTACAAGTTCCAATATGTGAGACAAAAATAGTTCACCATTTGGCATAGTAACCATGGTGTAAGTGTTAGAAAAAGTGTATCCAAAATCAAGTTACGTCATGGAGAACCACTACGTTGAAAGCGTATTTCAGCACGACAGTGGTACAACTGACGACCGAACGCTTCCCAAAGTTAACACAACAACCTTTTCTCGTTCACGTGCACTCGTGAAGGGAAGGGTATAATAGAAAAAAGGTAGACACGAGGGTAAAACTTTTCGAGTAAAAAAGATAGAAAGAGATTTACTCGGTGTATCTTCTCGATGGCCTCATATAGTACATCATATATGGCTGGATCGACCTAGTTAAAACCGTACTTTGAAGATAGCCATGTTTCACAAAAAGAGTTGAATCGGTTCGGTTGAAAAAGTCTATGCCTAGGTTAAGGCAATCTGAAAAAATATATGAAAGTTCGTAAAACCTAGCTCATCCCAGCCCAGCTCGGTCTGGGCGGGCGTCGGCGCGTGCGGACGGACGGCGATGGTGGCGTCATCGTCACACGAGTGTGATAATTTTAGTAAAACCCAACACATTCTCAAAATCCCTCCAATGACTCCTTTTGATAATATTAATATTCATGACTGTATATATATATATATACTATAATCAATAATTCTCCAAAGCAATGTAGGACTCTTCAGATTCCATAAAATGACAAAAATGAAAATAATGAGGAGTCATTTTTCAACAATCCCCCACAAATGACTACCTCAATGTATAAAATTACGAGTGAAAAAAATAAATTTCAAAAATGAATTACTTAAACATCAATATCTTCAATATCTATCGATTGAATTGATGCGTAGTGATATGAGGCAACAACTTAAGCTAATGGAAGTGAATTGCTTCTTGAAATTTCAAAAGCTTAAATTGAGAGCCCCACAACACGTATCAATTCTTTGGTATTTGCTATTCCACAATTAAGTTACAACGCTTTTAAAGGCCATGTGTTTTTTAACCTTGGTTCTATGAGTACTCTAGAAAGAAACTTAATTTTCTTTCATAGAAGGCGGTCCACCTTCACACTCATTTCAACAAAAACTTCATCAAGTTTGTCTTAATTACAGACCACTCAACAATATAGCATGAAGTTATTAAGTATATTAGACTTCAATATCATCATCCATCAAGTCTTTAAAAAAGATCACTCAACGTCTAGAGCTATGAAAAAAGTCTTTCTGACTTAAATCTCAAACGTCTATCAAGTCTTTTATAGGACCACTCGACAACTAGAGTTAGGAAATAAGTCTTTCCAACTTACATCTCGAATATCCATCAAGTCCTTTACAAGACCACTCAACAACTAGAGTTATGGAATAACAACCACAAATAGAAATTGGCTGATATGCTCATCATAATTCAAGCAAGAGGTGTAAATCCGATTCCTTTAGAAAAATTCTTAAATAATTTTTCTTAATAATCCTTTTGTCAAAAGATCTTCCAAATTCCTTTCGGATCTCACAAACTCTAAAGAGATCACTCCATCTTTCAGGAGATGTTTAACTGCTCCATGTCTTATGCGAATGCGTCTTCTTTTACCGTTATACACATAATTCTTTTCAACTCTCATGGCAGCTTGTGAGTCGTAATGCAAGGAGATAAAAACAGTAGACCCCCACAATGGAATATCTTCTAATAGGTTTTTCAACCATTCAGCTTCTTGACCAACCAATTTAAGAGCGATTAACTCTGATTCCATAGTAGATCAAGCAATACAGGTTTGTTTGATGATTTCCATGAAACAACTCCTCCACCTAAGGTAAACACATATCCATTGGTGGAACTCACTTCATCATTATATGTGACCAATTTGCATCACAATAATCTTCTAATATTGCGGGAAACTTATTAAAATGTAAGCACAAATTAATAGTCCCCTTAAGGTATTTCAATAATCGATGAAGTGCATTCCAATGATCATTGTTGGATTATGAGTGTATCTACTTAGTCTACTTACAGCATAAACAATGTCTGGTCTTATGCAGTTCATGAGATACATAACACTTCCTATAATCTTAGCATATTCAGTTTGTGAAACACTAACACCATTATTTCTTTTAAGATTCATGCTCAGATCATAAGGATTTCTTACATGCAGTTCATCAAAGTAATCACACTTCTTGAGAATCTTCTCAACATAATGTGATTGACACATAGAAAACCCATTTTCCGTTTTATGAATTTTAACACCAAAAATAACATCAGCTTCTCCTAAGTCTTTCATATCAAAATGAGATGAAAGAAATATCTTGGTATCAATGATTACTTCTATGTTTGAACCAAAGATTAACATGTCATCAACATATAGGCATATGATCAAAGATCTAATGGTAGAGATTATAGTCACAGGATAATAAGTATCAAAGTAGTCAATACCTTTCTTTTCGTTATATCCTACTACCACTATTCTAGTTTTAAAATTTTCAATTGACCCGTCTGGTCTAGTTTTTCTCTTGAAGATCCATTTACTCTTAATGGGTTTACTTCCCTTAGGCAATTTAACCAAATCCGAAGTGTGATTCATTATTATCAAATCTAACTCACTTTTAATTGCTTTTTTTTTCCAAAAACTAAAGCATATAGACTTTAGAGCCTCTTCGTAGGTTTTAGGATCTTCATCAATTAAGAACGTCAATACAATTTGTTCATCAATTTTGTCTGAATTATCAACTAGAAATGCAGTGACAAAATCAGAGTCAAAGTTTTTCTCAATTCTTTTTCTTTTACTCTTTCTAGGTTCGTTCTCATGCATAACCGTAGAAGATTTCTTATCCAAACCACTAATTGAATAAGTAGTTGTATCATCTTTTTAAAAGGAAAAATATGTTAAAAAAATTTAGCATTTTTAGATTCACTTATTGAGTTATCATTGAAACACATGAATCTATATGCATTACTATTTTGAGCATACCCAATGAACGCACAATCAAAAGTGTTAGGTCCTATATTCGATTTTTTGAATTCAAGAAATACAACTTTAGCATGAGACAACCCCATACTCTCAAATAATTCAGATTCATTTTAAAACATTTCCATAATTCGTAGGGAATTTTATCTAGCTTTTTGTGAGGAACTTTGTTAAGAATATAACATGTGGATAATCCTGCTTCTCCCCACATGTTGATAGGCATACCAGAACTCAATAACATATCATTCATCATTTCTTTAGTGTTCTGTTTTTCGTTCGGCTATGCCATTTTGTTGAGGTGTATATGGTGTCGTAGTTTCATGAATGATACCATTTTCACTACAAATTTCTTCAAGAAATTTTGTGCAATACTCACCACCTCTATCAATCTTTATATTTTAAAAACATTTGAGCAGCCTCATCTTTAGACCTTAATAGATTAATTTTTCGTATATCTAAAAAAGTTATCAATAAATGAAATGTAATACTTTTTACTACTTTTTCTCAACGTGTTTCTACAAATAGCTAACTCAGAATGAATCAATTCAAATATTTTCGTGCTTTTAGAAGTAACTTGTTTAAAAGGCTTCTTAGCATATTTTGCTTCAACACAAATAACACATTCTGAGCATTCATTTTCGTTTGATGTGTTTATGAGTTGCATATTTTTCAGACTTTTAATAGAACCATAATTCACATGTTCTAGCCTACCATACCACAAATTAACAGATTCAACGACATAAGCAGAACCGGATTTACCTCCATTAGCAAAAGCATAAACAATGTTCAGGACAAACATCCCCTCAGAAAAATAACCTTTTTCCCACAAAATTTTCAGTCTTGGCTAATATCACTTTATCACCCTCAAAGACAAGTTTCAAACCAACTCTATTCAGTAAACTACCATAGGCTAGGTCTCTATGCAGCGATGAAACATACAACACATCATTCTATGCTAATATTTTTCCAGATGTAAGTTTGAGGAGAATTTTTCATTTACCAAGAACTCCAGCGGTGGCAGAATTACCCATGAATACGTGCTCCTTATCTGCGACTTCGTGGAATTCTTAGAAAAGATCCTTGTTGGAACAGAAGTGTCTGGTTGCTCTAGTGTCTAGCAACAATTCCACTTTGTTTTCCAATAAATTCACCTCAACCACCAACGTCTCGATGATCTCATCCTTTTCAACAACATTAACCTGTAGGGCAAAATTCACGTAGATTTGTTATCAAGTTTTTATCTTATCGATTCCAGTATTTATATGATTTGTGGCCTGGTTTCCACATTCATAGCATTGCAGAACTTTTTTCTTAGCACTCTTTCTGCCATTCCCTTTGAAGCGCTTATGGTTTGGTCCCTTTTTGAATTTCTTTCTTTTCGGTTTAAACATGTCTTTGTTTCTGTATAACAGAAGATTCGATCGAGTCAGCTTTAACCGAATGTCAAGAGATAGTTTTAAGATTATCTTTCTACCGATTAGCCTCCTCGGTTTTCATATAACTTATGAGCTCTTGGAGTGGCAGATCCTTCTTCTTGTGTTTGAAATGACATTGGTGCTCAGACCACGATGGAGGAAACTCTTCCAGAAGAACGTTTGCTTGCAAAATTCGCACATCTTTATCCTTTCACTAAGCACATCCACGACAAGGTTTTCGTACTCATGGATTTGATCCATGATCGATTTTTCATCGACCATTTGGAACTTGATCCATTTTCTGACAACATACTCCTTCGGTCCAACGTCATCAGCGCCATATCTCATTTTCAATATATCCCAGATCTCCTTGGCATTCTTTTACTTGAAGAAGATGTAGAATAGAGTGTTGGACATATGGTTCAGGATGTTCGCACACTGTTTTGTTATCATTTTCAAATTTTGCCTTCGCTTCATCATTCGTCTTCTTGGATCTGTTTTTGAGACGTGGCTAGAGGAGTGGAAGGCATGGTTTGGTGGGGCGTGTCTTCTAGGACGTTCGTGTAGAGGATGTAGAAAAAGTGTGTCCGAAACCAAGTTGCGTCATGGAGAACCATTTCCCTAAAAGCGTATTTCAGCACGACCGCGGTGCAACCAATGCCGAATGTTCCCGAGGTTAACACAACAACGTTTTCCCGTTCATGTGCACTCGTGAAGAGAATGGCAGAATAGCAAAATCGTAGACACAATGGTAAAACGTTTCAAGTAAAAGAGATATACTCGGTAGCCTCATACAGTATCGTAAACTTGGCTCGGCCCGGCCTAGTCTGGGCGGGCGGCGACGGCGGCGTCGCACGTGTATGGTAATTTTAGTAAAATCCAATGCATTCTCAAAATCCCTCAAATAACTCCTTTTGATAATATTAATATTCATGACTATATATATATATATTATAATCAATAATTCTCTCCAAACAATGTAAAACTCTTGAGATTCTACAAAAGGGTAAAAATAAAAATAATGAGGAGTCATTTTCAACCGTAAGTAACATAAAAAAAAACTTCAAAGATTACAACGGAAACAGTTTTATATAGATTTAGATTGGAGTCCAGTGAAAACAGACGAAGAGCATAAAAATGTCTAAATACCTATATTTGATGTTAAAGAAGTGGAAGATGATACTGATGAAGGCCCTGAATGTCAAGATTGTGGTCCAACATTGGGCGGACTCATCCCATTAATCTGATTTATGACTTGTTGCCATTATTCATTAATAAGTAAACCATTAACGATAAAATTTTGAATAGTTGATGGAATGGAGAAAGGTAAAATTATGTGATATATCTTGAAAAGTGCATTTAGCAAAGGGGACGCGATTGGGCTAAGTAACTGATCTATGTCCAGGAATATTAGTAACGCAAATATTTATCTAGGAGGGTAACCATGTAGTATATAATGTTTAGGAAAGACGATCAAATTTTGAGATATATTATCAATATAACCACTTGTCAAACGATGGATTAGAAAAAGAAACTAAGGAGGGATTAGGTGGAGACTGATATGGAGAAGTTTGGAAAACTAATGCATCTGGAGAGGTAAAACTGCTCTATATTGTTTATCTAGGTTAAAGTACTACTAGGTTAAATATTTTTGTAATAGTTGGTAAAAAGATTCATAAGCAAGATTGGTCTTCTTACTAAAGCAAACGAATCATTAAGATCCATGAGAATTTTAAAAATGTTTTTTGTTCTTCTATGTTATGAAGTTGATTCACAAAATTACATTTATACTTATTACATGTAAATGTTAGATAATCCTTAGAACTTTCAATTCTTGCCATGAGATAATGAAATTCTTATGACTATGTCTACATGGAAACAAACTTAGTTATATAAGAACTAACCTAGTATACATCGATTCCAAGTTTTATATTTTGAATCATCATGAGTGGGTTCAAAGAGCTTACCCATGATGAACCCAATTTGTCGTGACCGTTTAAGGCCATTATCATTGAACGTCTCCAAGTGTTGTTGTTCACGAATGGAACACATTGGTGTGGAGGTACATTGGATCTCGGTAAGGATTCGAATCTGTGACGGACAATGCAGAAAAATTAGTCGGTGGAGTTTATATTTGTGAGAGGTGAAGTTAGGTCTAAGAATGGAAAAAATAAAATGGCAAGAAACGCAAAAATAAAAAAAGAGAGAAACAATAAATAGATCGAGAGGAATTATAGATCTGACCAGAATACCAAAAAAAAAGCAGAAAAAAAATGAGAGACAATTGACCAAATGTAGAAATAATTACTTGTAAAGTTTTGAAGATAAAGATTTTGGATAGAAGAATAAACAAGAGAATACAACATATTGAAATAATGAGAGAAAAATATTAATTTTATTGATAAAATGAAAACCTACAAATAAAAAATGTAATTGTTACATTCCTTTATATAAGACTTGGTTTACTAGAAAAATGGAAAGAAAAACTAAAACTATTTACCTAATTATACAAAAATTAATTAAGAACTAATTAGTAATATAGAATATTATTTAATAATATATCCTAACATAATGTTATTAGAATAGTATGATTCAGGACTACAGACCAAACAGATTGATGCATGATTGTGACTGCGAGATAACTTGACTAGTTGTTTAGTCTGAGTAGAACCATGGATTGAACCTTCAATTCTTTTACCCTGTGAAATGGAAGGGTCTGATAATCAGCGTGGAGATGTACGAGGAAGCAAGTACAGGAGATCCGATGAATTCAGGTATCATATTGACAGAAAAATGAATTGATTACAATGTTATCATCTGATTGAAATTGCTTCTGCTACAAACTGTTTAGCTATAACTTAAACCCCTCAAAATCATCATTGGTTCTGAGGATACAGGCATAATTTTCCATGAGCACCAATGGCACGCCTTTTAGAGGTTGAAATCACTGAGAAGCTGAAACTCCTCTGTTTGATGAGCTTGAATCACCAATGGAAACAGTTGCCAAAGACTTGGAAGCCCAAGCTCTCGCATTCATGGCTCCTTCCTGCAAATTACTCCTCTTGCAAGGCTCTTTAAGATGCATGCATAACTGTACAACTCGACTTAGATAAGCCAGAGTGTGCTCTAACATGCTCTCCAGGCTAATGGTCTGAGCAAGCCGTCTCCATGTGCATTTCATAAACAAGACCTGGCAAGAGCCAGATATGTCTCTTGGCGAAGCAGATTCTCAGGTGATCTTGCCCAGGAGAAAGGACAGTTTTCTTGCTCGCTGTTGTTTGGGTTCCCGAGATGAGGAACCAATCTATTTTTCTCAAGTGAAGCTTCAACAAGCTTTTTGATGCCTGCATGCCATAATATTGCCTGGTTAGTTCCGCAAAATGGTCTCATTATAACCAAGTCTTTTATGACTAATCATCCTGCCGAGTTAAGCACAAGCACACAACAAATAAATTAAGCCGAAATGGATATCCAAAGTAACAGCTGCAAGAACAGATCTCTTACCAGTAACATCACTATAAAATGCAACAAGAGAACCGAGGCTTCTGGAGCCACGGTAACGAATTCTCATTGTCGAATTCAGAAGGAAGAGAGTAGGAAATCCATGAACTCCATGCTTGGAGAGTATGCTGCAAGTCAAATGAAAATAGATAATTCAGCTACTTCAGACCTAAAATTATGTAGGAAGACAGAAAAATATGGCTCCATATTAATCCACCTTGGCCTAACGGTAGATTCATCGATTGCAAAGTGGGGAATTGAAGAATAGAGTGAAGAGATGATGTTGAAGCTCGGTCTAAATGATCTTGAGAAAGGACACCATGATGCGTAGAAGAGCAAAGCCACATACTCACACTTTCTTTTATCAATCATATCCAACGCTATTTGCAACCACCTCTCATCTCCCTTCATAAACCAGAGAAAATCCGTCAACGATTAAATCCAGCAATTGGCGTCCAATTCAACTCGTGGGGAACTTTTTCCGATAAAGAAGCTCTTAGCTCAATGCAAACCCTAACCGACAGCGAGAGCCACCAAAATAACCACAAATTTCACGAAAACAAACCCTAGAACTTGATCGAGGTTCCCAAAAACTGCATTAGAGCCGCAATAAAGTCCAAAAGCCGAAAAAAACTTTCTGAAACGTACCTCGGTTACGGAGACGAAACGGGGATGCGCGTCCGATTCATCACCACCAGGCCAAGATACCGGGCAATAATGATCTCGGAAGCCTAAGACGTAATCTTTGGCAGAATGCAAGGAGCAAAACGAAATCCTTTCAGCGTACGAAGATAAGGAGACGGCGGCGCACGTTAGATTCCCCAACACCACCACAAACAACAAGATCCGCATCTCCATTAACAAGAAGAATAGAAACCCAGAGCTTCTCCCCAGAGAATCACAAAACCCAGACGAGACAAAACTGGAGATCCTAACGCGGTGGTTGATGCGGACACCCAAAAGAAGCTGACATGTCAAAGTCGCCGAGACTCGAATCAATGAAGACTTGAAATAGAATTCAGAGACCGATGGACGAGGAGAAGCAAAGGTTAGGTTGAATTACAACGGGTGTTTTTTCTGGGGAGATCGGGTTTATGGAAGAACGATGGGGAAGAAGCGGTGGTGGTGGTTGCAGGGCATTGGATAGCTCGTCCGGGATAAAAGAAAAAACAAAAAGATAGAGATTATAATTTAATTTATAATAATTTATTTGGTGGTAGATTTTGACACCTTTGTGCAAACACGTGTACGTTTTGGCCGTTTGATTTATCTAACGCGCTGAGTCTATTTTTTCTTTTTTCTTTTGGAGTAAACTCAAAAAAAAAACCTTCAAAAATAACTTTTAATAAAAAAAAATCATATACTTTTAACTCATAAAAAAACCATTAAAAATAACTTTTAATAAAAAAAACCCTACATTTTTAACTCATAAAAATAATCTTCAAAAATAACTTTTAATAAAAAAAAACCATTCACTTTTAACTCATAAAAAACCCTAATAACTTATAAAATAAAAACCCTAATAACTCATAAAATAAAAAAGAAAATGAAAAAAATGAAATATTAATCTTAAAATTCTAATAATTATTTCTTGAAATTAAAAATAAAACTATAAACTATATATTTTTTAAACTAAAATTTTGAAGATTAAATTTCTTTAAAACAACAAATATATCATATAATTTGTTAAACATATGAAACGTTATAACCATATAGATTTTTTATAAAATTTATGAGATTTGATAATAATTTTAGAATTGTGAATATATTATTTTTTAATAAATTTATGAGATTAGACTTTTGTTAATAGTATTTTGTGACTATATGGTTATAATGTTTCATATGTTTAACAAATTACATGATTTAAAAAATATATTAGGATTTTTTTTATGAGTTAAAAGTGTAGGGTTTTTTTTATTAAAAGTTATTTTTGAAGGTTTTTTTTTATGAGTTAAAAGTGTAGGGTTTTTTGATTAAAATTTATTTTTGAAGGTTATTTTTGATGAGTTAAAAATGTAGGGTTTTTTTTATTAAAAATTATTTTTGAAGGTTTTTTTTGAGTTTATCCCTTTTCTTTTTTTTAAATAACTAATAAGGGTCCCAAATGCTATCATTAGTGTGTCATTGAGAATAAATAAACACCACAAAGGAATATTTCAACGTTAATTATTTATATTAACAAATAAATATTATATTGCTACGAATAAAGAAGTCTAAGCATACTAGGTGATGATTTATATCCATTTTTATGATTAATTTACGATTAATTCTTACATTAAAAATTTATAATTTTCCTTGTAGAACCTTTAAAAAATTATATATATACAGTCCATATTGCGCTAAACCAAACCCCAAAGGCACATAATATCTTTGTTCTGCTCTGACCTACCAATGAACGCACATTAAAGTCCATGTTACGACACGAAATGAAATCAGAACCTTTAAAAGGCAAAAACAGATAACTCGTGAGGTTGAAAACTGGTCAAAAAATGACAAGCTATATAGATTTTCAACTTAAAAAAAAACTGATAATAAACCGAATGATTCATTATATTATATATTCAATTAAGTATTTTATAATTTTCGATGTGATATTTTTAAAATATATCACTTCGTTCGTTACTCAGGCTGATCCGTAGACGAGAGCATGAGTCATGAGTCTAATGAAGCAGATCCAAACTTTCGCAATGCGATCCAATTAGCACTTTGCCAAGATCCATGTATTAATACGAGATGCTGATTGTGTACTCTTTCTGCAATAATATTTTTAATCAAGAATGAATCAAGAATCGTTTAAGGAATGTAGTAAAGAATCATACACCAATCATTTTAAGCCTGTCACTTTGAGTGAAGCATGTAATAAGTCTACCTTGAAGCTTTTAAGTTAAAAGATGATCGACTAACCAAAATTATATAATGTATTGTCACACAAAAGAGAAAACATAAATCACGGATTTTTATATATTAATTTTAACTTTTAATTAACTTTTCAGAATAGTTAAACTTTGTATAATGATTAATAAATTCTAATTCTTTCAATAAAAAAAAAAAGGTTCATATAGTATCTTGACATTCCAACAACAACAACCCTAAAAGTTTTTAGCAACAGCAAGCCCAGAGATTCAGCTATGACACAGAAAGATGATGCAATGCAAACACTTTCAAAGTGAACAAGTATAATCCAATGGCTAACCGAGATATCGCAAAAACATCTATTACAAGGAACAGAACAAGATTCTGCAGCAATCAAATGGACCTGGCCTTCAATGTGATCATTCTCCTCCAAGAAAGCCCAATTATACCAATGGAATTCTGTGTGCTCTAACTCTAATAATAAAAATAAAGAAAAAGTGCTTCGGAATTCATCTCATCCTTTGCGAATTTAAAATGCTATTTGTTTCAGCTCCTTGAGATAAAAGTCTAAGGTTGTTTAAGCTCCCACACCACGTTCCATCTGCTGCATATCAGCACATTTATACAATTTCTCATTGAACAATACCTGCGGATCTTTACTAATCAAGACCCCGTTCTCGTCATAACCATCCTTTAAGAAAACCGCCCAATTCATCTCGGTACCTGCCAAATAAAATGTTCTCGCCTGCTTCTTCAGCATCTGGTAAGTTTGCCTAGTCAAACTAAACTCGTCTTTGAACTCAACAATGTGATGAATCGAAGCTCTTTTTTCTAGTGTCAAGCTCAAGACGATACTTCTCTGCCTCTAATGTCCAAACATCAAGCTTCCAACCATCTGAGTATGGCGAAACCAGTGGAAGTGTGTTCAAAAGATTCAACTTTCTCACATCATTTTCCTCTAACCCCAAATCCTTCCCATGTTTCAGTGGAAATTTAAAGGCTTTTTTCGCTTTATCTTCATCGACCATAAACTGTCTTTCAAGCTCACTTACAGCAAGAACCGGATCCCAATTCACCAACTCAAGGACCTTTTTCCCGTCCTGTCCGATCACGACCCGGAAATAATCAGGGTATTTCCCGACCCGATCCCTGAAATCTTCCGGGATTCCAAAAAGCAATCGGGTATGGTAGATTTTGCTGAGCGGAATCCGCTTATCCTTGGCCATCATCAGAAGCTTCCGAACTCTCTTGACCCGATCAAGCTCCATAGAATCCATAATTCCTCTTTCCTCCTCCAGCAAATCCTCCATGAACTCCGAAAATCCGAGCCACATCTTCCCGTCGGTGTGACGGTAAGTCTGAAAGATAAGAGGGTGGCGCGCGAGGAAACGCGCCACCTTGCGACCGCGCGGGAAACCCATTTCCCGGTGGAGCTTGCCGGCGTCATCGAGCTGAAGAATCCGCTCGGGCTGCTTCGAGAGGAACTCTTTGGATCGGGTCAAAAATCGAAAATTGGCATCGCGCTCGACAAGCGATTCAAAGTGAGCGACTCGAGTCGAATTGGGTTGCACGGGCTTGGTTCGAGGCGATTCCGGCTTCTTCCGCTTCTTCCGGTACTTCTTCGGCGTTTTGGTGATTAGGAAGGAAGTGGAGGAGAATGGCAGAACTCCGAAATTAGGGTTAGGGTTTTGGAAACCTGGCGAGATTCTTACGGACAGAAACTGAAGTAGAAGATTCTCAGATTTTAGGGCTTTGGGAAATAACCGGAGCCAGGCCATTTTCTTTGATACAAACGAACAAACGAATATTTATAGAGAACCAATGTATATCACATTAAAAAAAAAAACCAGCATAAAAATATGCTAGCATTTATAGATAGAGATTAACACTTTCATCACCACGTAACGTGCCAGCATGATACGCGGAATTTTCACTGCAATTTATTTTGGAATATTACATTTTAGAATGATGATATAAATGGGATGGATAATTATTATTTGAAAAATAATGATAAAATTAAAAGTAGATGTTTTGAACATTTGAGAACTATTGTATGTATAAATATTAATACAAATAAATCAAAGATGGTAATTAGAAAATATATGTTGAATAAAATTTAAGAGGGAAATTTTAAATGGAAAATATATTGTTTCTGCGTATTTTAAGTTGGTTGTAAATTGTTGAAAATCTCTCGATAAACCACATTTGTCACAGTTGATTCTTCATCTGGTTTTTCATGTGTGTCCAATATTTTAAGCCCATGCGAAGAAGTTACTCTTGAAAGTGCAACATAATCCAATTTGTTTAGGAAGACTGGTTTAGGAATATATAATCCAATTTGTTGAAAACTTTGGCCTTGACTATTATTTATTGTCATTGCATAGTATAATCTTACTGGGAGCTATCGTTTCCTCAATGTAAACGGAAGGCCTAAATCAGTGGGTGATAAAATTATTCTTGGTATAAGGATTTTATTTCCAACATAGGTTCATGTGATGATCTCACCCTCTAGCACTCGTGTGGTCAAATGAGTAACAACCAAACGCGTGCCATTACAGAGGCCTTCGCGTTGATTGATGTTGCGGAGCATCATGATCGGGCTTCCAACCTTTAAACAAATTCAATGCTTTGGCAAACCTAAAAATTCGAAGGAGTTTAAATATTCCACAGGATAAAAGGATTGCCAATCATCATTAGGTGAACTGTCAATTCCAATCATGTCTGAACTGCAGAATTCCGACGTCTGTCCTGGGACATTCGATAGTAAAAAATCATATGCCTCATCAAAATGTGAATTCTGAGGTGTCAAAATTGCCCGTTCTCTAAGATATTCACAGTCCATGTAATTTTCGGTGAAACATGGATATGTTGTGTCCGCTAGAGTTTGTAATGGATTTTCCGTAATTTTAAGTGGTAGTGTTTATTCCATCTGCAGTACCTTCTCCAACATCTAATAGCCATTTTGAAAATTCAACCTCATTTTACGATAATCGCATGTTTTGCGTCAAAATGAACATGCAACATGTTTGCCACAAGTATGATCGATTAATTGTTGCTAGAACAGTCTTCGGTCGTCCTCCTCGGGTAACAAAAATAACCTGTCTAAAATCACCAACAAGTATAACAGTTTTTCCTCCAAAGGTTTTTTCCAAGGCATCTTCATTGATGGAAGACATGATGTCTTTTAAAGTCCGATCCAAAGCTTCAATTGCATGTCGGTGTACCATAGGTGCCTCATCCCAAATAATTAGATATGTTTTGATAATTAGATCTGCCAACATGCTTCGTTGTTTTATATCATAAGTTGAACGCTCATTTATATCAATGGGAATTTTGAAGCGAGAGTGAGCAGTTCTTCCACCAGGGAGGAGTAGTGCTGTTATGCCTGAAGAAGCAACTGGAATAACAATTCTTCCTTCTGATCTTAATTTTGAAATAAATGTCCTATACAAAAAGGTTTTACCCATTCCACCTGAACCATAAACGAAAATACATTTTCCCTTGTTATGTTCCACCGAATCTATAACAACAGAAAATATTTCCAACTGTTCATCATTAATAGTGGCAAACAACCTTTCATGCTCTAGTTTTTCTGATTGTTGGTCAAACTGCATTTCCATATGCGATAAATTACTAGATATTCCTTGCAAAATACTATTATCTGGTGCTGGCATGCTTGGAAAATCTGCCAATGATTTATCATTCTCAGCCAAAAGCAGTTCAATCTCTATTAGAGTGTATTGTTGAACTTGAGCTTCCGAAAGATGCAGTGCATCAAATCTGAATTCTCTTGTTTTCTTAATGAGTATGTCATTCGACATCCACTTCCAACAATTATTCCAAAGATCACTTGGTTTGCTAACCTCACAATATAATAACACAAAAAAATGGCACAACTGTGATGGCATAGCCCACCTAGCAGCTTCAGTCATGGCCTGATTCAATTCGTTATCCCCATAAGTAACCCTCTTGCAACACAAGCTTCTTTGTAGGTCGAGAATCTAAATCCATCAACAATTTTTATATCGTTAAAACTGCAAGGATCTTTTACAACATTCTGAGATCATATAGTTCGCCAGCCGTAGGATGGATGTTGATGATTATGCCCAAGGTTAATCCTTTTTTTCCTAGGAGACCAAAACTTGTCTATGTTGTGCCAAACAAACTTCGTTAGAAACTGGACATATGTTAATTCTTTTGCAACTTCATATAGTTTGTTTGTCTTCATCTACTGTGGAAACATTGTTTTGTTAGAACCAGGTTTTGCCAAGACTCTGTCAAGATCTTCTGAGTTCTCAAATGTTAAGAACTGCTCATTTTCCAAATGAATCGACAACCGCATTACTGAGGGCCTTTGATAGTGAATTAAAAATGCAAAGATCCTCCATACTTCTTCACATGAAGATAGGTACCTACAATCAAGGTAGTTCGAAATTTTATTAATTTCTTTAACAGGCAAACTTTCTGAGCTCTGAGGTGTCTCGTGACTTGTTCCCTCTCAATTAAAAGCGTTGATTTGTCAACCTCCTTTGTGATGTATTTGAAAAGATATTTGATTGCGTTTTATCTACAACACCATTTTAACGTTGATATGCGCCCTATATTTCTTTAGAATTGCAAGATCATAGGGAACACCATAACGATTATCCAACTTGACATCACCTTTCATGACATATTTTGTGTCATCTTGCGAGCGTCTGTAAGTGATATACCTTGAATGACTCACATCTTTGTAGTCCATGAAAGCTCTGGGATAATTCTTAGTACATATCCCTTTTTCCATACATGGCGAGCGAGGCCTATCTATTCCACATGGTCCATGCATCATATGTTTCTCAACCAATGAGAAACCTTCACAATCTTGTTCTTTATCTGGTAATTCTTCTTGGATATACTTATTAATTTCCTCGACGGTTGGATTTTTAAAATTTGGTCCCAACCAAATTAAGATATGCGCATGTGGAAGCCCACGCTTTTGAAACTCGATGGTGTATATGACTGTTAAAATGAAAGTCATTCAAATTTTAGTTATTTGTGTTAGTAATATAAAACGATTATTAAATAAAAATAAAAGAAATGTAAGGGAAAATTACCACATATAGGATTTGGGAAGAAAATTCCATCATTGATATCAACCAAGAAAGAATCTAACTTCATTTTAAATACTCTACACTCAATATCTTGCCTATCACTTGGAGCTCCTCCACCATACATTCTAAGATGGTCAAAGATTTCCTGCCATTTAGGATTTGTCGTCATCGTTATAAATAGATCTGGATTACCATACCATCTACAAATAGCAAAGCATCATGGTAATTCTCAATCATATATCGTGGTCCTCCCGTGAAAGACGGCGGCAGAATAATTTGTTTACCAATATACTTTCCATTGTTATCACCCTTTTCGACTTCGTCGAAAAAATTATTATAGAGATCTAATCTGAGTTTCTTTTGGTTGTTTCTAGCCCATCGAATTCTCTCTTGTTCAACTGCGGTGTATGCATCAACAACATACTGTTGAAATAGACGACCTCCTTGATAATTGTCATTCCTTCTGACAAACGTGTTTGAATTTGGTAAGCATAATACTCACGCATTGTGACAAATGTATGTTTTATTTTAGTCGTTGAATCAGTATAAGGGATCTCTTCATGAAACCCATATTCACTGTAGGGGAACAAAAATGGATATTGGAGGCTCATGAACATAGGATGCAAATCACTTATTCTGAAAGCTCACCCGTAGGTTTAAGTTGTAAGATAACATCTCTTTCACCTATACTTGATGAAAGATCTCCAACAATTAGGCCAACTACTTCATCATCCATCGGTAAATCATATTGGCGCCCTTTTCTGTGAGGTTCCAACAATCTTAAAAATAAAGTCAGCGAAATCCTCTGATTCATATCTATCACATGCCTTACGAAAAGTCTTAGCTAGATGATTGTGATCATCAAGCATTTGAATGAGACAGGATACTATGTCTTCACCGAGGTTCCCCATTTGTTGTTCGACTTAGTGTTTTAATACGATTTGCAACCTCGTTTAGAGTGTCATAAATATACAACTGAGCAAATTGAGGAGGGTTCTCCTCATTTGGAACCAATGATCCAATCTTGTGGTGGATTTGGCCATGGATACGAAAGGTGTATGGTCCATGTCCAGTTGAAACTGAGTTGTCAATTTGTGCACCAATTGATGTGAAAGCAAGGATTGAGTTGTAAGCGTGTATATTTGTACGAAATGACAAAGAATTATTAAGTAAAACTCCAAGAAAAGGTGGTGGAGAAGGGACTTCCGGCAGATGAACACACACTTGCATGCAACATAGATTGAATAGCAAGTCACCCCTGATGGGACCACGAAAGAATGCATTCCATAGGCCAAAGCAAGGCATGTAATTATGGACTATTCAAAATGTTGTTGCTTACTCCGATCACCTAATCGTAACCATTGTAATATATTAATGAGGGTAATAAAGAAATATGTGATTAAATTATTGTTTTCTATATTTTCATTTAGGTTGAAAGATTATTCGTACATCTCAGACGCGATGATGATGCTCCATTGGACATAGATTTAGGTCGAGCTGCATGTGTTTATTTTTCATGGATGAATACATTAGATAAATTTTATTGAAAGAATATGAAAGTATATAATCAATAGTTAACATATATAACTGACCTAATTGTTTTTTAAATGATCGCTTCTATTGCATAATCACTTTCCTTAGAGCCCGAGCATTTTTATAGCTACATGAAGAGAGATATATTTCTATTATACTCTTTAACATGATGGTTTTTTTACGGTTAATCCAAATTCATTTAAAGGTATAAATGCTAACCGACGTGCGCCATATTATATGTCGGATCTCTTTGCAGTGTAATTGTTTGGTGTTCAAATATGGTGGTAAGCCATGGTTGATTTTTTTTTCTGAATTGTCTCCAGATACATTATCTCGTTCAGATCCAGAACGTTTAGGCTTCCGCATATGTGGCTATATTGAAAAAATAAATAAAACATAAAATTATAACATGTGAATAAATAAACAAAATAATATAAACAAAATTTTTGTCATCTCTAGAGAATATATGGACTCATGGGTTGTTTTCTTTTTCGCTCTCGGAATTATATTTTTAGGTAGATTAGCAATCTTCGAACATGACTTGAAATCTGTCATGGGCTATTTTCGTATCCACAGAAAAGGTCAATTGATTAGGGTTTTTTGTAATGTTCCCCGAAATTTCAGAATTTTTTAAACCCCCGCAACTGAAAATTTTCCTTGGTACCCTCCACGTTTAAACCCCCGAATCAAATGAAATTTTTAAACCCTCGAATGAACTAAAATACCAAAAAAAAAGCCTCTCCATAAACTAAATCCTAAATAGTAGCTTGACTCATTGAGGGTTTTCCTACATAATTGTGAAGTCCAACCCCCCTCTAACAGTTCTGGATTGAATCTGTCCGATATGGTTTGGCCTTTGATTGCAATCGCCCTGTCTTGCAGTTTCGCCGGCACAGATTTGAGTTGGACGTCGCAGGGGTGGAGAAATCCAAGAGGTAGTTTAGTGGTGGGAAACGCAAGAGCGGGCTTAGTTGGAGAAACGCAAGAACGATATGCCGGCGAAGAAAAGGGAAAAGACGAGCCTGAGAGGTACGAGTAACCTAACCTCTAACTGTGCTGGATTGATTCTGTAAGCTCTAGTTTGGCTTTTGATTGCAATCGTCTAGGTATGTAATCTCCTTGATTTGGTTTTAAGGAGGCATTGTTTCCTTTTTAAAAGCTTAATTTCCTTTTTACTAGTAGGTTAGGAATATTTACTTTTTAATCAAGGGGAAAAAAATAAACAAACGTATTTAAATTTCGTTTTAAAACTGGAATAGATTTGAACATGTACCATAGAGCGCTGTTTATTTGCCTGGTCGGCAAAACTGGTATCATATCTACTGAAAGGTGAGCCTGATAAAGGAAAAAACAGAAATAATTAACTTGCAATTGAAGAGCAACATATATCAACATGCCTTTGTTTTCCTCAGTTTCCAGATTTGAATTAGCAGCAAGTCTGGGAATTACATACCAATAACGAATAATTTCCTTTAAGCATCACATTGTATCCTTTTTTATCTTGGCTTGAGTCGCGAAGGGCTATTGTTGGCTTTCTCGCAAGAACCTCCAATGGCCATTTCCTTTTTGTCTTTCTTCAGATCCTCAAACTTCTCAGATCTCTTAGAGTAACTTGATATGGATTTAGATGGTCTATCTGTTCGTCTGTTTAGATGTAATTCATCTAAATCCTTTGACCCAACAGTTTTCAAATTGATCCCCTTCGCAGCAATGGCCTTTGGTAAAAGCTTGTCCATTTATGGGGCTTTTGCATTGTTGTGAGAGCTGCCTTTTTATCCTTTCGACTAACCCGAAGTGCTCTGAATAATGTTTTTCCTTGCGTATAAAGATGGTAAATAGTTAATTATTTTTTGGGTAGAATTATTAAATAAAGTTATAATATTTCTCTAATGTCATAGTGTTATTTTTATTCTACTATTTGAATATTCTACTAGCTTCGCTTAATTTTTTTGACCTTTTCAAATTTTCTAATTGTTGGCTTCAGGGAGAGGAATTAAAGAGTATCCTTAAAACATTGCTGAAAATTTGAAAGAATTAAATAGTTTTCAGCTGCTTTTGTTGGTTATGTTGTTTTCCAGCTGTTTTGATATGCAACATAGTGATTACAGATGTTGCTGTTTAAACCCCCGAATCAAATGAAATTTTTAAACCCTCGAAAGAACTAAAATACAAAAAAAAAACCCTCTAGATAAACTAAACTTTAAACAGTAGCTTGACACATTGAGGGCTTTCTTACATTATTGTGAAGTCCCCCCCCCCCCCCCCCCCCCCCCCCCCCAACACCCCCGCTGGCGAAGCGAGATGCAAGCGCGGGCTTCCCTGACAGAGCTGTGGTGCGGCGGTGTGTTGTGGCGGCGATGTAACGGAACCCGCGAAGCTAACGAAAATAATCTGTTGGCGCAGAATAGGGAAAAGGCAAGCCTGAGAGGTATGACTAACCCAACCTCTAATTGTCCTGGATTGAATCTGTCCGATATGGTTTGGCCTTTGATTGCAATCGCCCTGTCTTGCAGTTTCAGCGGCACAGATTTGAGTTGGATGCCACAGCGGTGGAGAAATCCAAGAGGTAGTTTAGTGGTTGGAAAAGAGCGGGCTTAGTTGGAGAAACGCAAGAACGATCTGCCGGCGAAGAAAAGGGAAAAGACGAGCCTGAGAGGTACGAGTAACCTAACCTCTAACTGTGCTGGATTGATTCTGTAAGCTCTAGTTTGGCTTTTGATTGCAATCGTCTAGGTATGTAATCTCCTTGATTTGGTTTTAAGGAGGCATTGTTTCCTTTTTAAAAGCTTAATTTCCTTTTTACAAGTAGGTTAGGAATATTTCCTTTTTAATCAAGGGGAAAAAAATAAACAAACGTATTTAAATTTCGTTTTAAAACTGGAATAGATTTGAACATGTACCATAGAGCGCTGTTTATTTGCCTGGTCGGCAAACCTGGTATCATATCTACTGAAAGGTGAGCCTGATAAAGGAAAAAACAGAAATAATTAACTTGCAATTGAAGAGCAACATATATCAACATGCCTTTGTTTTCCTCAGTTTCCAGATTTGAATTAGCAGCAAGTCTGGGAATTACATACCAATAACGAATAATTTCCTTTAAGCATCACATTGTATCCTTTTTTATCTTGGCTTGAGTCGCGAAGGGCTATTGTTGGCTTTCTCGCAAGAACCTCCAATGGCCATTTCCTTTTTGTCTTTCTTCAGATCCTCAAACTTCTCAGATCTCTTAGAGTAACTTGATATGGATTTAGATGGTCTATCTGTTCGTCTGTTTAGATGTAATTCATCTAAATCCTTTGACCCAACAGTTTTCAAATTGATCCCCTTCGCAGCAATGGCCTTTGGTAAAAGCTTGTCCATTTATGGGGCTTTTGCATTGTTGTGAGAGCTGCCTTTTTATCCTTTCGACTAACCCGAAGTGCTCTGAATAATGTTTTTCCTTGCGTATAAAGATGGTAAATAGTTAATTATTTTTTGGGTAGAATTATTAAATAAAGTTATAATATTTCTCTAATGTCATAGTGTTATTTTTATTCTACTATTTGAATATTCTACTAGCTTCGCTTAATTTTTTTGACCTTTTCAAATTTTCTAATTGTTGGCTTCAGGGAGAGGAATTAAAGAGTATCCTTAAAACATTGCTGAAAATTTGAAAGAATTAAATAGTTTTCAGCTGCTTTTGTTGGTTATGTTGTTTTCCAGCTGTTTTGATATGCAACATAGTGATTACAGATGTTGCTGTTTAAACCCCCGAATCAAATGAAATTTTTAAACCCTCGAAAGAACTAAAATACAAAAAAAAAACCCTCTAGATAAACTAAACTTTAAACAGTAGCTTGACACATTGAGGGCTTTCTTACATTATTGTGAAGTCCCCCCCACTCCCCCCCCGACGACACCACAAGCACGGGCAGTGGACAAACCCTGTATTGTATTTGCACCGGCGCGGATTTGAGCAGGACCACGCAGCGGGCTACTGGCGAAGCGAGATGCAAGCGCGGGCTTCCCTGACAGAGCTGTGGTGCGGCGGTGTGTTGTGGCGGCGATGTAACGGAACCCGCGAAGCTAACGAAAATAATCTGTTGGCGCAGAATAGGGAAAAGGCAAGCCTGAGAGGTATGACTAACCCAACCTCTAATTGTCCTGGATTGAATCTGTCCGATATGGTTTGGCCTTTGATTGCAATCGCCCTGTCTTGCAGTTTCAGCGGCACAGATTTGAGTTGGATGCCACAGCGGTGGAGAAATCCAAGAGGTAGTTTAGTGGTTGGAAAAGAGCGGGCTTAGTTGGAGAAACGCAAGAACGATCTGCCGGCGAAGAAAAGGGAAAAGACGAGCCTGAGAGGTACGAGTAACCTAACCTCTAACTGTGCTGGATTGATTCTGTAAGCTCTAGTTTGGCTTTTGATTGCAATCGTCTAGGTATGTAATCTCCTTGATTTGGTTTTAAGGAGGCATTGTTTCCTTTTTAAAAGCTTAATTTCCTTTTTACAAGTAGGTTAGGAATATTTCCTTTTTAATCAAGGGGAAAAAAATAAACAAACGTATTTAAATTTCGTTTTAAAACTGGAATAGATTTGAACATGTACCATAGAGCGCTGTTTATTTGCCTGGTCGGCAAACCTGGTATCATATCTACTGAAAGGTGAGCCTGATAAAGGAAAAAACAGAAATAATTAACTTGCAATTGAAGAGCAACATATATCAACATGCCTTTGTTTTCCTCAGTTTCCAGATTTGAATTAGCAGCAAGTCTGGGAATTACATACCAATAACGAATAATTTCCTTTAAGCATCACATTGTATCCTTTTTTATCTTGGCTTGAGTCGCGAAGGGCTATTGTTGGCTTTCTCGCAAGAACCTCCAATGGCCATTTCCTTTTTGTCTTTCTTCAGATCCTCAAACTTCTCAGATCTCTTAGAGTAACTTGATATGGATTTAGATGGTCTATCTGTTCGTCTGTTTAGATGTAATTCATCTAAATCCTTTGACCCAACAGTTTTCAAATTGATCCCCTTCGCAGCAATGGCCTTTGGTAAAAGCTTGTCCATTTATGGGGCTTTTGCATTGTTGTGAGAGCTGCCTTTTTATCCTTTCGACTAACCCGAAGTGCTCTGAATAATGTTTTTCCTTGCGTATAAAGATGGTAAATAGTTAATTATTTTTTAGGTAGAATTATTAAATAAAGTTATAATATTTCTCTAATGTCATAGTGTTATTTTTATTCTACTATTTGAATATTCTACTAGCTTCGCTTAATTTTTTTGACCTTTTCAATTTTTGTAATTGTTGGCTTCAGGAAGAGGAATTAAAGAGTATCCTTAAAACATTGCTGAAAATTTGAAAGAATTAAATAGTTTTCAGNAAGGAGGCATTGTTTCCTTTTTAAAAGCTTAATTTCCTTTTTACTAGTAGGTTAGGAATATTTCCTTTTTAATCAAGGGGAAAAAAATAAACAAACGTATTTAAATTTCGTTTTAAAACTGGAATAGATTTGAGCATGTAGCATAGAGCGCTGTTTATTTGCCTGGTCGGCAAAACTGGTATCATATCTACTGAAAGGTGAGCC
>CM071866.1:24239266-24271980 GCA_036759665.1 Gynandropsis gynandra | reverse complement strand
CCAAGAGGTAGTTTAGTGGTTGGAAAAGAGCGGGCTTAGTTGGAGAAACGCAAGAACGATCTGCCGGCGAAGAAAAGGGAAAAGACGAGCCTGAGAGGTACGAGTAACCTAACCTCTAACTGTGCTAGATTGATTCTGTAAGCTCTAGTTTGGCTTTTGATTGCAATCGTCTAGGTCTGTAATCTCCTTGATTTTGTTTTAAGGAGGCATTGTTTCCTTTTTAAAAGCTTAATTTCCTTTTTACCAGTAGGTTAGGAATATTTCCTTTTTAATTAAGGGAAAAAAAAATATACAGACGTATTTAAATTTCTTTTTAAAATTGGAATAGATTTGAGAATGTACCAGAGAGTGTTGTTTATTTTCCTGGTCGGCAAAACTGGTATCATATCTACTGAAAGGTGAGCCTCACAAAGAAAAAAACAAAAATAATTAACCTGCAATTGAAGAGCAACATATATCAATATGCCTTTGTTTTCCTCAGTTTCCAGATTTGAATTAGCAGCAAGTGCTCCGAATAATGCTTTCTCTTGCGTATGAAGATGGTAATAGTTAATTATTTTTTAGGGTAGAATTATTAAAAAAAGTTATAATATTTCTCTAATGTCAGAGTGTTATTTTTATTCTATTATTTCAATATTCTACTATATTCGCTCAATTTGTTTGACTTTTCAATTTTTCTAATTGTTGGCTTTAGGGAGAGGAATTAAAGAGTATCCTTAAAACATTGCTGAAATTTCTCAAAGCATTAAATAGTTTTCAACTGCTTTTGTAGGTGATGTTGTTTTCCAGCTGCCTTGAGATGCAACATAGGGATTGCAGATGCTGTTGTTTAAACCCACAGTAGCTTGACACATTGAGGATTTTCTTACATAATTGTGAAACCCCCCCCCCCTCGGCGACACCACAAGCACGGGCAGTGGAGAAACCGTGTATTGTAGTTGCACCGGCGCGGATTTCAGCTGGACGACGCAGCGGGCTATTGGCAAAGCGCGATGCAAGCACGAGCTTCCCTAAAAGAGCTGTGGTGCGGTGGTGGGTTGTGGCGGCGATGTAATTGAACCCTCGAAGCTAACGAAAACAATCTACTGGCGCAAAATAGGGAAAAGGCGAGCCTGAGAGGTATGACTAACCCAACCTCTAACTGTCCTGGATTGAATCGGTCCGATATGGTTTGGCCTTTGATTGCAATCGCCCTGTATTGCAATTTCACCGGCACGGATTTGAGTTGGACGCCACATCGGTGGAGAAATCCAAGAGGTAGTTTAGTGGTGGGAAAAGAGCGGGCTTAGTTGGAGAAACGTAAGAACGATCTGTCGGCGAAGAAAAGAGAAAAGACGAGCTTGAGAGGTATGACTAACCCAACCTCTAACTGTGCTGGATTGATTCTGTAAGCTTTGGTTTGGCTTTTGATTGCAATCGTCTAGGTCTGTAATCTCCTTGATTTGGTTTTAAGGAGGCATTGTTTCCTTTTTTAAAGCTTAATTTTCTTTTTACCAATAGGTTAGGAATATTTCCTTTTTAATCAAGGGGAAAAAATAAACAGACGTATTTAAATTTCTTTTTAAAACTAGAATAGATTTGAGCATGTACCAGAGAGCGCTGTTTATTTACCTGGTCGGTAAAACTGGTATCGTATCTACTGAAAGGTGAGCCTCATAAAGGAAAAACAGAAATAATTAACCTGCAATTGAATAGCAACATATATCAATATGCATTTGTTTTCCTCAGTTTCCAGATTTGAATTAGCAGCAAGTCTTGGAATGACATACCAATAACGGATAATTTCCTTTAAGCATCACATTGTATCCTTTTTTGTCTTGGCTTGAGTCGCGAAGGGCTATTGCTGGCTTTCTCGCAAGAACCTCCAATGGCCATCTCCTTTTTGTCTTTCTTCAGATCCTCAAACTAATCAGATGTTCTCTTAGAGTAACTCGATGTCGATTTAGATGGTCTATTTGTTTGTTTGTTTAGATGTAATTCATCCGAATCCTTTGACCCAACAGTTTTCAAATTGATCCCCTTTGCAGCAATGGCCTTTGGTAAAAGCTTGTCCATTTATGGGGCTTTTGCATTGTTGTGAGAGCTGCCTTTTTATCCTTTCGATTAACCCGAAGTGCTTTGAATAATGCTTTTCCTTGCGTATGAAGATGGTAAATAGTTAATTATTTTTTAGGGTAGAATTATTAAAAAAAGTTATAATATTTCTCTAATGTCACAATGTTATTGTTTTTCTACTATTTGAATATTCTACTATCTTCGCTCAATTTGTTTGGCCTTTTCAATTTTTCTAATTGTTGGCTTTAGGGAGAGGAATTAAAGAATATCCTTAAAACATTGCTGAAATTTCTGAAAGAATTAAATAGTTTTCAGATGCTTTTGTAGGTGATGTTGCTTTCCAGCTGTCTTGAGATGCAACATAGTGATTGTAGATGCTGCTGTTGAATTCAGAAATCACATGCAATATGAATTTTTTTTTTTGGCAAAATGTAAGTTGCAGGTTGTGAAGAATACTTTAATGATGGACCAAATTGCCTTTTTACAGGAGTATTGGTAAAGAAGAAGAAGACGAACAACTACACAAAGTGTGAAACTATAGCGCAGTAGAAGGTAACACTCGTAACCACCATTACATTAGCCAAACAGTTTAACACTCATAATATTTGAAATTTAAACAAACAATTTAACTGTTAAAACATTAAACCAAACAGAAAATCTAAAAAGCCAAAACAGATAAATGTCCCATGAAATGTCTGAACTAACTGAAAATTGATAAAACGCATTGAAAATAAAAGCGTAAACCATAATCTAGTTCAAGCGAATTAGCAGTGATTTAGGCAACATAAATAGGTGTTATGGTGTTAAAACGTGGGCTTTTTAAACCTATGCTAAATGTGATGTTAATTTTGTCTTTGTTACATATTATTGCAAGATTAATCAGTTGTTAATTGACATATTGACATGGTAACAGTTTGAGAAATAGAAAGGTCTGAAAAAAACTTGCTGTAAATATTGTTTTTTTAGTGAGTTTAATAAAAATTATTGCATATAATAAATGGGCTGAAAGGCATTATTGCATATAATCCATCATATAATAATAATATGATACATTCAATGTGATGTTTGCACTATGTACGATGAGGAGATTGAGCTAAAATCTTGATTTTGCATATGGAAAAGATACTACTCTTAATGTAGATGGAAAATAATACAATAGAAGAGCAACCGGAACATATTACATAAAGAAATGGTTGCAGTTTAAGGATAATGGAAGTCTGAGCTATTTATTATTTGAAAAAAATAAATATAACAGGCTGCTGAAAGATTAAGAATTGTCTAAATTCTTGACAATGCATATAACAGTCTATAGTACAGATTTAAAAAGAATGGAGGACTGGAAGACTTATATTGTTTTCGGTATAATAGCAGTCTGTCCATCCATCATTTCTCATGGCTAGACTTTGGTTTTTTATTTCCAGCGAACTGCATTGTTTTCACTGTTGGTATCCTTTTCCTACAGAATGACAAAGAGAATAGTACACGTATAGGAGAAGGTGGGAGATTGGCAACCTTTTCATACAAATACTCCCTTTATGGGTAAAACAACTTGTTCTTAAGATACATATTACCTTAGAATATGGTTTGCTTGAATATGTTCTGTCTGTTTGAATATGGTGTGCCTGTCATGGTTAGAAAAAGGTGAAGATGTTACGGATTACCTTAGAGTATAGTCTGCCTGAATATTTTATGTCTGTATGAATATGGTCAGCCTGTCATGGTTAGTAATAGGTGAATCCGATGAGATGAGTTTTTATGTAGAGGAGGAGCACATGAGGAGGGCTGGATATGATTATTTTTTTCCGTTTTTGCGTAGGAACAGATTTATCTGTCTGAATATGGTGTGCCTGCCATGGTTAGAAATAGCTGAATATGTTACGGATTACCTTAGAATATGGTGTGCCTGAATATATTCTGTCTGTACGAATAGGGTCAGATTTTCATAGTTAGAAATAGATGCATATGATGAGATGAGATGTTATGTAGAGAGGAGGTGCACAGAAGAAGGGCTGAATATGAATTTTTTTTCTTTTTGCGGCAGACGCAGATTTGTCTGTCTGAATATGGTGTTCCTGCCATGATTAGAAATAGGTGAAGATGTTACAGATTACCTTAGAATATTGTCTGCCTGAATATACTATGTCTGTATGAATATGGTCAGCATGTCATAGGTAGAAATAGGTGAATACGATGAGATGAGATGTTATGTAGAGGAGGAGCCTAGGAGGAGGGCTGAATATGATTATATTTTTCCGTTTTTGCGCTGGAACAGATTTGATTGACTGAATATGGTGTGGTTGCCATGGTTAGAAATAGGTGACATCATTGAAAATAGATGAATATGTAGAGGAGGAGCACTGGAGGAGGAGTCGCATCTCACCTGATGAGCAAATAGAATTGTTGTTTCCATTGTTGCAGTGGATTGTATGAGGAGTGTATAGGAGGTGAATATGTAGAGGAGGAGGACAGGAGCAGTACGACAGAATTTTGCCAGAATTTAAAGGTTTCACCATCATAGATGAAAAGTTGTAGAGCTGTTTTGTTTTATATTTTATGAAGAGTTTATGGAAGTTATGCTTTTATGAAGAGTTTATAGAGATCTTTATGAAATTTAATGAAATTTATGTAGAATAAAATTTTTTAGATTAAAAAGTTAATTATCTTTACTGAGGTGATTTCACCGGAAACAACCTTACAAAGATTATTATATATATAATTTGATTCAAACACATCATGTAAATGATTTGACAATAAAATATGATTTGACAATAAAACATGATTTAGAAGACTCGTAAATACCAAATTGATATATTTGGGGTGAATTTAAAAAAAATGGAGTTATAATCATCAAGGATTAAGAGTTCTAATCATATAAATATTAAGGCCCTTAGGCCCAAGAGACTGAGCAAATATAAACTATAGGATATTATGGGCAATATTATTTATGGGATTCCAAGGGTTGTGAAGTAGAACTCAATGAGCCCAAGAAGATAAAATTATTAAAAAAAGAGGAAAAATAAATGGGGTGAGAGAGGCTCGAACTCTCGACCTCAGGATCACTCAGAAGCTATGAGACCTACGCGCTAGCCAACTGCGCCACCACCCCGTTGCTTACAACGCCAAAATAAAGTTTTTCAACGCTGCAATAATAATAATGTCATACCACACAATGTTGCAATTTTTTTATGTTTCTGTTACTGTAAGCATATGATTTTGATTAATAGAAAAGAATATGTTAGATTTGTGGAAGTATAAAAAATTTTATTACGGATATACAACTATGCCTCGATTAATAAAACCGCGACGCATGGCATATCTTATAGTGTATAATGATATTATTACTTGATGAAATGTATATAATTTAGAATGCAATTCATCTCACCATCTAAAAAACGATATGTATTATAATTATGTTACCCTAATTAGTATGTCAAAACCAAATGTTGCCAAACGAGAGGGTGTTGACTGTTAGGGACAAATCAACAAAGGAACCACATGCAAAGGGAATGAGGTTTGGTATTCAAATTGCATTAATTATGTTGCCCTAAAACCGATATTTTACCTTATAATATTATATTTTATGGTAGAAACTTAAGGCTTTAAGAAAATTCCAAAGCTTATCGAGATCCTGCAATGAAATTCTTGCCAAAACTTGAAGGGTATGGTCCACATAATTTAAGGTGTTTCACTATCTAATCTATTTATAGGCAAAGAAATGTAACAGAGAAGATTTATGAGCCTCTTGACAAAGGTTATTTTCACTCAACCACATGTATTCTCCAGCCAACCCTACTCATGAAACCCTTACTCTTGTATACTTGCGTAATTTTGGTACGTATACGCATGTAATGTTATATATGTTCTAACCATTGGTTAGTGTATTAAATATCTTTATATATCGTTATTTCGATCATGTGTTATCTTTCAAAATCATGTTTTTTTCTTACATAAAATGGCGTTATATTTATTATACGGTGTATTTTTCCTTTGAACAGATCGATACGTTAGATTTGTTATCTACAAAGGATTATTAGTTAGGGAAGTTATTGTAACATTTATTACTAGGTAGAGCAATGATTATATAAAGCCATCTTATAAGTTAAAAAAGATTCCAAACAAACATTCCCTTTATTCTCTCTCTATCTAACCTTTGTTTCAAATGGATCCACAAGAGCAAATCTCATCAAGCTCTTCTTCGAAAAACCCTATAGATGATTTGAAACCCTTATATCTCTTTCCAAACTCGCCCTTCAACCCGAATTACAATAACTTTGTTGAGCCTTTACCCCTTATCGATCGGATCAACTCGAAGACTAAAGAAGAGGAAGAAGAAAATGATGAAGAAGACGACAATGAGGGAGTAGTGAACTTATCCTTGCACATTGGACTCCCTGAGTACTATCATTCTCATGATGATATGAAATGGAAGAAGAAGAAAGATGAGGGGAAAGAGATGGTCATTGATGA
Organism: Gynandropsis gynandra; assembly: GCA_036759665.1. Taxonomy (NCBI): domain Eukaryota; kingdom Viridiplantae; phylum Streptophyta; class Magnoliopsida; order Brassicales; family Cleomaceae; genus Gynandropsis; species Gynandropsis gynandra. Next base: position 24,265,458 of record CM071866.1, on the reverse strand, counting down.
CACCGGAGAAGGTGACGTTGTCTCCGGCAAGCCTTATTGGATTCCAACGGCGGAGCAAATTCACATCGGATTTACTCACTTTTCATGCCATATTTGTTTCAAAACGTTCAACCGTTACAACAATCTTCAGGTACGATGATTCGAAGTTACATGCATATATGTCCATGCAAAAAGTACAAGCAATTATAGGTACGTAGACAAAATCATAATAATCATTCACCCAATAATGTTAAAATATAAATTCTTTTGTGTGTACCCCACTGAATAATAGTAGTGGCCTAGTAGTTCGAATTTTTGTTCCATTTATAATTCTGTGGTCATACCATATTTTGAAAGATACATTGTGTGAGTGGATAAATGCACTCTATCCAAAAAATAAATAAAAGATTAAAAACCGTTTATTTTAGTGAGGTGTAATATATAACGGTTTATACATATATTGTAATCGTATTTCAAATGGCATATTTATCAAACTAATGATCCATTAATCATTGGATTATAAAAAATCTGCTTATATCTATGTAAAATCACATTTTCCAACATTTGGTTTGACCATTATGATTGACAGAAACCGTTATATGAAACAAGTATATGTGAAACTAAAATTATGCAGACCAAATGATTGATAAATGAAAATCTAAAATCATATTTTTGTTTAAGCAATTATCTAATAATGATATTTATTCATATCCAACATGCCAGATGCACATGTGGGGACACGGTTCACAATATAGAAAAGGCCCCGACTCGCTCAAAGGCACACAACCACGAGCAATGCTAGGGATCCCATGCTACTGTTGCGTTGAAGGGTGCAAAAACCACATCGACCACCCGCGTTCCAAGCCGCTAAAGGACTTCAGAACACTCCAAACGCACTTCAAACGCAAGCACGGCCACAAGCCCTACGCCTGTCGCTCCTGCGGCAAGCAACTTGCCGTCAAGGGCGATTGGCGTACGCACGAGAAGAACTGTGGCAAACGTTGGGTCTGCGTTTGCGGCTCTGACTTCAAGCACAAGCGTTCACTCAAGGACCACGTCAGGGCCTTCGGGTCGGGCCACGGGCCTTACCAGACAGGCTTGTTTGATGATGATCATCACTATCATGGTCCTAACAATATGGTTCTTGATAGGGCCTCTTCGTCTGTCTCCGAGGCTAATTTTTTCTCTTACAGCAACTACAAGTAGTCTTCGTATGATTGCATTGATCCTGTGATGATTATGATGAATTTAACCTCTGTGGGTTGCATGTGTTTAATCCGGATTCCGAAGTTCTTATTATATATTTATTATATATTTAGCTCTGTTCGATGATTTCGAGTGTCGTTAGTTAATTGTAATATTTTCTTTTTAAATTTCTATAAATAAAATCAAATACTGGGACACCGATGTCTTTTTTTTTAATAAAATTTGAAGAGTTGACGACTGATTTTGCAATCGTCACGAGTCATCTTCCAATGTTCAGTCATTACTCACAGGATTTGATATATTTTTCATTAAGATTAATTCAATTCTAACATATTTAACTATAGATGTTTTTAAAAAGATGACTAGAAAAGAAAAATGATTATAAATAATTGAATGAAATCTTTTTAAACCTCTTTCACTACCATACAGATATCATTTCATAGTATTACAAATAGTAAATTCAAAATTTTTATCAGAAACTAATATTTTGTTGTTTAAATTAAAAGGAAGTACACATATTTTAAGCTCACTTTGATTCGCATTCCGACTAAAATATAACTAACAAAATAAATATTTGAGCTAGAAGTTTAGATACTATTCATTTGAACTATTATATATTTATCTTTTTATTTCTTTTTATACACTTACCTAGAATTTTAAAATTATTCTTTCGCACTTAATCTCCTCAAAGTTCAGACAAAGATTTAACTTTTATTTGATAAAAACGTATTTTCCCTCTCTTTTTCTCTTTGCTTTTTTTCCTCTTCAATATACATTTATATTTGGGAAGTTAATTCATTAGATTTTGTCGGGGTAAAATCCGCAATGCGGTAGAATCTTTGGCTCTGATTCTGATATATATATATATATATATAGTATTTATTGATTTAAAAAAATAATCAGGAAAATATAAAAAACGATAAAATTGTACTGGCGAACATTATAATATGCAGGAAATAATAAAATTTTAGTCTCATGTCTCCAAGAAAGTGGTGCATGAACTTGGGTTACACAAATTTATTTTAATTTATTTTTCAGTAAAAATTGCTGTTTTTCTAAGTAATAGAATAATAATAATAATAAAGCCGAGATCACGAGAAATAATAAAGAGATAAGAGTCAGGAATTATTCCGTTAAGAAAGATTAAAGAATTAATTAATAATGAATTAGTTAGCTGAATGATGTGATTAAGAGGTATTTGATTCCTGGATCGCTTCTGTTTTAATTAATCAGATTTATCATATTATATATAATATTTAAAGTAATTGATTACTTGATAATATTAATCCGATGCATGCACGAATGTTTATATTATTTCTCACAATAACGTATTCATTATATTTATCAATTTGAATATTATCTTGTAAATATTATAAAATTGTATATAATAAATATTTATTAAAAATTAAATAAAAAAATATTATATATAAATCAAGTAAAACTAATAGATTCAAATAAATTTATATATATGTATACATTTTTATATACAAATATTTATATCTATTCTGAATAATTTGAATTATTTATATATTCTTATATAATGTAATTTGCGATATAAAAATTATTAAACTGGTAATTACTTAATTTATAATTATATTATATAATCTCTCATGATGTTGTTGTTAACGTGTAAATCGATAAAGATTTTTACATATATACACTATGATATATAAAGTTCAAGAGTTGTTATTAAAGAATTCATTTTATGAAAATGCTACATAATCAATTATTTTCATAGTATCTAAACATGTTCTAGATGTATTATGTATTCTCTCAATCTCCAAACAAAAATGACCATTATGTGTGGATTTTTTTTAAATGGTAAAAAATAATTGTAAGATATAATTATTATAGTTCAATAATAGGATTAAAGAAAAGTAACTGTTGCTATATTATTTCATAAAATGATAACGTAAAGAAAAATATGTATGTAATAGAAATTAAAAATAATGAAAGAGTAGTTCATTTAGTATTATCTAATATTATTTTTAAGGGTTTATTACTTTTTAGTAGCATACTATATTTTTGGAGCACAACCTATGGTTTATATCAGAGACTTGGTAAAGAGGATGATTGTTTCGAAAACGGCGGCAATGACGACACACAAGAGAGCAAAAAGGAGAGAGTATGTTGGCTAATTACAGGAGTTGAAAATACGAGATGGTAATTAGGAGGATGACGTCTTCTTTTCCATGATAACCAATGGAAGACCCACGATTTCCATAATCAATTAAATAAATGAAATATTTTTTGCTCTTCCATAATATTAATCACATTTAAAACTAAATGTATCATATTAATTATAACTTTTTTAAAAAAAATTGAATTACATAATTATATTAAAAAATATGAATATATTGTAATTGTTTCAAACACCTTGCTTTATTCATATACCTTTCATCTATCATGTATTATATTAATTATTTTTTAAAAATTTTATTTACATAATTAAATTAAAAGATATAAATGTATTTTAATTGTTTTATGTACCTTGTTATGAATTTCTATCTCTCATGGCGTAAGGAAAAGAGAAAGAAAGCTTTCCTTTTATATATAAATTAATTTTTAAATTAAATATATTATATTAATTAACATCGTTTAAAAATTTGCATTACATAATTAGATTAAAAATATGAATGTATTGTAATTGTTTCAAATACCTTACGTCTTCATCTATTATATATTATATTAATAAAATTTTAAAAAAACAACTAATTAAATTAAAAAATATTTGTTTCATATACCTTGCTATATTAATAATAAATCTAACAATAAATAAATAAATTGATAGATCTATCATGTATGACATAACATTCCTCACGCGACACACTCACCTCGTCCTCTATCATGTTTCTCTTTGAGGCTCCATACTCACATGAGCTTCACGACCATGAAGTAGACACTCGCGGTCTCACTACTCTCTTGAAACTTTAATGGTCTCCTCTGTGCTACTTGAGGTCGTGGAATACGTTGTAAGACATAGGGTACACTCCAAGGGTTTTCCTATGAAATAGGGGTTAAAAAACAACACAAACATGACCTAAAGGTACAATACGCAACACTACAACTCACAAATGACGATCTCACTTGGTGGGATCATGAGCTAAGCGTTAGACAACGTATGTGTCTTGAAAAGGTCGCTATGTGGAGGGAAATGAAGCTCTCATGCGAAGGAGGTATGTACCACCCGCACTTCTATAGGAATTTGGAATGCCTATATAAAATTTTAACCCAAGTAAGTCGGACTATCGAAGAATACTTTGAACAATTTGATCATCTTCGAAGTAGGCTAGAAACTGATGAAGATGAAGATTTTGTTATAACTCAATTTTTAGATGGTTTAAATGAACGAATTAGTAGAGAAGTAGAAAGACAAAGCTATCATAATTTGTAAGATATTTTGCATCTGTCAATCCAATTTGAGCAACATATAAAGAAGAAACAAGCCACGAGCAACTGAACACATACTCTGAGTTCATACTACGACACAATGGTTGAAAAGAACAAAGAAGAGAAATGGGACCCTTATAAGGGCTTGGCACCAGAGAGCATGACTGAAAAGAAAAACAATAACAAACAAGGACACATGGCTCATGAATATCCACAAGACATGCTCATAAAAAAACAGAAAAAAATATAAACCAATGGATATGGCTGAAGAAGAAACCTCTACAACGAAATCATGTACCCAAAGAGTGGGGAACTCCTTGTCACTAGCCAAGTTCTAAGTACATTTGTGGAACCGGACGGAATGACACAATGGAAAACAATTGTCCATACTCAGGGTTTGATAAAAGGCAAGGCTTTGATGTTTGTAAGGATAGAAGAACCACCCATATACTTCATCTTTGGAGATAGGTTTAAGAGCAAGGAAAAAGATTGGGTACGGTTGCACTTGAGATAACACAGGTACTCCAAAAGAAGGAGTCTAAAGTAAACACCGAAAATCCATTCCACATTCCAAAGCGTATCAACGAAAACTCCTACCACCTTGGACAACTCTGTGGTTACAATTCGAAGAGAAATCGCTCGTAACAAGGAGAGAATGATGAGTTCATCGACACCAATATAAGGAGTTCAAAGCAAGTACCAATAAGACATTACTCGTACCAAAGTCAAGATCGGGTCAACTAAATTGCCTACCACCATGGAACACCTAGTGGTTACGATTCAAAGACAAATCATTCACGATAGAGGAGTAATGATGTCCTGGGAAGCAGCACCGCTGTTAAAGAGGGTCACACCAACGAGGTGCTAAACTAATGAGACCATAACAAATAATTACCGAAAGGTAGAGACTACATGGATTTGGAAGGATAGAAGATAAAGATCTTACCTTATCCCATCCAATGGATAGGAAGACGCCCAAGGATATCAATATCCCTCCAAGTCATGTATTTTTTTTCCACTAACGGCATTCAATAGCCTTATCCTAACTAAAAGAAAAACTTACATTAGTTTTCTACATTCAATTGGGTTGCAACCCGCACCCTTGAAATTGAGGGGCTTGAGTGACATGAATAAGGAAAGACATGTCATAAATATATCATATTTATTTCACGACTAGGAAAATCATTCCAAAAGTTGATCTTATTCCTTTGGATCCTCTACTTTCCTATTCCAAAGATCTCGAACGGCTAGAAAATCTTCTCATCCTAATTATATCCCACCCAATCATCTACCTTCCTCCACCGAAGATTCCCAATGACTAGGAAATCTTCCTAAACGACAAGTATATAAATTCATGTATTTATGCATTTTCCTCAATTTGATGTGGATCTTCTCACATATAAAGGAGTTTACTCCATTTTTAATAAAGAATAGAATTGGCTAAGAATAAAACTCTTTTGTTTTCTTGAACGTTCATCAAGAACATGCTGCCTTAAACTTGTTTCGAGAACAATTGAAGTCATGATGTCTTCAATTTTTTCTGAGATAATTGGAGTCATATCTGATTATATCAAGAGGCTTTCGCACCTTTTGTGGTGTCTATCGCTCCATCATAAACACTTGGACAACCACTATGAACCTCCATCTTCCACTATTTTCGGAAAGATCTTGCAGAAAGCCCTTAGGTCAGTCAAGAAATCACGTGTTATCGTCCTTCTTGACACGAAAAATCCTGCTCGAGTGATCGAGGTTAACGAATTCTCCATACGGATACCGAGATTCCACTCCGAGGTGTGTATCATCTTGGTATCAGAGCCTGGTTCGAGGACCAAAGGTACGTTTGTCTCCTCAAGAAAAAAGAAAAAAAGTTTATAACTAAAGAACATGGCGGAGCAAGGAGATAATTTCCAATGCAACAAAGAATTCAACGCGATTATGCAAATGCTCCAACAAATGCAGTCGAGAATGAATCGCCTTAAAGAAGAAGAACAATCAAATCCTCAATGATGATCGGAAACTCAAGCAATAATATTTCCTAGACCATTCTACTGCAAGTATACGGTTCGTGTAGTACCAGGGTCGAACTCTAGGGACTAATGCAGCCTTTTCCTAAGAATTTCACTAAACTAAGACGGTGAGAAATAGATGATGGTGTGGTGTAAATATCTAAAACACTAAACTAAATGATGACAACGATAGAAGGATAAGGAAGACTTGACGATGAAGAACACTACGAGTTTCGGGATACCGGGAATCGTAAGGATGTAACAACTAAGGATCATAAACCTATCGAACTATCTTAATAACGGGAAATTCATGCTCTAAGATGAGGAGTGATTCTGCCGAGCCTAAACCTCCTGACTACGTCGATTAACTCGTGACTACGGAAGCGTTACGCGCACAATCCCCATTCCAAAGTCGATTAACCGACCGGTCAGATTCTCATTAATCGAACTTAACCTACAATTCAACAGTTCCGGATTCATACTTTAACCTTCCAGCAAAATACGAATTCCTAAGTTACTGAGCGGACAGCACTAGTATAAGCGTTTACGATATTGATTATAGAACCGAATATCAAGACAAATACGATAGATCTAAGCATTAACGCAAAACTTGTATATCCATTACAAAACCAATATTCCTAGCCCATAGTTGGAAATCTACTCACTCATGGAGTTTACTGACAATGGAGATAACACAACCCTAAACATGATAAAACTTAGAAAAATCCGATGCCTCGATCTTCCCTATCGTGTTACCGATGTACGAATTGATGCTTCTCTCCTTCTCCAGTGTCTCCCAAGCCTTTCCTGATGATTTCCAAGCCTTTCCTTGCTTGATCCGTCGCCCCCTTGTGTCTGCAACTGATCTTCTCTATTATTTTGCTCGTTCAAACTCTAAAAAGAGGTTGTTGCGAGAAAGGCGGCCCGCTCGGGTACACGTTTTACCCGGTCGTGCAGAAGGAAGCCCGATCGTGTACTTCGTCCAGCCCGATCGGGCAATGCTTCCCGATCGCGTGTTCCAACAGCCTGAGTCGTGTAAAATCTCGGGGATTTTCAGGACTAATTGCCGCCCGAGTGGGTTCCGTGCTGTCGCCCGAGCGGGCATGATCACCCGATCATGTTGTCTTCGTGCCCGGGTCGTGTAGATTGTTGTAATTAACCCCGTAGCTTTTGCCCGAGCGGGTAGACCTCAGTGCCCGAGCGGGCACTCTTCATTCATGCCTTAACTTATTTCCGCTCGATGCTCGGGTGTTCCTTTAAGTTACGTGGCATGAATTTGGCTTCGAGTGAATTGTATCTTCAATATGTGCGGTTTGATTCAAGAATTTTCCTTTTTACGCTCGTTTAGGCCTTGTCGCCTTAAAATCTGAAAACCAATAAAAATGGCGTATATAAAGAACAATCGTATCGGAATTGTAACTTGTGCTATGAAATATATGCGAAAATGATGTGAATATTTAGCCTAAAAGTGATACACTCTACCTGTTATCAAACTCCCCCAGACATGAACCTTTGTTTGTCCTCAAACAAAACTAAAGCCAAGTATAAGAAGAATCTAATAGCGATGGATACTAGCACGAAAAATTCAAAGAGATATTCATTTTGCAAAACAACGCGTCACATGAACGAAAGCCTAAGCGTACCGAGTATAGACTTATATCAACCGAAAGTTCCGAGCCATGCAATCCTACCAAAAATCTAAGTCTATTTCACAACCCTAGATAGCGTCCAAGCGATCTCCATACCAATTCCCTTAAGCTTAAGATATCATTAAACTCTTTTTCTCGTTCTTATTCTTTTTTTTTTCTCTTTTTTTTTGATACTTAGATCACGCTTGATTCCTAGGACGTCGAAGTCGAAGAGGGATGGCTTTCTGCTTAGACCCAGGCTGCCTATGGCACACTCATAAGGTCGTGTGACCTTAGCGGAGTGAAGAGGTGCGTCATTAAAGAACATTTTTCTCTCTCTTTTTTAGATTACGCCTCACTCTAACCCTTAGGACGTAGAATAGCGTCTCAACCCACCACTTAGACCCGAACCATCGATCTCGATGTACTCATGTTAATGTGAAGCTGAAATAGTTAAAAACTTATCCAAAAAAATTGACAGCAGAGTATAAGCGTGTGGAATCTAATGATCATGAACGATAAAATATATCAAACAAAGCAAAGATCAATCGGTATACACGGAGATATGGATACTTGGTACTGAAACCTAGGAGGTGAATTCAACTATAGATCATGGCTTCAAGCACAACTACTCGACTAATCGGTATCCAAAAGACTTCTAAGCAAACCTAGACTATTATTCACGATTCGGTAACGTTGCAAAAAATGACTAAAGCTCGAAAATTCGTACTAGGTATCCATTTATTATTCCTGAAAAAAATCAACATCTAATCCTAATCATCTAATCCGAATCACATGCATATTACTTGACGAGTACTGACTCCCCCATACCTGAATGAAACACCGTCCCGGTGTTCAAGACCTAAGAGAATCTCGCGTACCAAACTACGGGAAAATAAAGGTTAGAACGTGTGCACCCTGTGTCGCTTGTTGTCCCGAATTGGTGATGCCGATGGACCTTGTACGCGTCTCCTTATTAAGGGATGGTATCGATGTTGAAAAACCTTTGAAAAAGAATCACACAATCCAAAAGAAGGAGTACTGACCCACCGAGTACATCAATCTGAAAAGAATAAGAATAGGTCTAAAAAAAATAAAATGAAAGAAAATGCGGAAGTCGGGTTGCCTCCCGATAAGCTCTTGTTTAAGGTCTCGAGCTTGACCAATCTCTACTCATCATATCGAGGTGGGCGTCCTCGTTGTTGTCTTGCGCGAGGTCGCGTGTGCAGTCTCCTTCCCGTTGGGGTCCGGAATCCTATGGCGCATACTAATGCTTCCTCAATTCTCCAATCGGGTTTAAAATACTGCTCGGATGGAGGAGAATCTGAAATCTTGTTGATAAGGAATGCTCCATTAGGCATAATACTCAGATTCGTCGGACTTTTTGGAAATTCAGTCCGTGCGGTTGTTTTCCCGATAAGCCCGGTTGTGCTGCCCTCAAAGGAGGGACCTCTATCGCGCTTAGTGTATAGCTCGGTGGGGTGGAAGTCTCGGTCCAAGGGTTCCTTCTTCTTTCCTTCATCCAGTAGCTCATTTGGGTCCTTACATAATCCTTCTCTAGCTACTGTCATGGAAATTTCTCCTCTTTCAAATGTCAAAGGAATGGGTTGATCCACCATTTTCTTATGCTGATTTTGTGGAAATGGCAAAGGAGGTGGCCTCAGTGCTGATTTTATGTACTTCTCCTCTTCCTCCTTGGCTTTCTCCTTAAGCTCGACAAGGGCCTTTTCCGCTGCTTCTTGCGCTAATTGCTTGACCTGCATCTCCAAATGTTTCAAATGATATTCAAGGCCACCCATCTGCTTCTTGAGTCCTTCTGTCCCTGTCTTCACTTCCATAATTAAATCGCTTAGATTTTGCTGCATGAAGAGGGCCAACATGGCGGTAATATTGGGGGCTGCTTCGGGTGGAGTCAATGGTAGCGCATGTGGCTGATAACTTTGATTATGGGACTGCATCCACGTCCGAAAATTTCCCGGTAGATATTGCGCATCAAACGCACCGTTGGGGTTCCTATACGAAATTTTTTGATAATCTCCCCATCCGGTGTCGAATGTGTCTCCCAAGGGCTGATCATTACCCATGTAATTGAAATCCTCGTAACCCCAAACTCCTTGATTCCATGATTGCTCCGAGTAGTGCGGGAGATGTGGTTCGGGTAGGAGATGGTAGAAATTCTCTAAGCGATGTATTGCTTAGCATATGAGTTAAGGCTCGATAAAGAGGAAACAAAAGTGCAGAAAAAGAAAAAAAACTACGGAAATATTAATCTAGCGAATTCCTAGTCTAGGCCGTAATTAGTCCCCGGCAACGACGCCAAAAACTTGATGATCAGAAACTCAAGCAATAATATTTCCCAAACCACTCTACCGCAAGTATACGGTTCGTGTAGTACCAGGTTCAAGCCTTTCCTTGCTCTAGCCGTCGCCCCCTTGTGTCTGCAACTGATCTTCTCTTATTATTTTGCTCGTTCAAACTCTAAAAAGAGGTTGTTGCGAGAAAGGCGGCCCGCTCGGGTACACGTTTTACCCGGTCGTGCAGAAGGAAGCCCGATCGTGTACTTAGTCCAGCCCGATCGGGCAATGCTTCCCGAAAGCGTGTTCCAACAGCCCGAGTCGTGTAAACTCTCGGGGATTTTTAGGACTAATTACCGTCCGAGCGGGTTCCGTGCTGTCGCCCGAGCGGGCATGATCACCCGATCATGTTGTCTTCGTGCTCAGGTCGTGTAGATTGTTGTTATTAACCCCGTAGCTTTTGCTCGAGCGGGTAGACCTCAGTGCCCGAGCAGGCACTCTTCATTTCATGTCTTAGCTATTTTCCGCTCGATGCTCGGGTGTTCCTTTAAGTTCCGTGGCTTGAATTTGGCTCCGAGTGAATTGTATCTTCAATATGTGCGGTTTGATTCAGGAATTTGCCTTTTTACGCTCGTTTAGGCCTTGTCGCCTTAAAACTTGAAAAACCAATAAAAAGGGCGTATATAAAGAACAATCGTATCGGAATTGTAACTCGTGCTATGAAATATATGCGAAAATGATGTGAATATCTAGTCTAAAAGTGATACACTCTATGTGTTATCACTCAACTTATCGAGCACCACCTCGACATGATCTTGAGGATGAAGGCGAAGATTTTTCCAAATTATTAAGGTGACGCCAAATCATCTGCGAGGATGAAAAGTCAGACGAGGAACCACCTCAGAGACAATGACATGAACACGACGGTAACACTTTAAAGTTGAAACCACCTACTTTTGCTAGACATGTTGACTCAGAAGCTTATCTCCATTGAGAATGGGATATGGACTATATTTTTTACTGTTACATCTACTCGGAGCATAAAAAGATACAATACATAATAACAGAACTTACAAACGATGCTCTCACTTGGTGAGATCTTGACATGAGGGTTAGACGTTGTATATGTCTTGAACAAGTTGCTACGTGAAGAGAAATGACAGCTCTCATGTGAAGGATGTATGTACCATCACACTTCTATAGGGATTGAGATTACCTATTTAAAAAATTAACCTAAAGAAATTTAACTATCGAAGAATAGTTTGAATAATTTGAGCATATTTGTAGTAGGCTGGAAATTGATAAAGATGAAGAATGTGTTATGGCTCAATTTCTAGAAGGTTTAAATGAACGGATTACTAGAGAAGTAGAAAGACCAAGCTACCATGATTTACAAGATATTTTGCATTTGTCAATCCAATTCGAGCAATAGATAAGAAACAAGCAAGTCATGAGCATCCGAACACATACTCTTAGTTCATCTTATGACTCAATGGTTGAAAAGAATAAAAAAGAGAAGTGGGACCTCTATAAGGGCATGGCACCAGAGAGCATGACTGAAAAACTGTGAATATCCACAAGACATGCTCATAAATAATACACGAGAATATAAACCAATGGATGAGGCTGAAAAAGAACCCCTCTACGAAGAAATCATGTACCCAGAGAGTGAGAAGCTCCTTGTCACTAGCTGAGTTCTAAGTACATTTTGTGGAACCAAACGAAATGATGCAATGGGAAACACTTGTCCAGAATCAATGCTTGATAAAAGAAGGCTTAGGGGTTTGTAAGGACAAAAGAACAACCCATAGACTTTATCTTTGGAGAACGGTTCAAGAGCAAGGAAAGAGATTGGATAAGGTTGCACCTGAGACAACACGGGTTCCCCGAAAGAAGGAGTCCAAAGCAAGCACCGAAAGGAGATGATCCATTCCACATTACAAAGAATATCAATAAAAACACTACACCTACCACCTTAGACAACCGGGTGGTAAAAATTCGATGATGAATCGCTCGCAACGGGAGAGAAACGCGGACATCGACACCAAGATAAGGGGTCTGAAGCAAGACCAATAAGATATGACTCGTACGAGAGTCTAGAGTGAGTCAATGAAGTTAATTACCTACCACCATTGAATACCTAGTGGTTACGATTCAAAGACAAATCACTAGCAACAGAGAGAGAATGATGAGGTCCTCGACTATGCTACTGCACCAAAACAGGATCACACCGACGAGGCGCTAAACAAAGGAACATAATGGAAAAATCCATAATGGAAAAATCCTTCCCCGAGGCCTACTGGCACATGGTCAGATTAGAATCTCGCGAAACAAGTCGTCAAGGGTAGAAAAGGAAACATGAGAGTCACATGACCATAATAAGGAATTACCGAAGGTCACAGACCATATGGATATGGAAGGATAGAAGATAAAGATCTTACCTTATCACATTCAACGAATAGGAAGATGTCCAAGGATAACAATCACTACTAGAAATTTGAAGATTGCAAACGGATTTTGCGGACTGACTTATCCGTCCCTAAATTTGCGGATGGATTACAGACGGAATATGGACTAGAAAAAATTTGGTCCCTAATCCGTCCTTAAATTTGCGAACGGATAAACGATACCTAATTCGTTCGTATTTGTGGACGGATTGGAAACGGACACCGAGTGCATCCCGGATTAGGGATGAGGATCGAGTGTCGTCCGTAATTTGCGGATGCCCCTAGGTCGCAGTCCCTAATCCGGGACGTCCACATATCATCTTAGGGATGGCTTCGAGAAACTCATCGACATTCATAGCTTCCATGCACTTTTTTGTATGTCTTTGAATCGATTTCCTTATCTATTTTACTAAAGAACGCATGATGGCAAGGTGAAAGACTCAAAATGTGTATATATTTATGAATAGGATATGAAATGAGAATGTTTGTGACTCGACATTACTTCTCGTGATTTATGTATATTAATCCCTTTGTCCTTGATGTCTAGATTGAACATGAGTCATGGAATGTATCATACTCATCTAGTTTAATTTGTGAGCTCGTGACATGACACCTGTTATATAGGAGGAACAAAATCTTATCTCAAGCAACCAACTTCTTACTACATAAGCAAATTGCATACCCAGTCACTATCTTGTTTGTCCATCCATTTACGAGGGACGTTTAATACTGTCAAAGCATACAATTGATTATGTTAAGATCTCTATCGATCTCAAGTCATAGGATTACATATACCATTATCACTATGAGAATTGCTATGATACTCATATAACAATCCATGTAGCAATCTCATGGCAGATCGATCGAGTACATTGTTCTCTAACATGTACCTATGTATTAAATTGGTAGCTCATATCAATTTACACATACTAGTCTTAATGCATTATTGATATCTTTATTCACAATGATGCTCGACTGCTGCTGTTAGATCCCATTATTTACGATGCAAGTGTTAACCTTAAGTGTTAGCTAAGTAGTTCCCACGTAAGAGGAAGCCAACTCATAATAACACATAATTATATAACCTCTTGTCCTTAGTCAGAACTGACTTAGGTAACATTTATTCGATCACAAGCATTCACATATCCCGATTCACCGAGAATCGATAGATATTACATTGTATTCCGATTCACCGAGAATCAATAGATACTGCCTTAGGAATTTAACAACCGATATCATCGAAAATCAATCATATTGATTTTATGTGTGAATCATGCATATCGCATATCACAAATCATGCATATCACAGATTCACGAATCATGCATATTATAGATATTGAATATCACAGATTCACAAATCATGCATAGCCTTCTCCATCCCTGACTTAACATTGTCCATCTGTCGGAAGCCTTCTCTTTCCATGACCCGACACCGTCTGTCCATCCCGAGGCTCAGGTCAGGGTCAGAGAATGCTCGGGACACACGGACGGTGTCGAGTCATGGATGGAGAAAGCTCGGGACAGATAGTTTCTTTCTGTCCGCAATTTGAGACGTCCCGTTTTCTTTCCGTTTGTAAATGCGGATGGTTTACCGACAGTTTTTCTCAACCATCTGGAAGAAAAGGTTATATATTTCATCCCACCTCCATTATTCATTTCGTCCAATCTTTCTCTGTCGTCCACTCCTTTCTCTTCCAAGTTCCAGCGGCCGTCCGAGTTTCTGCGACCGTCCCGAGTTATGACGGTCGTCCGAGTTTCGCCGGTCGTCTCGAGTTCCGATAACGATGACTTTAATTAATTATTAATCTTAAAGCAAATTATTTTTTAATTAATTACAAATGTTATTCACATATGATTATTTTTTAATCACATATGATTATTCACAGATGATTTCTAATTAATTATCGTTATGTACAAACATTTAAAATTTAATATAATTAAATTAAATTTCAATTTTCATTTTTTATTTCTTTTAATTTATGGACGGGTGGCTCGTCTGCATTTGCCGACACCCTGTCTGTCCCTAAATTTGTAAACATATAGAAGGGCATCCGCAAATTTGGGGATGGATGGGCCACCCGTCCGTAATTTTTTTCAAAAAAATTTCTTTGACTTTTCCCGTCGATTTGCGGACGACGTGGCACTCTGTAATTACAAACGGTTTGCAGACTAAAATTTTTGTCCTCATTTGCGGACGAATTAGGGATGAATAAGGGACAAATTAGAGACGGATTAGGGACGGATTTTTTAGTCCCTAAATCTCAATTTTATAGTAGTGAATATCCCTCCAAGTACTGTATTTTCCTCCATCAACGACATCCAATGGTCTTATCCAAACTTAAGAAAAACCTATGTCAGTTTCTACATTTAATTAGGTTGTACTCTCACCCTTGAAACTGAGGGGCACCGGGTGACACATATAAGAAAAGGTGGGAAATACATATACCGTATTTATTTCACGACTAGGAAAATCTCCTAAATACTTATCTTATTTCACTGGATCCTCTACTTTCAAATTCTGAAGATCTCGAACGGCTAAAAAATATTTTCAAACTGATCACATCCAATCCTCATCTACTTTTCTCCACCGAAGATTTTCAGTGACTAAACAATCTTTTTAAATGACAAAAAGATAAATTCGTAATCATGTATTTATACATTTGTAATAAAGACTAGAATTGCCAAAGAATAAAACTCTTTTGATGTGAGACCGTTCATCAAGAACATTACGTCTTCAACTTGTTCTCGGAACAATTATCATTTGTTAGAGTTTCTATAATGTTCATGCAACAAAACAAACAATCCATCTAATATACCCTTAATTAGTTCATCATCTTTGAACATTTAAATAACATTGTCGAATGTTCTCACCTTGTATTTCAGTGATTTTGACGGTGACACCATTGTCTCCAAGGAGGATTGTGCCCCTCCAAACCTTGTCCTCACAGCTCTCACGTTTTCTTTATTTTATTCCTTATTTTTTCCTCTCTTTTGTTCTCTTCTCACGTTTTCCTTTATCCTTGATTTTCTCTACCTTTCTAATTTAATTTGTGATTATTTCGGTTTCTAATTTAATTCTGTGACTATTACAGAATCGTTACCACTTATTCTCATTATTTATTGTAAAAAAATACATAATAAATCTTTAAAGTTTATGATTTTGATAAAACTTTTCAATCATTGATATAATTTTAAAATAATGTAACAATGAACTTATTTGCATCACAAATCTCTTTTCGAAATATTTATCATTTTAATATTTTGTTACGAAAAAATTTCAATTGTTAAAAATGAAATGTAATATTTATGTGTATAACACAAATATAATCTAATATGTATATATACAAACATGTATATATATAACCTTTTTTCTAAATTATTTATATTCGTAATATGATTATCACAATCCATGTATTATTATCAAATATGAGTTTGAGTCTAACTAATTTCAAAAAGTTAGTTCAAGAATTTATGGTTGTCCAATACCATATATATCAATTCAAAGTTCACGTTGTAAGGAATTTTGGGGCCATATATATATAATTTTAATGTATGGTGCCATTATATTATTAGCCAAAAGTGATCTTGTATAATAATTTATTGCTAAAGGGTGTAATTGTTATGAATTAAAAGTGTAGAAACCAATTTATAATTTCTAATTTGTTGAGAGGGTGTATTTCTATAAATATATGGGTTGTGGTCCCCAATGACCATATAGACAAGATAAAAATATTTTTTTTTGTTTCATAAGAGAAGAAATTAAAGTCTCTCAATTGTCGATTAATTGTTCGTTGGAAGATTCAATCCGAAGTTCTTTGGTATCTCGATGGTTCAAGGTACTCGATGATTCAAGGTACGCTTCCGCAAATTTTTGTACACTTTCTAATTCTTAAAATTGGTATCAGAGCATGTAGAATTAGAAAGAAATCATGATTTTTTTTCATTTTGGATTGAACATATACTCTTATATAACAAATAAAATAATTTTGGATCAATTTTTTTTATTTGTTATTGGATCAAGATTATGCAATTTGGTTTTTATATTTGATTTTCGTGATTTGAATCTTTTAAGTTGTATATGTAACTTAAAAAAAATTAAATAAATTGGGATGAATGGAATATTTAACTTAAAAAAAACATAATTGGGATGAGTGGCACTGGAGGGATTTGAACTGTGTCATGGCAATCATATAGGAGCGTTTGGCCACCAGGCCACACGCAGTATTCATCTGTTCTCGTGCACGGATTTTTTTTGTTTATATATATATATATACATATTATGTATGTATCTCCATCTCCGAAACCAAACGACCAATCTTGTGTATGTATCTCCCGAGACCTCTATTTTGGTTTTGCGCGACCCAAATGTCTTCGGTTTTTGATAGGTGACATTTAGATTCGGCGTTGGTCGAATAATAAAGTCACCGAATTTGGGTTTCGGCTAACGATGGCCATTGGGTTCGACCACCATTGAATTTCCGATCGGTTCGTGTCATCGTTGTTTGGGTACTGTACGGTGGAATAATCGTCTGGGGAATGACGACACGGCATTGATTTGGTAATTTTTTTGGGTTTCCGATTGAATGCGATTGAACCGAAAAAATGACGGTCGATGGAGGTTTAGACGAAATGGTACCGGAAAAGGTTCCATCGTTTTGTCGGTGTCTTTTCGTCTATGGTGACGTTTTGAAACGGTGTCGGAAAAGGTTACGTCGTTTGAGTCTTTTCGTCGATGGTGGCGTTTTTAAATGGTACCAGAAAAGGTTGCGCCGTTCCGTCGGTGTCTTTTCGTCCATGGTAGCATTTTGAAACGGTATTGGAAGAGGCCACGTCGTTTTGCCGGTGGCGTTTCGTTCGTGTCGGTCGACGGTATTTAAAAAAAAAACTTTGACCATTCGTTTAGGAAGGAGATACATACACATGTATGTACATATGAATTTTGCATATATATAAAAAAAAGAAAAGAAAAGGAGCATAAGCCCTTTGAACCTGTGACATCTTAAGATAGTGATTATAAGGAAGCCCTTGGCCATTAGACCAAGCACAATTTTCATTATCTTTAGCGCATGCTTCTTTAATTATCGTATAGTTATATTGCGTTATCATATTCCCGCAATTTTTTAAGTTTCAATCAACATTTGCGTCCATCATAATTTCAATGTTGTACATATTCAATATTTTATATGTTCAATTGAAACAATATGACACCAAAGTGTCCTCTGTTGTGAATATTTCACATAAAAATATATTGAATGTTATATATGTGAATATTCATGCGAATATTCATCGACCCAAAGGTAGATTTATATTTGGTCGAATTTCATATATATTTGTGATGGTAAATATATGATAATAATATGGTTTGACATTAATAAACCGGTCCAAAGATAGGTTTATTATTCATGTTTAATTGTCATTGTTTGATCATCACATCAAGAATACGACTAGCTATTGATATTACTGTCCAAAGACTTGATATTGATGTTGCACTTGGTATCATGATTTATATTTGTACAATTGTTTGATTATAATAATTTAATGATTTCATTGATCATGTTATCATATATTCTCTTTTCAATTAATCTTGCTTCGGTATCTACCAACATAGGTATGATTCCAGTCCTTAATGGTTCTAATTTTAAGGAATGGAAAGATAAGGTCAAGATAGTTCTAGGGTGCATGGATTTGGATCTTGCATTAAGGATTGAGCCACCTATTTCCCCTTCAGATTCAAGTTCTTCTGAAGAGAAGAAAACTTATGAAAAATGGGAACGCTCAAACCGCGTTGGTCTTCAGATTATTATGAGCACCATTCTAGAAACCTTTAAAGGCAGTGAAGAGGTCAATCTCAAAGATTTCCTTACTGAGCTTGAAAAGCGTTTTGTACAAAGCGATAAGGCTGAAATAAGTACGTTATTGTACCGGTTTAGAACTATGAGGTATCATGGTAAAGGAAACATAAGGGAATATATTTTGGAGATGGCCAATATTGTTTCAAAGCTCGAGACTCTGAAGATCATCTTCTCAGAAGATGTTCTTGTGCATTTTGTCTTGAACTCTCTTCCTCTACAGTTTAACCAATTCAAAAATCAGTTATAAATGTCAAAAGGAGTCATGGTCTCTTAATGAGCTCATCTGTTATTGTGTACAAGAAGAAGAGGGGATGAAACAACAAAAGACAGAAAGTGCTCATATGCTTCATACCTCTAAAGGAAATGGCAAAAAAATTTTGAAAGTTCTAAGAATAAAGTTGCAAAGGGTCCGGAGAAAAAGAAACAGAAAACTGTTGAAAACAATTGTTTCTTCTGCAAGAAATCTGGACATATCAAGAAGGATTGTACCGCTTATCACGCTTGGCGTGTGAAAAAGGGTATGTTCCTTACTTTGGTCTGTTCTGAAGTTAATTTAGCTTCAGTGTCAAGAAACACTTGGTGGTTAGATTATGGTGCTACTACTAACATCAGTGTTTCTATGCAGGGTTGCCTGAGCTTTCGAAAGCTAAGTGATGCTGAAAGATGCATTTATGTGGGAAATGGAAAATCAGTGGAAGTGGAGGCAATTGCACATTTTAGATTATTAATGCATACTGGTTACTATTTGGATTTAAAAGACACTTTTGTCGTACCGTCTTTTAGATGAAATTTGATTTCTTTTCTTATTTGGAAAAAATTGGTTATTCTTGTTCATTTGGAAACAATAAATTTACTTTGTCATTAAATTTAAATATTGTTGGAACTGGTTCGCTTTCGGGTTATGATAATCTTTATATGCTTGACACTGTTGAAACATACCATACAAGTTTGAATTTCGAATCACATGGTATAAAGCGTAAACTTAATGACGCTACTTCAGGGATTCTATGGCACAAACGTCTTGGTCACATCTCTAGAAACAGAGTTGAACGACTAGTGTCGGATGGAATCCTAGATTCCATTGACCTCACAGATTACGATGTTTGTGTTGAATGCATGAAAGGTAAACAGACCAAGAAAAAAGAGAATTGGCGCATATAGAGCTACAAAAGTCATAGAATTGATATATACAGATATTTGCGGGCCATTTCCAACTCCATCATGGAATTGTCAGGAATATTTTATATCATTCATAGACGATTACTCTAGATATGCATACCTATATCTCATTCATGAAAAATCTTAGTCGTTGGATGTGTTCAAAGCTTTTAAAGCTGAAGTTGAGAATCAACTCAACAAAAGAATTAAATCTGTCAGATGTGATCGTGGTGGTGAATACTATGGTCGATATGATGGTTCAGGTGAACAACTTCCAGGATCTTTTGCTAAGTTCCTAGAAAAGTGTGGAATTGTCCCACAGTACACCATGCCGGGGTCACCTAGCATGAATGGTGTAGCTGAAAGAAGAAATCGAACACTTAAGGATATGGTAAGGAGTATGATTAGTCATTCAACCTTACTAAAAACACTATGAGGCGAGGCTTTAAAGACTGCAGCTTACATTCTTAATCGAGTTCCAACGAAGGCAACTGCGGAAACACCTTATGAGCTTTGGACTGGTAGAAAACCAAGTTTGAAACATTTTCATGTATGGGGATGTCCAGCTGAGGCAAGGCCTTACAAGCCACATGAAAAGAAACTGGAATCCCGAAGAGTTAGCAGTTACTTTATTGGTTACTCTGAGCGATCGAGAGGTTAAAAATTTTTATGATCCCAAATTAAGGTCAATTTTTGAGACGGGAACTGCTACGTTCTTTGAGGATATTGAGTTTGGTGGGAGAAATAAGGTTATGAACATTGTCTTTGAGGATGATTTGGTTTCAGTTCCTAAACCTATTCGTATAGCGGTTTCAAATGAAACAAGTTTGGATTCTCAATCTGACATTGTTCAAGAAGATCAAACTCAACAACCTCACGAACCTGAGCAACAAGATCAATTGCCTTTAAGGCGATCTACTAGAGAGAGAAGGAGCGCTATTTCGGATGATTATATAGTGTTTCTTCAAGAACATGAGGAAAATAACACACATCGACTAGAATACGAATTTTAGACTCATATGAATGGTATTAAATAATTCTAAATTTTTTAACTAATTTTTGGAATTAGTTAAACCTAAACTCATATTTGACAATTACGATTTATATATATTGCATATGATTATAATTTTAATAGGACATTGTAAAATATATGTTTTCTAATTATGATTGTAAAATATATACGATGAGACAAAAATGATACGGAAATATTAGATAATATTATGAGTTAATGACTGTTGTAATAAATATAAATCGTCAAATTTGAATTTTGCAATAAAAAAATGTCCTCTTTTTAAACAATATGTTTTTAGTATAAAAATAATTTAATAGAATCTTCAAAGACAGCTATGCTGCTGTAGTAATTCCAGACAATGAGAATCATCTTTTCCTTTCTTTTTTTCTCTGTTCTAAAAATCGGCCTAGGCGGCGCCTAGGCGCTAGGCGGTGGTCGGGCGTCCCGATTAATCACTAATCGGAGGTTCTAGGCGGAGCGGATGCCTGGGCGGTCTAGGCGGGCGCCTAGGCGGGCTAGGCGGATGCCTAAACGGACGATTAATCGCTAGGCGGCTGTCTAGGCGGGCTAGGCGGCCGCGGTATTCTAGTTTTAAAGGTAGAAAATAAAATTTAAGACAAAAAAACTTTAACAACTAGTTTATCAAGATGACAACGAAATTAGAATACTTTAGAATGAGTAAATGATTACAAAATTCATTTTTTTAGTTTTCATTATTGATATATAAGTAATCATTTGTTTCTTGTATAAGTAAGTATGCACAAAAAGACGAAACCGACTTAATAATAAAAGGTTGAATAATCTTGTTTATTTTTAATTTAATGTGAGGTTGATGGTTTAAAATAAAAATAAATGAACATGACTTTGAATGTGTTTCTATCTAATGATCCGTATCATTTTCAAGATTGGATTGTTGATAATGGAAAAACGGACGATAAATCAATGGAAGAATATGAAGGATCAAACCAAAATATGTTGACGTATGAATGTTCAAGAGATCGCAAATGGATGATTTTCTTATAGATAGAGAGTTTGATGAATCATATTTTGATTTCGAAGAAGACGAAATTAACATATACAGTTTGAATATGATTAACAACATTTCAATAAAGAATATAAAATAAGTTGAATGATTATAAATGTTTTAAATTAAAAATTTAGATTAATATATATATATATATATATAAATCCGCCTAGCCCGCCTAGACACCGCCTAGGTTCCGCCTAAGCGCTCTGGGCACTAGGCGTTGGGTGTCCGCCCGCGTTTAGATAATTATATTATATATCATACGAACAAATTTTCTAAATTATATATTTCAAAATTTGTTCCAGGCCCTAATATAGAACATATATCAACTTAAGTGATACTCAGATTCAATTTTTTAAACAATTTAGATTCATCAATGCATAAAACCTTGATGATATATATAACAAATCTGATTCGCGGGATGATATTCAAATTAATTAGGATTTAAATTAGAAAAAAACGTAATAGTTATGAAAGCCAAAAATATTCTGAGAAATACAAAAAAAAGTAAATTTATTTGTATTCTAAAGTGTGTATATATATATATATGTATATCATATAAGTATTTCAGCAATAAATTAGTAACATCTTTAAAAAATCGTATAATATGAAATGAAATAATGAGTTATGGACATGTCTGCTGGTACGAAACCAAAGCAGCTCTGCAATTAGTATGGTTTCAGCATACGACACGCCGAAGCTGTTTAGATATTCATTTTATTTTTATGCTTAGGAGATTTAGGGTCTTGTAGTTGTAGGCAGAGAAATCGGCACTTGCTTTTAATATGATATCATAATTATAACTCAGTTCAATTTATAAGAAAATACGTCAAACAACTATGAGTCGAATTCAATTAAAAACTAGTTAAAATTGTAGGTTGCTAAAATGTTGTATATATACTATACAATTTATTATCTATAATAATTAATAGAGAATATAGAATAAAAAAGATCAAACTATCTTATTTTAGTTTATAAAACATGAATTATTATTTTCAATCTAAAAAACCTAAAATTATTTTTTTTGTTTTAAAAACATTAATTTTAGGAATATAGTGTTGAAGATACCAAACTTTATAATTTTTGCTTATAAAACACAAATTATTGCTTTTAACCTAAAAATTTTGAATTTTTAAATTTTTTCTAAAAAACACAAACTTATCAAATTAATCATATCTATATACAAACACAAACACTAAATCATATTTTAACTCTTTGAATTTTTAAGTGTTGTCTATAAAAATACAAATTTATCAAATTAATCATATTCATACACAAACACTAACTCTTGGTAACCCCAATTTCAACATGATTTCAATCCGAATCCGAATTAAAAAATCCAAATTTAAACAAATTTTAATTCGAAATCTAAATTCAACCCAATTTCAAACCGATTTCAACCGAAAATCCAAATGTCACCCAATTTCAACAAGAATTTCAACCCAATTTCAACCCGAAATCTGAATTCAACCCAATTTCAATCGAAATTCGAATTCCACCAAATTTTAGTAAGTATTTCAATAACATTTCAACCTGAAATCCAAATTCAATAGAATTTTCGGTTGAAATCGGGTTGAAATTAGGTTGAATTCAAATTTCAGGTTGAAATTGATTCGAATTTGGATTTTGTGTTGAAATGCTTACTAAAATTGGATGGAATTCGTATATTCGGTAGATTAGGTTGAAATTGGATTTTGAGTTGAAATTGGATTGAAATTCTTGTTGGAATTGGGTGAAATTTGGATTTTTCGGTTGAAATCGGTTTGAAATTGGGTTGAATTCAGATTTCGAATTGAAATTTGTTCAAATTTGGATTTTTTAATTTGGATTCGGATTGAAATCGGGTGGAAATTGAGGTTACCAAGAGTTAGTATTTGTGTATGGATATGATTAATTCGATAAATTTGTGTTTTTAGACAACACTAAAAATTTAAAGAGTTAAAATATGATTTAAAGTTTATGTTTGTATATGGATATAATTAATTTGATAAGTATTTGTTTTTTAGATAAAACTTAAAAATTCAAAATTTTTAGATTATAAGTAATAATTTATGTTTTATAGGCACAAATTATAAAATTTGATATTTTCTATACTATATTTCTAAAATTAGTGGTTTTAAAGCAAAAAAAACTTGAAGTAGGCGCGTGAGGTCACGTGTGTAGGGTTGATTTCAATTGCGGAAGCGTGTTTTTATCAACCCGAATTTAGATCTAGACATGTTCGGATTAGTTTTTACAGATCTCAACGATAAAAAAATTTAGAAATAGTTTCTGTGATACCTGTTGCGTTGAAATCGATGATCGGATGTGAGGCTTGATGGTACAATCCCTCTACGTGTATCCACGCCGAGATCGGGATTGCTTTGATGCGGGATTCGGAAGAACGAAAAACTGTTTTTCGTTCTTCGGGTTTTTCTTTTCTGACGGCTAGGGTTTCTGTTTTAGAATCGTATGTTTTCGAAACCTCGTAAAGCGTTTATTTATAATTATTAACTCTTTAATAATTACAACTTAAACCCATAACTATTCAAATATTACATAATTGGCATAGGACTTTCAATCTCCCACTTGCCTTTACGTAATATTTCAAATAGTCGAAATACATGTATCTCCATACACATATTTGCCTGTACATCTTATGTACTAACCCAAAAGAAAAAACAAATACAATTATATTCTTCGGTGCTAGCGGATGAATATAACTGTATCCCACACTGATTGTCTAACAATCATAAGCAGATACCGAGACACTCGTATGCGTGTGACCTCGTAGGTTCATCACTAAGCTGGTAGTCAATTAGTCTCACTAATTAACTAATCGAGGTTGACGTCTAGCAATTCTCCTCAACGACCAGATAGTATGAAGTAACATCCTTACTCTGTAGAACCATGGTAGAAGGATAATATTATTATTTCCCTCCGTCTTTACAGCTCCGGATAATCCTAGGACATGGTCTGACTGTCAAGTCCTAATAGATTATCAACTATGTTTCATGCCTAACATAACTGACTGGTGAATGATCGCAAGAAACTCCTTTCTACTCTCATTCAAATGCCCTGGCCAAGGTCTTTTCAGTCATTATGTTGCTGACAACATAGAGCTCAAACTCTTTACCTAGAGTTGACGGATTCCATCTTGATCAATCACTAACTGCACAAGCATCTAATCATTCCCAATATCCTTTCAACTTACATCCCAAGGCATAAGGTGTCCAGTATCAAAGAATGGTAGATAACTTGTCAGTTACTATGTTGATCTCAGGTCTAAGGAAATTATAATATTCCAATCCTTCTAGAGAAATTCCTATTGACAGTTCAATGGTAATGTAACCATTAGGAATTCTCCCTTTGGGTCTGTTCAATGATCACATCTCTATGTGCATCATCCATACATGTGATTTAGTAAAAGAGATCTACTAATTTCTATCAAATAGAAACCATCACATCCATGTTGATCTATCCGGATTACTAACGTCCAATTAGTTATCCTATGATCAAGAACGATTTAGATTAAGTTTTTACCAAAACTTGACTCTCTTTATCATGATCTCTATCATGATGACAAGTTTCTAAACTTAATCATGGACTCTATCATACTAGCTATGAAAACATATACACATATATATTTACAAATATCATCAAAATGATAAAATAATGCCATTTCATTTATTTATAAGTGTTCAAAATACAAGACATAAAATAGCTCTCAAATAGTTACAACAGTTGTACTATTCCTAGAACTAATTCCAGCATGCCATGTCTTTCAATCCAATGACAATCCTCTTGGAGAGAGTAATTCCAGTGCCTATCGGTAGATAGCCTCTCTTGGAATTTTCCATGTTATACCTCTTCATGATGGTATCAATGTACTGGGACTGTGATAGTCCAAGCAACCTCCTTGATCTATCTCTATAGATCTTTATTCCTAGAATATAGGTTGCTTCTCTCAGATCTTTTATGGAGAATTGTTCGGATAACCAGAACTTTGTTTCTTGCAACGCCGGAATGTCATTCCCTATGAGCAATATGTCATCCACATAAAGCACAAGGAAGACAACCACGCTCCCACTAAACTTCTTATACACACAAGGCTCTTCTTCGCATCTAACAAAATTGAACTCTTCAACTGCCTTGTTAAAGCGAATGTTCCAGGTTCGAGAAGCTTGCTTGAGTCCATAAATGGACCTCTGAAG
>CM071866.1:24189636-24209217 GCA_036759665.1 Gynandropsis gynandra | reverse complement strand
TCCTCTCTTTCAGATCTGATTTTCCTTTTAATTTTGCCGTTCTAGATCTTAGGAAAGTTTGTTGAGATCCAAGGACCCGAGCGGTCACAGCTTGTACCCGCTCGTGCAAGCCCTTTGCCCGACCGTGTTGCACACATTTGAGCCCGAGCGGGCACCATGCCCGATCGTGTAGATCATCAGCCCGAGTCCTGCAAACCTACGGGGTTTTCTTGACATGAATGAGCCCGAGCGGGCATACCAAATGCACCCGAGCGGGCACACCTCCCTGGTCGTGTACCTTGTGTGCCCGAGTCGTGCAAAGCTACGGGGGTAATTGCCAGCAAATAGCCCGATCGTGCACTCCAATTCCACCCGAGCGGGCACTCCATCTTGGTCGTGTACTTTGAGTGCCCGAGTCGTGCAAAGCTACGGGGGTAATTGGCAGCAAATAGCCCGATCGTGCACTCCAATTCCACCCGAGCGGGCATGTCTTGAAATGTTGTTTCGCTCCCTTCGCTCGGTGTTTGAGTGTTCACTTTCAGTCCATGGCCTTGCACAAGTCGAATCTTGTTACTCAACTTCGTTTTCGGGGTTAGATTGCAGTATTCACTCGTGTTTCTCCTCATGTCTTCGTTTCCTATGCAAAACACGAAATGTAGGTAAAGTCTTCGAATATACTCAATAAATGAATGAAATATAAATAATCTTCTCTAAACTAGACCTAAGAATGATATAAAAACTACAACGGATTACGTGTTATCAATGGGTGTTATGGTGAAACTTAGAAAATTTGATGAACCTTTTAATATAGGGGTAACAGAGACGTGTCCCAATGGTCTTGAATGTGGCAATGATAAAATAAAAAGTATAGCTAGCACCTGGAAAAGCCAGTAGTCTGACATTGAAAAGACTAGTCGAAAGGGTCGAAATGGACAAATGGGTCGCAAGGGTCGCACTGGTCGCAATGGACGGAAGGGTCGCATGTCCACATGGGTCGCAAGGGTCGCATGAGGCTTTGTGACCCTTGGACCCGTGCGACCCTTGTACCTCTGCGACCATTGTACCTCTGCGACAATGTACCAAATATTTATAAAATAACAATATACCAAATGTTTACATCTACCATTAAAAAAACAATGTACCAAATATCAAGTTAGTCTTAGGGTGAATAGATACGTTCTCCATTACTAAATATATCAGCCGCCATCTTCTCACGCATGGAAGTAACATTGTCGTCGCAAATTAAGTGAAATACATTCCTCATTCTCATTAACGAGGGTTCTATGAATTTGTAGGAGAAAACACCACAGTCATTTCCGCTTTGGTTCTGTGACAGACCTTCATAATACTCATACTTCCATTCATCTTCCCCAGAAGGCAAAGAAGAAAACTCTCCGAGACTGAGCATCTTGGGGATAACTTTTCTTATCTTCTCAATCACCTGATCGATATGCATTTTCTAATGCCTCATCTGGCAGTCATATACCATGATGCATCGGGTTTTGAAATCCGCTTTGATGGCTACCCAATGACATCCTACCCATCGACTTTTGTCCGAGGCAAAACCTTCGTAGTCACTAACTGGTGTCTTAGTACTTCTGAATGGATACTTGGCATTCAAAAAATCACTAAGAATTTCCGAAAAAGTTTCCATATCCCGTACATCCACAGCGAGAGCGTCTGCATGAAAGAAACATGACAAACATAATAATTTTGATTCACGGTGGGATTCAATGCCGAGCGAGAAGACAACACCATCAACGCCTCATCCAAT
Source organism: Gynandropsis gynandra (assembly GCA_036759665.1). Taxonomy (NCBI): domain Eukaryota; kingdom Viridiplantae; phylum Streptophyta; class Magnoliopsida; order Brassicales; family Cleomaceae; genus Gynandropsis; species Gynandropsis gynandra. Next base: position 24,207,464 of record CM071866.1, on the reverse strand, counting down.
TGCTGCAAAAAAAAAAAATTAACACACATGAATACATATGACACAAAACTCTATCAGACTAAGGTTTTAAAAAAATATACATCATCTTCAAACCATACGTTGGCCTTTAATATTGTCTCCCAAAACTTTGGCCCCCGGGGAATATCTAGCTTAGATTTCCACCACCGCTCATGTTGAGGTGTCTTCAGGAACAAATATAGATTAGTCAACGTTTCACCGCTAGCGTTAAGGAAGGAAGGAAATCGGGTTATCATGCTATGTACTAATCCTTTGGGATTCCACACAAACTCCTCTTCCCCTTCAAGTTCTTGAACCACTGTTTTTTGGGTTCTTGAACAACCTTCTTTTCGGGTTCTTGGACTCCACCAACATCTTTCCCTCGCCCTCTCCCTCGCAGTGTTCTTGCTCTTTTCATAGGCGGAGGTTCAACATATGGCTTAGACTCCTTCGATAAAGGTCCATCACCTGCATAAAATTTACCTCATTAAACATATGGCGACCAATGCGACCAATGCGACCTATGCGACCACACGACCTGTGCGAGCCATGCGACCAATGCGACCTTTGTGACTCAAATGACCGTACTTACTTGGTGGTACTTCGACAATAGCGCGACCTCTTGGACAGGACTCACTGCTGGAGTATCCTTGGTAGGAACCTCGTCGGCGACATTATCGACAGGACCCACTAAAGTATCTTTAGTGTGCACCTCTTCGACAGGACCCACTAGAGCATCTGCATAAAATTACTTTATTCATTTGACTCATCGTTCATTACATTGATTATGTAACAAATGCGACCCATGCGACCCATTCGACTTTAGCGACCCAGTGACCCATGGGACATATGAAAGCCATGCGACTCTAGCGACCTTGCGACTTATGCGACCCTACGACTTATATGTCCATGCGACTGATCCGACTCTTACGACCCATGCCGACTCTCGACGCTCAAATGACCTTTTCACTAAATATTACTAACTTGGTGTAACTCCATCAGGAGTAATGTTTGCGAAATCCTCTTCTGAGCCATCTCCAGAGTCAACCGGCTCTTCGCTTGGCTCTTTTCTTGACACTAGATTTGGACGTCGAAAGAATTCAAAACCATAATCACTAACAGTGTCGGAAGATTGGTTTCCGGTGATCGCAACTTTCTCGACAGCCTTTGATTTTGGATTAGGCATATGAATCCCGACATCCATGAGAAGGTCTCTTACGACGTTGATGATTCTTTTCTCCGACTTCCTTATTTCCCCTATTAATTTCTGCTCCAGTGTTAGAGGGACTGCATCATCAGCATCAGCATCAACATCATCTTGGACCTCTATTATTTTTTCACTCACGCTCTCCTTCTTCTTAGTCCCCCTTTCTTCCCTTTTTTTGATCACCAAGAGTTGCTTTTCGTGTCAGCAGTTCTTGCTTACGGATATCCTCCTAACGAATACCCTTCGGATTTCTACGAAGATGTTCCATCCATATCTGAACATCAAGATCGTCATATCCCTCGTAATCCTCCAGATCAGAAAGGAAAGCTTCATCTCGTGTTCAGCACGAAGAATACTTAGAATATCCTGAAAAACAAAAAATAACCATTATTCCCTCTATGACCCTTGTTTCCCTTGTGACCCTTGTGTAATTGTTACCTTAGAATCTCCAATCTGCCTTATCACATCTACATACTTCAGGTTAAAACTGGATTTAACCATCTTCTTGCACATTTTCGGGCATGATCGAGGCGCATCCACAACCTCAACATACCATCCCTTTCCGCCAAAACTAAGGATGGTTTCGAGTGAAAGTAATTGAAACATTAAAACAAAAATGATAAGAATGCAAAAAGTACGAAAACATTCAATTTATTCAAATAATATATACAACTTACCATCACTGGGATCATGAATCCGCCACAATACCATTTTGGTTTCGGTGATTCCCCGCTAATGTGGTTGTGGCAAGTATCCACAATCTTCTCGAATGTGTAACGACCCCATGGAAAGCCTTCACAAAATTCCAAGTCATCAACCATGTCAATGAGATCATGGCTGATAGAGTTTTCTGCTGAAGGCTTGTGAGCCATAACTTGCGCCAACAACATCAAAGTTGCCAACCTCTTCCGGTCGTATTCGGGGGTCACCTTTCCACGGCTGAAATTCTTTAGTCTGAATGTGACACCCCTTACGGACTTCCATCCTTTGGGATATGGATCCGGAAATTAGTGCGTGCTCCACTATAGAGTACCGGATGGGAATACCGTTTATGACGAACCTCAACTCCACTTGTCCCGTATAATCACTGAGTGATTTAGTAGGATAGACATTTGAACCTTCGTCAATGTGGATTTACATTGTAAATGGAATAAGTGCCTAAATTGTGACTCCTTTTCGAAGTAATACAACTTGTGTTCATCTAAGATTCCTCTCAGCGTCGTTATTGTCTCGTGAGGATAACACTTGGTGGTGATCTTTGGCATTCTGTCCATGTGCTTGAATTCATACACAAACTTCGGCTTTGGCGCCACCTGCAAAATGATCAATTAAGAATACATTATACTTCTACCGACTTAAGCGACCCATGCGACTCAAACGACCCTCAGACACTCTACGACACTCAACCGAATCACAGAGACACAATCGACCCATGGGGCATAATATCAAGCAAACCACGCCCCTCAAACGACCATTGCGACCCATCCCACTCACTGAGACAACCGACTCACTGAGTCGAAGATGGTCATGCAACTCCTGCGACCATTGCGACTCAACCGACTCACTTGATACTCACCCATTTCAAATCAATAAACCATTTTGTGACTCGAAAGTTTGCAAAACCCTAGAAATTAATCTACTTACTCTTATTGACGCCATTGAAGATTGACGCGTGCTCTCTTCTTCACTGCTGCTGCTAATTCTAGCCATTTTTCTTCTTGCCAACTTCAAATCGATCCCTCTCAATTTCGACATCACTTATTCTCTCTTACAATAAACTTTGAAATAGGTTTCATGTCGAAAAACTGTTCGGCTTTCTTGCTTTTGACAGTTTTTCACGTAAAAAACTACAGAACGTGGGTTTTTTCACGTTCGAATATTAAGGGCAAATTTGTCTTTTCTTCAATTTTTTTTCGATTTTAATAATTATTTTAGGGAAGAGTATTTTTGAAGCGATTTAGCCCTATGAGGGTATATCTGATATTCCGCCATTTAAATTTAAGATATGGACGATTCCATTATCATCATATAACACGTTTTTCGTAAAATGTTTTTTCATTTTTCACCAAATATCTGAGTGCCCATCATGGAATAAAAATAAAATACCTAATTATTCATATGGACAGTTATAGGTATAAAAAAAATATATAGATGTTATTTTAATCGGTAACTTTTTATTTTTATATATATAATTAGATTGAAAGTTAAACTTAGTTACAATCTAATTACACTATCCACATTCTTTTTTATATGCTCCGTAATATGGAACATCTTTGGTAATAATAATATAATTTATTGGATAGTAAACAAATTATATGATGATCAATCGAGACGGCGGGACAAAAAAGATATAGAAAGAGTGACTATAATTCCATGAGGACGTCAAGAGGCACCAAATCAAGCCTATAATATCATTCTACAAGTAAAGAATATCGAGAAAAGCAAGAAGATTGAGGAGACGCTCGACACGAATAGGAAACTATTCGATCTAAACGATTTCTCTTAACTAGTGTATGCTTCAACACATAGGTCACTCGGTCCGAGCGAGATTGTGCTCGACTCGAGTGATTTTCAGCATAAAAAAACATTTGGCGACATAGATCACTCGGTGTGAAAATACACCGCTCGTACGAGCAAAAACGTTGTGCGACCAAGTGTATTGTTTTAGCAAGATTTTAGGGTTAAAATTCTATACGGTGCTCCATCGAGCATTTGTATCATACTTTTTTTTATTTAAGTGTATTACCTAATTCTCTTATTTTTGGTCCTCATAAATAAAACACTAATTTTATGACATTTTAAAACCATTTTTTATTATTGATAGTGATTTTTTCTTAGATAAATCTCGGAAGATTTAGCTAAACAATTTTTTGGATAGATTTTGAGTATTCAATCGATTTACTAGTAATAGATCACAAATGTCGTTATGTCTTTCGTTGTGTCTGAGTTTTGTTAGTCGAGTTGTAAGAAGATTTAAGGCATTTATATTCTAAAGAACAAGTTCAAAATTCTGTTATCGAATTAGTTTGGTGGTTTCATTCTAATTTTCATCATATCTAATAATAGAGTATCGGTCTAGATCCATATAAATTCATATAAGAGATCATATCTCATGTTAGACTATATATACAACTTATTTTATCTTATTTTGGTATTATTTTCATTTAATTTAGTCTATGTTTTGTTTTTGTTTTTGACATTGAAAAATCAAGAAAAATTAAAGAAATGCAAAAACAAAAAAAAGAAAAAGAAAGAAATTGCAGAAAAAAGGAAAAAGAAAAGGAATGAAAAAAATGGAAAAAAGGGAAAAATGGAAAGTATATTAGAACTAGACTTGGATTAGAGCTAGGGGTGGAAAAAATATTCGAAGTATTCATATTTGATCCATATTTGAACTGAAAATTCAAATATATGAAGGAGAAAATAAAAAAATAATATAAATTAGATATTCACAAATACAAATACAAAAAGTCAGTTTAATTATTCGAACTCTTCGTATCCGTATATACTAAATTTTAATTAATTAAATAGATATAAATTTACATCAAATATAATTTTAAAGGATCAAATTGTTAATAATAAAAATTTTAATCTAACAATTTTGCTCAAAATATAAATATATAGAACAATATAAACACTAGATATAAGAAAAAAACTAAATTGTAAATACGGAAAAGTTTCAACCTAAACCTAAACTTAAGAGACATTTTCTTCGCCGTTGTTCTCTCTTTCTCCCTCTTTCTTGGTTTATTCTCTCTCTTTCTCTCACTCATTTCTATCTTTGTCTTCTCTTCATCTCCCCCCTTTTTCGGCATCTCGTTCGTCCATCCGACCATCTCTCGTCCATCACTCTTTGCTGAAACCTTGTTCATCTGTCCCAGTCTCCCCTTTGTCTGATTTTCCATCATTCGTTCGTTCGTCTGTGGTTCTTCCAACCATTTGTGGTTCGTTCGACCTTTGTGGTTTGTCCATTCATCCAAGTTTTATTCATCCATCTGTGGTGCGTTGGTGCATCCGTTCATACGTAGTTTTTGGTCCGTTTATTTGTTCGTTCGTTCTTCTATTCGCGGTTTGTCGAATACGGATCTGCTACTTAACCTCATCGTTCTTTCTTCTCACTATAACCTGTCCATCCACTACAACAAACAAATAGGGTGAATACGAATGATGCATTCAATGAAACCAATACGTGTATGCGCTTTCTGCCACATATTCTCCTATTTTTAACCAAGAAACACAAAATAATGATATATAATCACACTTAAGACACATAAACAATTCTACCCAACCCGATCGAGTATCCTAGGTTGAAAAACTAGTATCACATTGGATCATAACTCATCGAATTCGCAAGACCCTAGCTTAGGCATACGCTCCCAAAGTCCAAAAGAACCTAGCACACAGAAGATCTCACAAGGCCATACCGTACCCCAACCATCAATAGAATACACCGCTCTATCACTTGAATGTTTTCCACAACCCCATTACGGTACATTATTGGTAGATCCACTGATTTGACAAACTACAACGCTCGGTCACTTGAAAGGTTATCACAACCCCAGCACACAATGATGTTGGGCCTTAATCCAAGGGTCGCAATACTGACGTCGTCGATCTGATGCTTCTCAGATGACATCTCTCATCGACACGCTTGTACATGTCTTCTTCCAAAGATTTCAAGTGTGAAATTACTCGAATCCAGCATACTAGACAAGATGTCAAACGGTTCTAGGATCAAACCCAAAATATAGATGTTCTCAGACCTTGACACTTGGTCAAGCGTCAATTATCTAGGTCATCTCTAACCACGTAAATTTCACAAAAAACCAACTCATATACATGCCATCAATCCTCATACAATGATTCTAGGGTTTGTTCCAATTTTCTCTTTTAACATCAAAATTTCCCATTATAAATTTTTTAAAAATTCTATTGTGATCATTTCTTGTTTCGAATGTAATAACTCTCCACAATCAATGACAAAATCAAATTTTTTCGAGGAAGGATCATAACCTTATCTTTCTTCGATGACTTAATGATTCACGATGATATTACTAACAATGACACAAATATATTTTCCCCCCTTTCGTAGATTCATTCAAATAATCAATCTCCATAAAGTAAATCTTCAAATTGAGCGATGATGACAAAAGAATAATTCAGGCTTTTGCATAATCTTTACGATGAATCAAGACGAGAATCGATGAACACGACTTCCTTTCCTTCATTCAATTTCTCTTTTCTTTTCTTTTTTTTCTTTATCTTTATATTTTTTTATTTTTATTCTTCTCTCCTTTGGCTGAGAGGAGAATTGTAAGCAACACTTTTTTGCTTATGGTTAGATAAGCCTAAATTTAGGTTTAATAGTATCAATTATTATTTGGACCTTTATTGGGCCTCACAATTCTCCTTTCACTACAATAGAATTCATCCTCGAGTTCTATGTCTCTGATTCTTTTGGAAATATTTGTATCCAATTAATATAAGAACCGTACAACTCATCTTCAAATAACTCTGGATACTAATGCATCATCTTCTCTTCAGATTCCTATGTTGTTCCTTTCACGCCACGATGTTTCTACATGAACTTTATCATCGAAATCTACTTACACATTAACTATTTTAGTTGGTGATCCAAAATTTATATCAGTAAGTCTTTCTTCAAAGTTGTTCGTGGCTCTACTAGTATTTTCTTCGGTACTGAAAAACACTTACGCAACAACGATACATGAAATAAAACATGTATCCCCTCTAAAGATGAAGAGAGCTCCACCCAATAGACGTCCAATCCAATCCGCTCTGTCACCTTAAAAAACCCCGTGAACCATGGTGATAGCTTGTTCACCGAGCTCAACGTGATCTCCTTCGCCTCGATGGAATTCGAAAATACACCATATATCTCATTTTAAACTCAATGTTCTTTTTTGTCAGATCAGCATGACGATCCTGAGTTGCCTTCATTTTTATGTTAAAATTTCTTAGCTTTTCCGTAGTCTTCTCAACAATCTCTACTCTAATGTTAGATCGCTTTTGCACCTTATTCCAACACATGGGTGTACGACATGATAACTGGTATAATGCTTCACATGGTAGTATCTCAATGCTAGCATGATAGCTATTATTGTACATGAACTTAACAAGCGACAAATTATTCTCCCAACTAGTAGGCCACTCCAGCGCGCATGTGTTCTATTGGTCCTCAAACGTCCTTATCGTTATCTTAAATTATTTTTTGGTGTGTAGATGATATGCGATGCTCATGTATAGTTTGGTCCATAACTATTTTAAAATATCCATCATTAACTTGAGGTAAATTTCTCATCCCGATCTCAGAAAATGCTTGATGGAACACTATGGAAGTTCACAATCTATGCAATATTGATCATTGTTAGCTGATTTACATCAAAGTCTTCTTTATCATAAGATGATTTAGTTACCCGATTCACGACCACCCAAATGACATCCTTACCACTATGCGACCTTGGAAGATCCATCACAAAATATATGGTAATATGGTCCAACTTCCATTTGGAAATTGACAGAATTTGAAATTTCTCGCTTGTTATGTGTTGCTCAACTTTTGATTAATTGACACGTTGGACATTTTGCTACCCATCAAACGATGTCCTTCGTTATCCTTGAACTTTGATAAAACTAACGAACATCACGATACATGTCGTGGATCCTAGATGAATCAAAAACTTAGATTAGTGAGCTTTGCTTAGAATTTATTCTCCAATATCCACATCTATTAATACATAGAATCTACCATTGATCATCATCAGATTGTCTTCATGACTAGGCACAACTTGTATCTTGGGTTTGGCTGATTACAATTAATCTTCTACAATCTCTCATCAGATAATTATGTTGTTCGAATTTTATTATATAGATTCGCCTGATCTACTACTTGCAACCCCACACTTTCTGACTCAGTCTGCATTGTCTCTAGTTTCAAGGTACTTATTTTACTAATCAAGTCACTGAACTCTTGCATGGTCGCAATCTCAACTCTCTTGCAGCTCAATGCATCTAAAACAACGTTTTCTTATCCCACATGCTATATAATGTCTACCTTGTAGTCCGAAAAAAAGTTCCATCCATTGTCTCTAACACAAATTCAACTCTGGTTGTATGAATATGTACTTCAGATTTATGTTTTTTGTAAAAAAATCTATACCTTCACTCTATAAAGGTATGTTCACAAGATCTTTAACACAACGCTCATAGTCTATCTCAAAATCATGTTCCTCATGGTTACGTAATTGCCTTGATGCATAAGCAATCACGTTATCTCCTTGTATAAGTACACATCCTAACCTCATATTTGATGGATCCGTATACACTACGTATGGAATCCCCGATTATGGTAAGGTTAACACTAGTGATTTGGTTAGGTTCTGTTTGAGCTTTTAAAAGGACTCTTTGCAATCTTCGCTCCAAACAAAATGTACTTATTTTCCCGTAAGTCTCGTTATTAGCTTCACTAGGCTAGTGAAGTTCATAACAAAACATTATTTGTACCCTAATAACCGTAGAAAGCTCTTTATCTCGGATGTAATTTTCAGTTGCTTCCAAATTACGATTGTTGACACCTTCTCCGGATCGACAAAAACTCATTATTCTAATTTGAAATGTCTAAAGAATCCCATACATCTCTTCTATAAACTACACTTTTTTAGTTTCGTAAAAAATTGCTAATGTTGTAGATGTTCCAACACCATTCACAAATGTTCCTCGTAGTCCTCCGAGCTCTTGGAATAGATAGAAATGTCATCGATAAACGTAATAAAAAAGATCCAAGTAACCAAATGGTATAACAAAAAAATTTGTAATGCCGATATCCAGTTTGAAATGTGGTTTCCTAATGTATGATTCTGCAATTGGAATCTGATGGTATTCCGACTCGGGCTCATAGGCTGCACGCTCGGGCAAGCCAGCCCGATCGGGCTGATACTTATGCACGCACGGGCTCACATGCTGCACGAGCGGGTAAAGGTTGTGTCCGCACGGGTCCACCTTTTTCTCAACAACCTAATTTGAATTTTGAACGGGCTGGATTTAAAAGGAACAGAAGGGGGAAGCCAAGATCAGACTGGAAAAGGCAAGAGAACAAGGGGGACGAATTAGGCAAAGGAGAAGAGAGAGAGAGCACGACCGAAGAAGGAGACTTCGGGGAACCGAAGGATTCGTCGGAGGTTACGCTCGGAGGATAGGGAAGATGAACATCTGCTTCGTTTTTTTTGCTTCTCTATGTTTTCTGAGTAGTTCTCGTTGCCATGGGTTAGGGATGCCATTGTAAAGGATTGTTTGAGTTATTAATGCTTGATTTCGGTTTGTTCAATTGAATGGTTCGATTGTGCGTAATGCCTTCATACGTTGCTGATTTCATGCTTGAATAAGACTAGATCTATTCTACTGAGATTAGGCATGTTTGAGGGAGATTAGAGATTCGTCTAGGCTTGGGAGAGTCAGATTTGAGTCTCGTGAATGAACCTTCTAATGAATTAGGATAACGAGAATTCGGCCAATCGGTTAATCTTTTTAGGAACGGTAATAATCGAGGTAGAATTCCCACTGTTCTTCATGCATATAGAAGTTCCACACTACATAGGGATATGAGTGTCGTTGATTTCCTAGATAGAGGATTTAGGCTTGAGGGAGTCATTTCCGTTTATAGAGGTCGAGTTCCCATCTGATATTAGAGGTTGAATTCCCCATCGTTCTTCAAGCATCTAGAAGTTCTGCACTACATAGGGATATGGGTGACGTTGATTTCCTAGGTAAGAGATTTAGGCTTGGGAGATTCATTTCTAGCATTAGGAGTAGAGTTCCCTACTGTTCTTCATGCATCTAGACGTTCCGTGCTACATCGGGAGATGAGTGACGTTGATTTCCTAAGTAGAGGATTAGATATTAGTTCCCTATCGATTGATACAAACCGGCTTCATGATCCTTAGAAACATCCATTGCATGTTCCAGTATTCCCAAAGCCCGTGGTACTCTATCTTTTTTAGTCTAGCTTCGTCATCCTTTATTATCTTTACTTTTCCCGTTTCATAATCTTATATTGATAGATCTTCTTCTCGTGAATTCTTAGTTTTAACGCTGCATTCAGTCCCCAGAGTTCGACCCTTGTACTACACGAACCGTATACTTGCGGTAGAGTGGTCTTGAAAATAATTAAAACCTCTGATTCCACACATCATAGCTAGTAACGATTCTTGAGTGATCTATTTAGAATCCTATAGTCGATGCACATTCTAAAACTCTCGTCTTTCTTCTTGACAATCAGGATTGGTGCACCCCATGTTGATGTGCCCAATTCTATAAAACCCTTCTCAAGCATCATTCAATTGTGAACATCCGTCGTTTCGGAACCACAAAGGACCAATTCTCACCGGAGATGTCTCGGTGAACCTCATATGGTACGAAAAATTAAACTCGTCCCAATGAGGTGTTGTCATAGCGTCTCTTGATTCTCATCACACCAAAAAAGACGGACAAACCATCTGTTGCCTCATGGTGGAAAACTGTGTAGAAGTACTACCACGTCATCATGAGCAATCCTCGACGAGGAATATTTCATGGGGAAATCGTAGATGGATAAACACTACAAGGTTTTGACCGTGAAAGGAGGCCAAAACTATGCGATCAACATTGTTTTGACTTCCGCTGACGTGACTGTCAATGAGTTCTGCCTCAACCGGTGCGGGTCACATGGGTCGGGTTTCGGGTCGTCGAGGGGGTCAAAATTCGCATACATATATATATGGGTCAGAAACTCCGTAACTCAGTGTCCAAGTCAGTGTACGTGGCCGTTCCACTCGCCGGTGTACGGCCCGCTAAACCCGCCGTTGATTTCGCCGAACAATGACATGGGCATCAATGGAGTGATAATTAATTTGTCGAGTCTTTTAGTGGGAAACGCCACAAAGCCGTTCAGAAATGGTTATTTTCAAGGCCACAAAACAGTCCCGCTTGAGGCAACGACTGCTTGTCCCGACGTGTACCACAAAAGGCTTATCCTGGTTATGTAGGAGACTTTATTAACAGATATGATTAATACGAGAATATTCTTCAAGATCGTATTTAATATTCCAATTATATTCTACAAGATATTTAGGATATTATCTGATACCTCAGTGAATAACGAAGATATTCTCTGAGATTGCATGAACATTTTATGAGATTATATTTCATTTTCCGTGTGATATTGTATATCTATATAAGAAACTATTTCATGATTAATAAAACAATCGGGAATTGATTCGATTTCTTTCAAGCTGTACTCGTATAATTTTTTTATGGTATAAGAGCCTGAACACGATTTCACTAAAAAAAATCTGATGTATCCAAGCCGTAGCCATGGTCTTACGTATCCAAGAGACAAGTAGAAGATTGTTTTCCCACCAATCCCTTAGATCATCGAAATTCTCCACCGGTTTGGGTATTGTTCCAACAAAAAATACAAAATTTTTTCTAAGCACGCAACACTGTTTGCAATTTGCGTGTCCAATACTAGGACGAAGATGAACGTATTGCAGACGAAGAACCTACAGACCAATACCAAAATAATCTGCATAGATCAATTGAAGACGATAACAAAATCGTAAAATATCGATCGAGAAGATCAATGTGTCGTTGGCAAAATCGCAACCTCCATGATATTCTTCCGTGAAATATGCAAAGATTGGTTGCAGAGATTTTGAACAACAAACTCACTAAGAAAAAAAGAACAATAAACACACGGTTCGTCGTCAACCTCAAACCGCCACAAACAGATCTGACACAAGGAACACAAAGAACAACATAAAGGAATAGAGACCTATTCAACGACAAGTAATATAAACCGATTCGATGGCAAGAATTAGATATTGCCACAAGAACCGACACAAAAAGAAAACTTATTTGAAGGAAAATGTTAGAAACAATGATTCACCGACAAGTTTCAATTAGAAAAGAATGGTTGAAGTTCTGCTACTATTCTGATACCATGTTAAAATATATAAAAAAAAGAAGAATCCGAGTTTTTAGAATCTGCAGAGGATGATTCAATCTCCTAGAAAATTTTTTATTATGTTTATGTCCAAAAACCCTAAAACATAAAGATTAACATGCCTTTTATTAATTGAAAAAAGTCCCCATATAAATTGGATAGTTTTTAGTTTTTTGTACATAATATTTTTTAATATCAAGATGCATTTAATAGATTTATTTATATAAAACAATCATTAATAAGTAACTATTAGATAATTAGTTTTTCATTTATTAAGAACAATTAATAATGGATCCCGCGCGATGAACATATTTTTTTCGAGTGGATTTTTTTATAAATATGTTTAAGATATATATATGATTATTTATTAAAATGAAAAGTGTTAGTAAAATGGATGTTTATAGACTACAACTTTAAATTGATTTTTTAGATTTTAAAAAAAAAATTACAATATCATAATTTCTTTTTAAAATCATGAAACAATATAGAATTGTGAAATTTGTTTTCAAAATTATTTTAGTTTATACAATTTCATGAATTCATATATTACAATGTGTCGCATGTGGTTATAATGGAAATATATATGGTAATAGAAACAATATTAATACTCAGTGTGAGTATAAAGCATGATGCAACCTGATCAATGATTTTGATTATAATTATCCAATTTGAATAATTATAATAAAAAATCAAATTAAAACTAATTTGGACGAAACCAAATAATAAAAAATAAAAATATGAAGAAAACAAAATATATTTTAAAAGATATATTTTGTAGTTTATTTTATAAATTTTACAAAATAAATATGAAAACAATCTTAAAAATATACCAATTAGTTGTTACTTGGAAATAAAGTTAAACTGTTGCTTTAAATATGATGCACGTTAAGATAAATAGCTTACTTTCCAAGCTCTTTCGTTATCATTCAAACGTATATATATCCCATTATGCTCAACATATCCATGCTATAAGCTATAGACATTATTATCACTCCTAATGTATTTCACGTGATTAAAAAGTTGGCGGCTTTAGATATTGCCATTTTGGTTCTTTCCAATAGGATGAGTAGTCTATAGTGCTAAAAATGACAACAAACGCTACACAAGTTAATAAAACTTTACAATGAAACAAACAATCTAAAAACATTTTAGAAAACAAAAGCTTCGCAAGTTAATAACAATGAGGAGATTGAACTACCTCCATTCTGGAGAATTATATCCTTCAAACCTCATCTTAAATCTCATCCCAATAGAAAATTTTATGACTTATAATAAACAGAGTGAACATGGTCTGTGTATGGATAACATGACTTGCAATTGTAAATATTATCATATGTATGCTCTGACTCGATATAACAGAGAGAAAGAAGTGATACTGTTTTGTTGGAAAACAACTCTGTCTTATTCCAAATTCCAAATTACAACTCCCCATTTTCTCTTATATACAAAAAAGTAGGAATGATAAAGTCCCAAGAATCATGCACCACAATCTAAAGAGAAAATATAGGAAACATTGCAAATATATCTCATGAATACAAAGGTAGTCCCAGAGCACAATCTCTTAGATGCAACAAAGGAGCTCAAACTTGTAGTCAAATGGTGCCTAATGTTGACATAATCATCCATAAATTTAGTTTTTAATTCCTCCCATCGAGACCTTCAATTCCTTTAGGCGAGGAGCTGGTAACTCAACCATTAGAGAAAAGCAAATACCATAGTATCTGACTTATTTTTTCTCTAGAGAAATTCTCATATTACCTCACTAACATTTGGTTAAATGAATGTTAACGGAGACTTGAGCTAATATTGCCCTAAAACATGCATACATTGTAATTAAACAAAAATAATACTTTATTTGTTATGAGATTGCGGACAAACATAGTCCCACCTGCACAACACAACATCAAATAAACCACAACATCAAGAAAGATGGAAACCTCGACTCAATGCTTTGAAGGCAAGATAGACCTCAAAAGTCGATATCAATGACGGTGGAAATCCTATCCCCCCAAAATCCAAATCTTGACATAAAAAATACAAACTGAAAAAAATACAGCTATTGTCATCACATTATCTACTTCAAGATCATAGATGTAAGCAACTGAATAACAAATAAAGCTCGAATATATAAGGAATGAAGTGGAAACAGAGACAATCTCAACAAGACCTAACTCAAGACATATCTTTCCTTAGCTTTGTCTCAACTCTCTAACAATTATCACGGATGCAATGCAACAACAATATCCTTGGTCAAGCATTGTTTAATGGAAAAACATGTATTATACATGTACTGTGATCAAATATATAGTCCCTAGTGCTTGAACACAAATCACCGAATCGATTCTCCCTCAATGGAAAACACACTTTCATGGTCGATTACTGCACACACAAATCTCATCATTTTTAGATACCTATTTGCTACTGTGAGATTTTTCAACTGAATCCTGGAAGGAACAACAACATCTAGCTTCAAAATGCATCTATGATCGTTAATATTATATGACACTACCATTAAAACTAAGGGCCTTTATTGAAAGCATTCATTTAAAATAATGACCTCAGTAGACTCTATTTTATCTGGAATGGTTTCATCTAAGAATGTAGCTGCCTATGGATGCTGCAACTACGCTTCTCAAGAGTTCTCTTAGTTTCACCGTATCTGATCTTCTTCCTCACTTTCTTTCTTTACAAACGGAGGTACTAACCTCGTGAGAATCATTAACCATGCCATCAATTGTATACAAAAGGTCATTGTGATGGAATAGAAAAAGAAATTAATAAACATGATCTCAAACCTGCTATAGCCAATCCAAAAACATATTTCACCACACATTAAAATAGAAAAGTACCCGATCTCAAGCACAAAGCTAAAACATTCCTCCTTCAAAGCTAACTACTTTTTGAATGGTCGCCATGCTCTCATCCACTCTGATCATTTTTTGAATGCTTTTTGGGAAGTTTACTTAGAATATGTTTCCATATAGCTCATATAAAACCCGAAACACACTTCACTGGCCTTTTTCTAAAAACCAGGATTCATATTCTCAAATTATCTCCAACAATACCTATAAGAACAATCTATCAACCAACACTAAAAGGTGCATCCTTTAGGACGCCAAATTGAATTCCAAAGAACATGAAAGCTCATACACGATTGAGTTTGAAGTTTGTGATTTTTCGTGTCAAAGTCAAACAAAACTGTATATTTAAGGGTTATGAACATAAATTTATATTGGACATTTCATGTGGATTTTTCGGTAAATTTAAAGGATCTAAAAACACTAATCAATCTTCCACCATCGTGGTAAATTAGTGTGTCCATGCTCGATTCCATTCCTTCCCCTTGCTTCGCTACAATAGCCATGGCGTTGTAGGTCTCCTCTGAAGCTTCAAGATGTCGTGCTCCATCATCTACATTCTCCATTCTCAGAGGAGCTTGATCGGAGGTGGTGTAGGCTTCGTCTACGTGCAACAAAGAATCACACAAACCGATGGTGGCAGAAGCTATATCTCGCACAGAAGTTGAGAAGATTTATCGATCAAGTTTGTTTGAGGCGTCATTTTTGGTTTCCAAAATTGTGCAGTTAAAGGCTTAATTTGAGGATGGGAAGTCGATTGTTCTAAAAAGGAGTAAAAACCGAAATTAGTTGGAGATGAAGAGTGAAGTCCCAAAAAAAAATCATATAATAACTAAATTTTATGTAAAAAATAAATAAATATTTGTATATATAGTTTTTTTTTTTCAAAATTTTATAATTTGAAGAATAAATATATTCATGTATATGGATTTTTATAAATTTTATGAAATGAAGATTAAATATATTTAATTTTCAAATTTTATATAGATAATTTTTATTTTTTTAATTCAATTTATATATAAACATATAAATTTATATATAAGATTTTAAATTTATTTTATTTTTTAAATATAATAATTAAAATAAAATTAAATAATTATACAATTTATTGTAATAAATAAATATAATATTTTTAGAGAATAAATGTTATATATCCAAAAAGTATCTTTCTTTATTTTAATGAAAAAAATAAATATATTTCAATTTTGGAAATTTTAAAATAATATAATAATTAAATATTTGTGTAAAAAAATCTATATTTGAATCCATAGATTTTCGTAAGTATATATTGAAATATAAATTTTAAATCTATGATATAAATTTGGTAAGTATATAAATTTTAAATCCAAAAAGTATCCTTCTTTACAAATATAAATCTATATTTTAAATTATATTGAATTTATATATTGAAATAAAAATTTTAATCTATGATATACATGAACGATTTAATTTTTGTATTTTTTATTTTTTAAAAGAAAAAGTATTTGTCAATATATACAATTATCTATTATCTAAAAATTATTAATTATTATAAATAATATATTAATTTTTTATTAAGTATAATAAATTTGTAAAGTTAGAAAAATATTTAAAATATTTTATGTATAATATTATGATGTTAGGTTTGTTAACCGGACTGCAACGTTAATATTGACGTGAACGTGAAAACATTCAACAAATCTAATTTTTAATATATAAAATTAGACTATTAGATATATTTTTTTTATATTTTGATTTGATGGATTAATTTTATTTATATCATATAAAATCCATAATATTCAATCTACATTATCTGATTTAATTTTTAAAGATTTATATGGACCATATGATTGTTAACTTCAAGATATATATTCGGATATGTATTTATGTATATATATATACATGTATATATGTATATATATACATGTGTATTTCTAAACAAAATTATTAATAGTATGTTTATTAATTTAATAATTACATAATATCTTGAACTATAACAAATAGTAAAAAAATAATTAAACACAAAATACTATTTACTAAAACAGTATTTTAGTATTAATATGAACTAGATGATACCCGCGCTACGCGCGGATTTAGATAATTAAAATATATTTAACTTACATTTTGTGTATGGTTCTTTAATTTGAACATTGTCGTTGAATTTGATATGCATACGGAACAATACAAACACACGAAATAAAATTTTCAATGTATAAATTTGGAAAATAGATTTATAAGTTGTAATGTAAACTAATAGTGTAATTTGTTTATAATGTATTTAAAATTGTAGAATATAAATGATCGGGAAAAAGCGAGCGCGTGATTTGGGCCATAGTTTTTTCACGATTATATTTCTTATCCATACCTTCATAAATTTTAAGGATTAAATTTAATCAATAACATGATCTAAGAATAATTATTAAAATATGAACATGATTAAGAATTTTGAAAACTTACCTATTTTTGAATTTTTTATTGAGTTTAGCTATGGATTTGTGTAGATGTGTGTGGAGCAGGACAAATGAAGTGTTAACAAATCTGTTTGATATATTTAGAAAGAATACGTACGCATCTCACTCCTCTTGACTCCCCGGAGGTTATTTTCGTGCTTTTCGTTATGTTTTCTTGCATTTCTTATAATGGTTTGTAATATAGAAATATCCGTTTAATTCCCAAATACATGATCGAATGAACTGGAAAAAAGAAGATAAGATTGTCCAAATTTCTATCCTCCTAATATAGCATAAACTATTTCGATTTAAATGATAAAGAATTGAAGAACTAAAAT
>CM071866.1:24169773-24189127 GCA_036759665.1 Gynandropsis gynandra | reverse complement strand
TTGGAAGAACATTTAAATTTCCTATCAGGATCATAACTCTTGTAAGACAATTGGAAGAACATTTAAATTTCCTATCATCCAATAAAAGTACATTCAGAGAATTCCAGAAAATTTAGCTAAAAAAGTTGTCAATTAATTTATGCAGTTCGAACTCTATATTTGTATAAGATCGCTAACCAGCAGCAGCAAGTTTTGAAATATCCTTGACAAGGAAATTCTTAGGAGATCATATGGATGTAGGAGATATATTATATTGATGGATGTTGTCATTTTTATACCAATCATATAAATGAAAATAATCGAAGAAAGATATAAGAAACCAATCGCTTGTTCCTGAGTGCGATCCATCATCCCGGAAGAACATGAAATCTGGGTGGTTGACTCTATGCAACCACAACCATTCATCTGCAGCTTGGAATAGGGAGTTCACCAGATGGTGCTCAGATCCGCCCCTTGGTGTCCATAGGGAACCTCAACTTGTTAAAAGCAAGGTCGAATACTGGCAATGGAATCCTTTTGACACGCTCAATCTCCGTCTCACTTAGCTGCAGCATGCTTGGACATTGTTCAATGCCTACACTTGTCAGAGTCGAAAGAAATGAATCAATTTTGAACCAACATTAATCTGACTAATGCAACAACAGCAAACAAATATAGCCTAGACACATAATCATTGAACCAAACAGAAATTCTTGTACTACATATATCAAATACAGCCTTGTCCCGAATCAGCAAGTCATATAATTAAAAAAAATCAGAGAAAGATATGAGATATGAATTGTTCATTGTTAAACCTGTGTATAGCGCAGAAATCTGCAATTCCCTCTCTTAAATGAAGTGCAATGCCGCAAATCCCTCTCTGAAATCTCGCAAATCCTTCCAAGAAATGAATGGAGTCATCAAAGCCCCACAAAAAAATCATATAAATGAAATAATCAAAGAAAGATATGAGAAACCAATCGTTCGTTCCTGAGTGCGATCCATCATCCCGCACCGCCCTCAATATCACCGACAAAGTTGAATGTTCAACCCTAGATTGGAGCGTTTCTCTCTGTTCTGGCAAAGAACAAAATCCATGCCGCAACACAACAACAACATTAACAACCATATTCAAGGATCAAAGCCATTTGGATTCAATAAGACCAGAACAATAAAGAACATACCCAAGTATGCTTGATGCGGACATCCAGTGAGAGTTGTCTATTTCGTCCTCCTCTAGGTTTGACCATTTACTTCTACTTAGCTCATTCACTTCTACAACACGATGCCCAGTTCAGTATCACGCCTACTCGCAATTTTGGAACAACCTGTGAATATGTAGAAAGTTTAAACTAATCTTACCTGACTACAAAAGAAATAGAAAAATTGTAGTACTTGAGCAAATATGTTCTAGATACAATATTCTAAAATAATATCTAAAATAAGAAGAATGTAGCATTTCATATACTTGTAGCAAAAAAAGTAGACACAATCATAAGCTCTCAAAACCTGCCACGAAACATAGAATTATCAACTTGCATAAAATAATTTATACATCTCACTCGAAGCAACAAATTTTAAAGGCATATTTGATATTTAACCTCAGGTGCATCATCTCCATGCATCATTGAGCTGTTATTTGATTTCTTTCTTGCAGTTCAAAATTATCTTCCATATCCATGTCCACCTAGATGAAATTATGAGAGCAAGTGAAACCACAATTTGACAAAACAATCAATGGAAGATGTAAAGTAAGGAATCTGGAAAATCTAACAGGGACTTGTATAAAATTTAATTAACCAGGCAACGTGAATGAGAATGACATGCATCTATAATTTGAAAGCATAAACCAAATCTTTATTTTCTTGAAGAAAGTGGATATCTAAGTTTGTTCTAATATATGGAACAAAATGTTACAGAAAGAAAAAAACAGTAGATAATGTTACAGGTTTATAATTATTAACTTATAAAACATCCTACAAGATGACAGTGCAGAATCATGCCGTTACTTCAGGATCAAATACCTGACAGTATCCAACAGAGGGATTATGCCCAGCTTAGGAAGATGTTCAAGGCAAATCTTGTATTTGAGATGAGTAATGACATCAATTCTAATGCCAATATAACAAACTACATATATCAAACTCACAGTAGAAATCACAATAACTATAGAGTGGCTTTGTAGACATAGCAGTCAAGGTGAGAAGATACTTACCTCGTGACCATCATCTAATGCACTGTTATATTTTGTTGTCTTCTGAAGGGTTGCTATATCTTTTTGATAGCTATGGGTTGCTTTCTGAAATGAATCGATAACAGCACAATACGAATTGAAGATCTGATCATCTTGATCAGCAATGCAAAAGTAATCAGTGTTATATCTCACATTATTTTTTAATCGGCTCTGAGGTAACTATTTTGTTGGCACAATAACCTCAGGCTTGCATCAATCAAGAAGTCAACAGAAATTCTTAGAATGATCAATAAGCAAAAGCAGAATCATAAGACTCAAAACCAATCAATATGTACGATTTTTCAAAGTCAGAGAAACTTACAGCTTCGATCTGTTGAAGCATGCGTTCATCTTCCTCAAGTTCTTTGTCCTTAGTTGCACTCTTCTCACGCATATTGGAGATAAATGGAACGATGAAATGCTACCTCGAAAGCCTCCTCACCTGAGACATCATCCAGAAAGCCTTCGCCCTCTTCGACAAACAAATTGCAGCGAAAAACCTCCTAGCCGTTGGAACCGTGGACAATTTTGGGTAAATGGGTAGATTCTAGGAATCCATCGTAATCATAGCAACTGCCCGCCTGGCCATCATCTCTGTCATCCTCTGCATCTTATTCGTTTTCGTGTACAAAAAAGGTATCCATCAGTTCCTTGCTCATTTCGACAAATAGCCAGATCCTCATCCAGTTAGAAACTCACTTGTGTCCTACAGTGATACAGTTTCTCATCAAGATAATATCTGTGAGAAACCTTGCAGACCATGGTTATTGTAGGGTTTAAGCAGGTGTCAAGAATAAACCATCTAAATAGATCACCTAAGCTCAAGTGATCTAGCTTGTGTGGAACCATTTAAAAAAGTACTTTGGAATTCATCCTAGGTTTTTCAATCATCAAACAAAGCAGGAGGATCTGCTCACGGGGATTGTACCTTGAATCTGGACCAACAATCTAAAGGCATTGCTAAAGATAATCGAAATAATAGAACATGCATTGAAGCAAGCATCAATGTAAATGAAACATGAAACATCAACTTGTTAAATAGAAACACACACCAAAGAAAGTACAATGTTCATTTTAAACTGCCACGACTCCATCGTTGCCGCAGTATATAGTCCAAAGAAACAACACAACCCTAGATTGATCATACTTCAAACTGCCCTTTTCATATATCTAGATCAGTTCTAGTATCTGATAATGGAAAATTATTTCAGCACATTGCTTGGAACCAATTACCTCATTTTGATTTGCAGGATTCCACTTAGCAACGTCAAATTCCTGGTTCATAGGCATAGAGAAATGCACGACATGCTTATTTTCATCTTCCGTGGGACCTGTTACTATAGTAGACTCAATATTTCGCAGAAACAAACCATGTTACAAAGGGAACCAAAACTCTAGTTACAAAGAGAAAAATTGAAGAAAAGAATCATACAAGATGCACAAAATGATAATACCAGTTTATGTGTGGTCTAGCAAAATCAACCACATCATTCATGATGAAACACATTAACACGATTCCTATTGAAATAACCCGCACAAGCATAATCAGAGAGACACTTTAATTCTAAAGGCCTAAACAAAACCATCTAAATGTATCCAATCAAGCCAATGTTGAACAAATGGGAAACACTGCCATTCCTTTCCTATTTCTACAATGATGTGCGTTATTCCGCCAAATATAAAGAATAGGTTATTAGTGCTACCAAATTCCCACGAGATTGGAAGGGAATTTACCTACATTGATTCCGACGGATTCCGATTCAAAGTGGTCAATTTGATGCCTCACATGGTGTTCAGGAGCCAACCGCACAACCAGGTCGTTAAACCCTCCTCGCCATTGTAGAACGAAAGCGAAAAAAGATATGAGATACCAATTTTCGGTTCCTGAGTGCGGTCCAGCATCCCACCGCATAACCGGGTTGTTCAGCCCTCCTCGCCATTGGAGAACGAAAGCGAAGAAAGATATGTGATACCAATCGTCGGTTCTTGAGAGCGATTCAGCATCCCCGCACCGCCCTCGATATCGCCGACCGAGTCCCTCAGTAGCTCCTAAGGCCGAGTACTTAGCAACGATGTGCTGTGACTGCGCGAGCTGGTCGTCGATCCTCGGCAGTTGATCCACCGGCGACGCTATCCTCAGACAAGCCACGTGCGCCGACAACAACTGTTCGTACAGAGGATGCGACAGTATCTCCGCCCTGAACCTAGCGTTCTACCAGTTCACCACCCCTCTGCCGCGCCTCCGACGTTCTCCGCCACAGTGCTGCCTATGTCGGTCGTCTTGCAGCCACCTTCATCTCCCCTCCCACCATTAAGAAATAGACTGGTTCATCTCCCCTCCCACCATTAAGAAATAGACTGGATCTGGAGGGGAAGGAGACTAAAAATTTGTGAGCGTATGTTAAAGAAGGGAGAGCGGACATCGAATGAGAGAGACAGGTTTTTTCTTCCCTATGCTGCCACTCCACCATCCCCTCTACCGCTCCTCCAACATTCTCCGCCACAGTGCTGCCTATGTCCGTCTTCTTGCAGCCACCTTCATCTCCCCACCTTCATCTCTCCCACTATTAAGAAATAGATTGGATCTGGAGGGGAAGGGGACTAAAAGTTTTTTTGTAAATCTGGAGACTATTCATTCAGTGTACATTGAAGGAAGGAGAGAGCGTACATTGAAGAAGAGAGAGGTTTTTTTTCTGCCCATGCTGACGTGGCAGCGTGAGAGGTAAGCACAAAACCTCTCTTTTATATATATGATTAACTCGAATTTATTAATAACATGTACACTTTGTACGTAATTTGCATGTATTTATAAGTTGTGTAGAAAGTCTTATCGATATCAATAGAGAATATATTTGTTGTTGTTTAATTGTATATGTAATCAAATATTTTGGAGAATTTATTTGAATACACAATACATTGCTTTTGTTTACTACGATTGTTACTTTCATATAATATTAACATTTTTAATTTAATATTAAGATAAAATAAGATGTGATTTTTAAAATTTATTTCTTTAAGTCTTAATAAACTTTCAATTTATTTTTTTCAATTTTTTATTAAAATTTATAAAGATAAATAACCTAAAAAAGCATTAAGTCTTTTATTATGTAAAATAATTAAATATTTTCAAGAATGGTTACAATTTTATAAATTTATACAAAATATTCGATGTATTTATATTAGATTCATATTTGATCTATTCACAAACTAAATGTTTAAAAAACTAGGTGATATCAGCGCGTCGCGCGGTTTTATGATAATTAAATTGTATTTTTTTAATGTTGTGCATAATATCGTTAATTCAAACATTATCATGAGATTTGATATATAAATTGGCCTGGCCAATACAAATACAATGTTATTGTTTTTGATGTTAAAGTTTTAAAAATATATTTATATAATGTATTGTAAACTAACACTGCGATTTGTTCATAATATCTTTGATATTTTCAAACATAATTTGTCAGAGAAAGTGATTGTATGTTTTGGATAATTTATACATTTGAATATGTTATACATAAAATTAGTAACAAAACCAATACATCATCACATAAAAGTATATAATGATTTGACTTTGTAGAACTTATTAAACGATCACAATCTCTTTGCCTAAGGAATTTGTTTATTTATTTCAAGAAGCAAAATAAGAATATATGTATAACATGAACAATATAATAATATCAAATATCAAATGAGAGAATAATAAAGAGGAACACAAAGTCTCATTATAATTATATATGTTCGTCTATTGGATTCTAAACTTGTTGCTTTCTATTTTTTCTTTCTTTAATCCGTAAAAGCTCTTATCTTCACCCTCTTTCCAATAAGATTTGTTTGAATCCTGTTTTATGAGTTATGCAACAACCATTATCATATCTCATGTTAAGGTTTTTGTTATATGATAGAAGTAAGCGATGTGACTACTTGAGGCAAAGAAACAAATATCATGATGGATGAAGGTAGCTTCTCTCTTTCTCTTTTTTCAAAACTTTCCTCTGCTTCTTATCAAGTTTCTGCAACCACTTTTTTTCTAACTTGTTCTCAGTATTTCAAATAGCAATTGAAAAAAAAATATGATATTAGTCAAACCATGATTGAAAGGAACAATGCTCGTAGATGAGAATTGAATCTAATGGTTTAAAATGCATGAAGTTACAGGAAGATATACAATTTAAGAAAGTGACATTAGCTTACAATTTAATAATAATTTGCCTACAATTTAAGATCAAAGTGTATTTCATAATATAAATCATAATATAATAAGATAGAAATTTTAATAGTATTTTTATTTATAATATATAACAGTGTGTTAATTATAGATACAATTAGAAGTGATGTAAAATCCATTTTATAATACATCGAATAGATTAATTTTCTATTAATCATTACGTAAATTTAAATGTCGTAGCTGACACCATCAATAAAGATTTTAAGAACACCTAAATCCATACAAGACAAACCCAAAAACCAAAAACTCTTTTGCATGTCATTCGCGTTGTACTCGGGAACAAATAGTTCGCGTCTAAAAGCCTCGTTTTTGTATTGATTGCCTATGTGATCCAAAACTCTACCAGACTTTTCTTCTAGCTGGATTTTTAAGGTTCTGAAAACATTGCCTTTGTCCCATGTCACTTCATAATCTGCTTTTAGTGAGAGCCTTGCTGCACGAATCTAGCATACCTGTGACCGGTTCCAGAAGCATCGAGTCACAAAATAGATAAAAAAATCCTAGGAAGGACAACGTTCATTTTTCAGACCTGAAAGTTCGACGACTCTACAAGGTATTGTTCTCCTTTTGACATATATTGTTTCGTGTAACCACCTAAAATGGTATTCGACTAAAAACCAAGTATAAATCAAAACAACAATAACCCTACAAAAACAAAGGCTACAACATTTAACATTTAAACTATCTAAAGAAACACATTTCATAACATTATCAATCCAATATCAAATTAGATCACAGACTAAATCAAATAAAACTCATGGAAACATTACCCTAAAAAACAACCCAAAGAGCTTTTATGAGGCGATAAGCTCTGAAGCACTAATACAACAATTAAGTTAGAAAATGAACAACCAAAATCACAGTAATCAGTGACACTAATACATACGACAATCTTTCTATTCTCGGATTTCCAAATTCAACAAAAAATAGAGAAGAGACTGATTATTAGAAAAGAAACAACAATGATGTGCAATACAAAGAGATTGATATTATGATTATAAAAGAAAGGGTTAAATCGATTTTTACCTGCTAGAAAGTGCTGAGGGATGCGAGGCTTGAACCTCCTCCCCAAACACTTCATTTTCTCTCTAGTGGTGCAACCACCTCAATCTTCATGCTATTATGCAGACGTTGAGATCTAATACACTTAGCCTAAAAACATAGGGGAGCCACCACTAAAAACAATGTTACCATAGAGATCCTTTGTGATATCAGCCACATTTCAAAATGGAATTGTATATGGTTTCATGAATCCTGGATGCATCCATTCCCATGAGGGATTGCTGCAACATGACTTCTGGACAACAAAATCTTTCTACTCTAATGTGATGACTTGTCCGTCAGAGAGCTCATACTTCCTCACTATCGAGGAGCTGCTCTTCGCTAAAGAAACACCAAAAACCTATTAGAAAGACAAAAATTTCCATTCTTAACTATGATAAAAGAAAGAAAGAAACACAACATACACAAAAACCTTTAAAAATCCATCTAAATTTTGCTAAAGAAAACGTGAACTAAATCCCAGGGAAAAAAATAAATCATTATCACAAAACCTCAAACTTGACAAAGAACAAAAAATGACTTATAGTGCTGCCACAGGTTTCCACCGATATCATCCACACAAAGACCAAACCATCTAATCGGCCGTAAAATCCAATCACAAACACCAAAAACTTCATAAAATCTTTCTCTATGACTCGAAATTATTTAGTGAAGCTAAACTCCACGCACCCACTTGACAACCAATTTTGGTGCTAGACCTTGAATCAAAGGCGTAAAAAAATGAAAACATAAAACCCTTACAAATCTAAAGAAATCGACACGAAACACAACTGAACAAATACATAGCCTTCGCAATAGCGATGTCGTAAGCAACCAAAAGAATCCAAACATGAATCAAAGTTAAATCGACTCAATATATTCAACTAAGCTATCCAAACATAAATCAAAGTCAAATTGACGCCATCAACTCAACCAAGATATCCAAACATGAATCAGAGTTGAATCGACTCAATAAACTCAACCAAGAAATCTAAAAATGAATTATAATGCTATTAAGGGTTTCCACTGGGATCCTCCACTTTCTTCAAAGTTCATGCCCCCATTTCCCCCCATTTCCGCAGCACATCCTGCACCGAATCCATCTTATAGCCCTAAAATCCAATCACAAAAACTCAAAAAATATTTCACAATAACTCGAAATTATCCAGTGAACCTAATCTCCACTCACCCACTTGACCACCAGTTTTGGAGTCAGACTTTGAAACAGGGTCACAAAAAATGAAACAAAAGCCATTAACAAATATAAAGAAATCAACACGAAACACAGTGGAACAAATTCACAGCCTTCAGCCTTGTCATGAGAAACCAAGAAATCCAAACATAAATCAGAGTTAAATTGACTCAATCGACTCAAGCAAGGAAAAAAAGGCGTACAGTGCCACCGCAAGTTTCCACCGAGATCCTCCACCTTCTTCTCAGCCACCGCATGCTTTTTCCCAAATTGCACCAACACATCCTGCACCAAAGCCAGCTTATCAGACTTAAAATTCAATCACAAAAACTAAAAAATGCATAAAATCTTTCCCAATGGTTCAAAATTATCTAGTGAAGCGAAACTTCACTCGCTAACTTCGCCACTCGTTTTGGAGCCAGACCTTGAATGCGCCTTTAAAAAATTAAAATAAAAGACATTAATAAATCTCAAGAAATTGACACGAAACACAACTGAACAAACCCAAAGCATTCGTAATAGCCTTCTGCAGGAGCAACCAAAAAATCAAAAGTAAATCAGAATTAAATACACTCAATCGACTCAACCAAAAAATCCAAAAATGGCTTACAGTGGCACCACAGGTTTCCACCGAGACACTCCACCTTCTTCGCAGCCTTCGCCCTCATATCCACCATTTCACCAGTATATCCTACACTGAATCCATCTTATCAGCCCTAAAATCTAATCACAAAAACCGAAAACGCAGAAAATCTTTCCCAATGACTTGAAATTATGCAGTGAAGCTAAACTGAACTCACCTAGTTGACCACCGTTTTGGAGCCCGACCTTGAATCAGAAGCATAAAAAAATGAAACAAAATCAACTAATAAATCTAAAGAACACAAAAAACAGTTTAACTAATCAACGGCGTTCGCAATAGCGGTTTCGTGAGCAACCAAGAAATCCAAACATAAATCAAAGATCAACCCAATCGATTGAACCAAGAGATCCAATAGGTAAGGAATAAGGTACGCTTTGGATCAAATTATTGTGTGTCATGTTTATGCGAATAAAAATGTTAATGAGATGCATTTAATCATAGACCATGATAAACTGCAAAAGAATATCTTACTTCTATGATATCATTTTATCTATAATAAGCAACTTGATAGCAATTGTCTAAATTGAGTAAGAACCAACCACTCGAAAAATGAAAATTAACTTTTTATCTTTGATAAAATTTCTTTTCTAGCTTCTATCTTGGCATGGGCTTTTCCTCACCTTAGAATTTCCTCATATTGTTTTGCATTTACCAAAAACAGATTTTTTAGTCATGTCAAGTGGCAAAGCGGTTCTCCCGCGAGGCTTCCCAAGATGTGGAAGAAAACCTTGTAAACAAAAGAAAGAATTAGATGTCATCTACAAAAAAATGTAAATTATGATGTTGCGAGGGGCTTAGATTCTATACCAATGGGTGATGATCATATGATCCACCATTCCCCATTATATATGGATCTTGATATCGATTTGAGACACACACCTACAAATGGAATATAGAAAGATAAGTCACATCCAAAAGTATAGCATGGAACCTATAAACAATAACATTTTATATGACCAACTCAACAACCAAAAGTGTAAATGATTAAAAAATAAGGACATAATTTTGAATATCTTTAACATAATAAAATAGACAAAAGAATCTACAATATAAACATGTATACAGTTTACTACATTTTTATAGTGCTATATTCCAAGTAATCTTTGTTAAAACCCTAGGGCAGTGTTGTCAAAGTCTCAGGATTTTTCACCGGTTCAATGGCAAACTCAAACCCATGAAATGATCTTTTTGGGTTTACTCACTATGCATCAATAAACATGTATGTTAGCTTTCAGAAGAACATACCACATGATATATTAATACGACCGTTTAAATAAATGATATTTATGAAACGATGATAAAACATATCCCAGCAGTCAACAGTCAATTCCATCAAAGTTACTTACATGATAAGGTGTACATGGGTTGTTGTGCAAAATTCCCAGTGACACCAGAAGAACCCAAGTGAGCTCTAAGCTTTTGTTCTGGCACTCCCTGCACATCAAATTCACATCCAATTATTAGCGTAATTTTGTGGTAACCATGTTAAATTTGGATCATTCTAAAATGATTTGATCCCCTCAGAACTGAAAAAACAAAAGACACGACGAGTACAGGAACTTACTGGGTAGCAACGCAACATATATAGAATTGGATTTGAGGAAAGGTCTAGTCCATCAACATGGTGTTGACTAAACACAACAATCCAAACTTGTAAAGATGATATCAATAGATCGGAGTAACCAACAACTTTTGTATTCACTGAGTAGAAAACATTAAGGTTGGCGAGGAAGTAATACAGCTAATCAAGCTAAATGAGAAACCGAGATTTTCATACCATATGTTCTAGAAGAATAAACGCCCAAATGTTTAGTTGGATAGGAAGAGCTAAGGATGAAGTCTCTTGTACCTTAACTGAACGAAAAACTGTCCCAGAACTTGGTTGCAGATCTCCAGAAATAAGTTTAAGTATAGTTGATTTACCAATACCATTGGGCCCCGCCACTGCAAATTCATGGGAAAAAAATGTTGGTTCACACGGTGGATCACTCTTTACAATACCATGGATTATAGTCGCTCCATGAAATCTTAACCTCGAAATTGATGCATAGTGAGTAGACTCTATTGAATGAGTAGCTCCATGAAATCTTAACCTCGATATTGAAAGCTTCCTTATGAATTCGGATATCATCTTGCCTCTGCTTCTCTATTACAACAGGCAAGACCATGACCTCCCTGAAATTGTGAACTAAAAGAAGCCAACAATGAGAGTCACAAACACCAGTTTTAATATGAGACTAATGAGTGCATAAAATTTGTTTCAAACAACACCGACACCCCTTGAGTCTTGAGGATAATAAACAACAAACATTCGACTTAGCACATTCCACTTCCATAAATCTACAATCATAGACATAAACGTCAGTTTTAATAAATCAATATCTTGATACAACAACATGATCTCGATTCTTACACGGAGACACAATGGAAAGGCTTCTCAAATCACCATATTCGCCCTTCATAGCTCTGGGAAAATTGCAATAGAGGGCTAGTAGTAACGAAGGAGAACAGACATTTAACTAGGTTGATATAAGAATTGAGAATATTCCTTCATCCTAAAGCTTCAATTCTCATTAGTAACATTATCCCTTCAGTAAGAGATACGAATTAGTAGTCCGAATTAATGCAAAAGTGGCCAAAATCTTCAAAACTAACGAGGGTAGCTTTGTAACATGAACTGAACATCAGATCTGGCACTAAATTTCACTAATGAATCCACAATATCATTTTACTAAAAAATTCAGGTAAAAGTAGAATGATGAATACATGTAAGAAGGATTGATTTGATCACCAAACCTATATTCTTTGAGGAAGCGATCATCATCGGGATCCTTCCAATCCTTGAGCCCTTCTTCCGTCTTATCATGAAGCCAAGCCTTATCGTTAGAGGTTGATGATCATCCTTCGCAGGTTGTTAATTGTGGAGGCATCAATGTTGGAGGTTTCAACGGAGATAACCAACTTCCTATAGATATCATTTCATTGTGCTGGCAATCCTTCAACGTTTTTGCAAGTTAGAGGTATACATGATGCATATTCGAAAAAACGAGTGCCAGTGATTGGAATCCTCAGCGGATTCAATGAAGAATCAGAGGACTATCAGATTATTCAGCTAGGAGATTAAAAATCCAATAATACTCTATGGATTCACAACCTATTACGCCGATTTCATTTCAAAGCCAATTCATTTTCCAGGTCAAAACATGGTCATTAACGGCAAATATTTAGAAAGACACTGACCTCCCTCCTTCTCTGCCGGTACCTCCATTTTCCAGTGTCGCAGCACAGCAAAATCGCCTAGGGTTGGAGTTTTGCTCTTCCCTTCATCGTTCTTCATTGAGCTATGCATCGTGTATCGGAAGAACGACTCGATCATCTCTTCTTCCAATCTGTTACAACACAACATAATCAATACATTTTTGGCTAAAAGAAAACAAAGAGCGTGATGTCTGGCTTCATTCTCGTTTAAAGGCCAAATCGAGCAAAATTTCGAGAAATTTGTTACCGAATCATTTTAAGAACTCATTTAAGGTTAGATTAGTTTAATTGGAGAGTCAATATGTGGGGGCTTGTAGTTAAACTTACTCAAAGGAGCTTGATTTGAGCTTGTCCCAGACCATAGAGCGTTCTGGTATAGCCCCGACTTTGTCCCAATGAAGCGGCTTTAGTTTAGGCAATGGAGCTAAGTCAAATCCCAAACCAAGACTACCTTAATGGCACGGGTACCACCGCCACCACCTCCATCTCCATCGTCGCGTCTGTTTATCCCTTCTACTGCTCCACCCATACACGTCGGTCGAAATGGGTATATGCTAGGGTGAAACGTTAGGAATTGTTGAAGCGGACTCTGGAAGTCATCATCGGTGAAGGTATCTGCTTAGGTGAATCGACCGATGGTCTCCCGCCGCTGGACCCATGAATCTCGGCCGAAATGGGTATCCTCTAGGGTTTATCGGCCCTTTTAATTCGAGCTCTTTGGTTTTGAATCGGCGTCTTCACCCTTCCTCTTCGCAGGTCTGACAAAACAGAAAGGAGCAATAGGTCGGCCGAGATTCACCGCTACGATAATTCCGACCGATAAACCTAGAGGATACCCATTTCCGCCTTCGACCAAAAACCATCGAACCGTCGACCAGCAACCCTAGCCTTCATAGATCGTTCAACGCGGCATAAACCGTTCAGTTTGGAACCCACTATAGAGAGGAAGAGAAATTGAAAAGCGGTTGCTTGCTGTTTCTTTCGCGAGCCTTCACTGCCCCGTTCTGTAATTTCCCTTCTTTTGTCCGTCCATGAGGATGTAAAAAGAGTCGCTCACCTGCGGGGCTTTCTCATATCAAAGCTAAGCCAAGACACGAGAATATGAATTGGAGTCTCAAGTAGGGGAACTCCAGGGTGAGTAGAACGACGATTCGAGGAAGTTAGAAAGGCAAACACCAGTGGAGATAGAAAATTACCTTGTTCTGAGATCAGCGACGACAATCGAGGAGTGCAGCTACGTGATTCGTCTCCTTGTTTTGATAACGACGACGACAATCTAGGAGGTGAGAGGTCCGAAGTGGCGTGTTGGTATGGGGGTGAGAGATACAAAGAGACGCTTCTATTCAATTCTAGTAGCTTTAAAAATAAATTAATTCCCTTTATTAATGTGCATATTTGTATACCTTTTATCCAAAATAAATTTCAAAATTTAACTTTTATGTTAAATAAATATTTTTCCCATGTTGACGTGGCAAGCTGAGAATTCAGCAAAAACACTTGTCTTTTATATATGATGATTTTTATTCTAAAAAATCCATAGTTTTCTAAAATTAATTTTAATTTTTAAATTTGTGTTTCGCTCGCCTTCTCGCCTCGTCGTCTCGGCTCGCCTCTTCAGGCCGCCTCGTCGCACCTTTTCTGGCTGTCTCGCCTCACCACACCTTTTCTCGCCTCGCATCGCATCGAATCGCCTCCCCTCGCCTCGTATTAACTCGCCGTCTTGACTCGTCTCAAATCGAATTGGCTTCCTCTGTCGCCGTGAAAACATGAGGATGAAATGTTACCGGCTAAAACGTTATAGCCAAAAAGGAAGAAGAAGATTGTAGAAGAAGAGATAAAAACATAAAATCCAGAGTTTTTCCATAAAGGTGGACAATAAGAAAAAGAAAACTCACAACTGGCGAGAACATCATAATCAAAAAGTTAGAAGAAGATTGGAGAAGACCATGAGAAAGAGAGCAACCCACCAAACAAATCGCTAAAAATATAAGGCAAATATCCATCACATAGGTTTGTAGGCAACTATTAACATAGGATTATAAGCCAATTTTCATTAGTTTTGTTTAAGCAAAAAAGAAAATATACAATAAATATTATAAGATGACTTATTTCGGAAATCCATCCACGGAAAAAGCCACGTTGAAAAACGAGGATAAAGCATATCATAGGTAAGAGAAACATACAATGACAATAGTGTAATAATGAAAAACAACTTAATCGTATTAAAAAGTTTAAAAAAGATATTAAAAAAGATAGAAAAACAACTTAACTAAGAAATAAAAAATATAGAACAACGGATAACTATGACAACGGTGTAAATTTGCAAGGTTTGAAGAGTTGTGATTATCATGTTGTCTTCTAATAGTTATTGCAGAATTTCTATCCAAAATCAATCATAAACCATTGTGTGGTGTTCACTAATCTTTTAGGGATATATTCTCGCGAGCGTTAAAGATCTATATGTATGTGTTTTAAAACATAATAACTTGCATATCTTATATGTTTTGAAAAGGTCTATCTTCCTTACTTTTTGATGTAATGGTAAATTTGTTGTTACATATTCCTAATTAAGTTGAGTCGGGTGATTCTGTACTGCTTCGATGGATGTATCCATTTGAACATTTGTTTTTACATCTTAAAGGGAAAGTAAAAAAATACTTGAGGGTTCAATTGAAGCAATGCATCAACCAAACATTTATACGCTTCATTGGAATACTATTTCAACAAACACATTGCGATTAAATCAAAGCACAATCGCTACATTTTTCATATGTTTAATGAAACCAAACAATTGAGTAGGAAAATTATACAAGGATTTTCTAAAAATCTTTGTATAATTATATGTACATATATGTTATGTACAAAATTATTTACATGTGTGTGTACATATATGTAGTATTATTTATGATGAGGAACGAGGGAACAATCCCTATCACTACAAGAAAATTCGGATTTCGGGACTGCATTTGCAGACTGAAGTATCCGTCCCTAAATTTAGGGACGAATTAGGGACTAATTACAGACGGATTAAGAAAACAGTCCCAAATCCGTCCCTAAATTTGGGGACTGTTGGTCAGTCCCTAAGTCGTCCGGAATTCGGGACGGATTAGGGACCGGAATCAGTTCGGTAGGCAAATTGCGGACTGCTGACTGTGAAGTCCGCAAATTTCCGGACTGCGGACTCATCCGTCCGCAATTTGCGGACTGCGCAGTCAGCAGTCCGCAATTTTCCTACTGAATACGTTTTAGTCCCGATTCCGTCCCTAATTACAGACGACTTAGGGACGGTTCGCCGGGAAATATTCATTCCAGTCCGCAATTCGTCCCAATCGGTCTTAAAATTTTCTATTTAATCCCTTCTCTTCTACCCGTTTCTCACACACAAATCTCATATATTTCTCTTTATATCTTGTTATCGTTTCTAATTGTAATGGCATCGTCGTCGAGATCGAATACGAAACGAGTTTCAAAAGCATGCGGGAGAGAGATTGAAAAATCTTATATACGAAACGAGAAAAGAATGGGAGAACACGAATGTCAAAC
Organism: Gynandropsis gynandra; assembly: GCA_036759665.1. Taxonomy (NCBI): domain Eukaryota; kingdom Viridiplantae; phylum Streptophyta; class Magnoliopsida; order Brassicales; family Cleomaceae; genus Gynandropsis; species Gynandropsis gynandra. The sequence goes on along the minus strand of CM071866.1, from coordinate 24,173,010 downwards.
CCACTTGGATCCCTGATGATGTCTGGAGACAGTTGGAGAATTTTGCACCACGACCGAGGGGTGTTGTGGAAAATTTTAGTAGGGGTATCGTAAATCATGAAGTGTCTCAGACTTTTCAAGATGTAGAAAACCCTTATGTAGAAATGGTGCAAAATGCGTTCGTGGAAAGAAACGAATATGAAAATATTGAAGAAGATCCGAATGAAGAAGCAAAAACATTTTCTGAAATGTTAGAAAATGCTAGGCATCCACTGTACGATGGTTGTAGAAGTGGTTTATCACGGTTGTCTTTATCTGCACGGTTAATGAATTTGAAGACAGAAAATAATCTTTCTCAGAACTGCATGGATTCTATATCGCAATTAGCTAAAGATTATTTGCCTGAAGATAATAATGCAGTCGAGTCATATTATGAAACATAGAAGATGGTGAGATCATTGGGTTTATTGCCGTATCAAAAGATTGATGTTTGCCAAGACAACTGTATGATTTTCTGGAAAGAAACTTCGGACTTGATCAATTGTCGATTTTGTGGAAAAGATCGATTTTATTTGACATGAAATGGAAAATCGGTTCCGTTTCGTCGTATGTGGTATTTGCCAATTACAGACATGATAAAAAGATTGTATCAATCGGAGAAGACTACAAGCGACATGAGATGGCATGCCGAGCATTCAAGTCCTGACGGAGAAATGTGTCATCCCTCAGATGGTGAGGCGTGGAAACATTTTAACAAGGTATATCCTGATTTTGCAGCTGAGAGTCGAAATGTTTATTTAGGCCTTTGCACTGATGGTTTTAATCCATTCGGGATGTCTGGGAGAAATTATTCGTTGTCGCCAGTTATTATGACACCGTATAATTTACCACCAGATATGTGCATGAAGCGTGAGTTTTTGTTCTTAACAATATTAATTCCCGGGCCTAATCATCCGAAAAGAAGTTTGGATATATTTCTTCAACCACTAATTGAAGAATTGAATGAATTATGGAAAGGAGTTCCAGCGTATGATGTTTCGAGACGCAAAATTTTATATTACGAGGTGCTCTAATATGGACAATAAGTGATTTTCCAGCCTATGGTATGCTATCTGGGTGGACAACGCATGGTCGATTGGCTTGTCCATATTGCATGGAGGAAACAGATGCTTTTCAGTTGAAGTATGGACGAAAGACGAGTTGGTTTGATTGTCATCGCCGGTTTCTTCCTTCTGATGATACATTACGACGCAACAAGAGGAATTTCAGAAGGAATATAGTTGTGCGGAAATCTCCTCCTCCAATTTTGACCGGCGAAGAGATATTGTATGAACGACTTCTCGCTTTGGGTATTCCTAGGAGTATAGATTGCGGAGGAAACAATCATCCGAGAATTGATGGTTATGGAATTACCCATAATTGGTACAAGAAGAGCATATTTTGGGATCTTCCGTATTGGAAAAATCTGAAGCTTCGTCACAATCTTGATGTCATGCACATAGAGAAAAATTTTTTCGATAATATCATCAATACAGTAATGAATGTTACAGGAAAAACGAAGGATAACATTAAATCACAGAAGGATCTCGCAGAGTATTGCTCACGGAAGGAGTTACATATAAATGGAGATGGTAAAGCTCCAGTCCCGATATTCAGATTGTCTAATGAGGAAAAATATAAATTGTTGAATTGGTTGAAGGAAGACGTGAAATTTCCTGATGGTTATGCATCTAACATCGGAAGATGCGTCGATATTCATGGAGGAAAGTTATCAGGGATGAAAAGTCACGATTGTCATGTATTCATGCAACGACTACTTCCTATATGTTTTTCTGAATTGATGGACAAGCATGCACACGAAGCAATCGGAGGTAACATGATTATTTTATATAGTATATAATTAGTGATTAATAATTTATAGAAATATTAATTGTAAAATAAACTAATTAATATACTTGAATTTTCAGGTATTGGCATATTTTTTCGAGATTTATGTGCGAGAAACTTAAGCGTAGATGTGGTTCGTAGACTTAAAAGTAACATAGTTACAGTACTATGCAATTTGGAGAAGATTTTTCCACCATCATTCTTTGATGTTATGGAGCATCTGACAGTTCATCTACCACACGAAGCTGCATTAGGAGGTCCAGTTCAATTTCGTTGGATGTATCCGTTCGAGCGATTTATGTTTCATTTGAAGAAAAAAGCCAAACAAAAAGCTCGTCCAGAGGGTTCAATTGTTGAACAATACGTGAATGAGGAGATATCGTTCTTCACTTCTTACTACTTCGAACCACATGTTCAAACACGAAGTAGAAATCCAGACAGATGTTTTGATGGTGGTGTGACATTTTCATATCCAGTACCAGATGTTCCAGATATTTTTTGCGGCGTGGGTCGAACAGCTGGTAAGGCGAAAGAGATATGGCTATCACAACGAGATCTACACATCGCACATACATATGTTTTACTCAATTGTGAATATCTACGGCCTTTTGAAAGGTAATATCTTATAAATATATAGATTCAATTACGTATGCGTATTTTATTTGTAATATTAAAATAATGTTTCTGACATTATTCAGGATGTTCGATGATGTATTGAAGAATACATATATGAATATTGATGAAACTCAACTCCAAGAGCTTAAAGAAAGAGATTTCTCCACATGGATAAGACAATATGTAAGGGAATAATATATATATATATATATATTATTGTTAAAGGAACATATTTATATCGATGATTGTTTCATTTAATGCAGGTTGAGATTGGCAATCACCCGTTATGGCTACGCGAGCTTGTTAAAGGACCAACTCTAAAAGTTATGAGTTGGCCCATGTATTTTACACGTGGTTACAACTTTCATACATACGACCACGGAAAATTGAAGTCAACTATGAACTATGGTGTATGTATGAAAGGTGAAAGCTATTGTGAATCGACCGACAAACCAGATTTTTATGGGATTTTAAAAGACATTTTGCAATTGGAATATCCAGGAATTAATAATGCAAAAATTTTCCTTTTGATACCACGTATGTTATATTTTCGAATTAATATGTTGACTTATATTTGCCATTTTTTTGTAGGTTACGTTGGTCTAAGAGTGATGTTATTCCGATGTGATTGGTTTGATCCAAAAACGGTCGCGGAACAAGAATAAACAAATTAGGTGTCGTAGAAATTAATTCTACAAGAAGATATGCAAAATACGAGCCTTTTATTCTTGCATCACAAGCCGATCAAGTTTGTTA
>CM071866.1:24151823-24166432 GCA_036759665.1 Gynandropsis gynandra | reverse complement strand
GGGGGCCGCCCCCCGGCGTTCGGGATTTCCCCGACGGTGAACCGCCGTCCGGAAATTTTTTTAAAAAAAAAAGCTTTCCCGACGACTTCAGCCGTCGGGAAATTTCCCGACGGTGCTACGCCGTCCGGAAATTTGCCGACGGCAGAAGTCGTCGGGAAATTTCCCGACGGCGATTTCCGTCCGGAATTTCCCGACGGATTTCGAACCACCCTTTCAGTCCGAAATTGCGGACGGTTTGCGGACTGGATATGATTGCCGACGCTCGTTTGCGGACGGATCACGCCAGTCCCGAATCAGTCCCTAAATTCCATTGCGGACGGATTAGGGACTGATTCTTCAGTCCCGAATCTTTGTATTTCTTGTAGTGTATTTGACACATAAAGATCTAAATGTGATGAAAGAACATACATATGAATCATGGATGCAAAATTATGTAAAGATTTATTATCTTAAGTTTTTAATTATGTAAACTTTAAACGTTCATCACTAGCCATAATATTTATTTCATGTTTAAACTTGCAACAAAACTTATACTTTCTTGTGGACATGATCGAATGACTTAGTACCACTTCCTATTATGAGAATAATGAAATATTGACCTATTATGTTTACTCTTGGATACACATTTCATACATTTAGTCATGGTTCAAACATAAAGAAAAATAATTATGATATTTATGTAAAAGGAGAATTACTACAATGAATCTGAAAAACTAGACTTCACGATATTTTTATAGAGATTTTGCCGTACAAGTATCAAAACTTTGTTTAAGGTGATACTTTTTATAGTGATTGGTTCGATCCGAAGATTAGAAGAATAAATATAAAAAATAAGAGTGCAAGTTACGGTGTCCAAACATCATGTTAGTTTTGGAACTATCTTATCATCACAAGCTGATCAGATTGTTTTTATTTACATACGTTACACTAAAATAGAAAGTGAGAATTAGACTGTAGTTGTTAAAGTTCAATTGAGAGGTAACATTTTACTCGATGATTTGATGTAAAAGAAAATAAAGAGTCATTGTCTAAACTAAATAACTTATCATTGTTATACATCGAATAACTTGTACCTCGAAACGAGATAGACGTAATACTATATGCAAAGAGCGATGATGATGTGTAATGTAATTATAAAATAATATTAGAATAGTAAATCTTATTTTTCTATTTAGCATTCAACGCAATTGTGTTAACCATATCTTGCACTGTTGTTGCGTTGCACTAGTAACACACTTGTTACACTACCACAGTGGAAAGTTATAGTAACAATATTAAATGATATCATTTAATGCATCAACAAAGTTATGCTAGAAATGCAAGGTGCATTGGAATGTGTAAAGAACTAGTAGAAGAGTGGTATTTTCGGCCTCGCATGGTGTCTCATCATTATTGCACTACTTTTGTGATGAAATTTCTTAGATAAATCTAATGAGATTGCAACACAATTGTTTTGGTCAATTTCATAAACTCGAACCATCAGTTCATTCTCATTTATTCCCACAATTTTCATAAAATAAAATTTTCTCTCACTCGCTTTCTTGTCTTTCACCATGTTCAACATTTTTAGAAGGTATACTTTGAAACTTTAGTCTATTTCTATGTAGTTCAATTATTTTTTATACATATACATTGCTATGCATGAGTTTGTGGCAATTTTGGTGCAGCTAAATTCGGTTTAAGGTGTGGTTTGGTTTTGATAGGTTTAGCATTTGGTTTCATTATGAATTTTGGTTCGTTTTGAGTTTAGCTTATGTAATATTTTGGTTGGTTTATATTGGTTAAGGTCGATTTAGATAAGTTAAGGTTGATTTAGTTGGATTGGTATTGAGTTGATATTGGGGTTAGGTTAGGGATAGATCTGGTTATGGTGTATATTTAATTATTTTTTGGTTTGAACACAACATATCTCGTCGATCATATGATCGTGATTCGGGTAGTCCTTTCTCTTCATGGACTCCAAGTATTATGGAAAACCTAGACACTACGAGTGGTTCACAACCACGTAGTTCACTGTCGGTTCTATCTTTCCCATCGCTCCCCTTGATGTCTTCGCAACAAAAATCGAAAACATCGTTTTGTATCTCAAGAGTTCAAAACTTCAATGATTTGTTACGCGTTTTCGAGCTCACATCTTCACATTGGTTACATCTGAAAGAAGTGCCAACTCGGATGGTAAACCAATATAAGTTCTCAAGTATATCTAATTTAAATAATTATATTTAGTTTTATTTAATAATTCCTTTTATATTTTTTTTGAAGGTTTGATGGTAAACAATGTAACTCGGATGATAAATTTTTTAATAAGAATGGTACTGAAAAACCGAGTACTATAACTTACTTTATGATCGATGGAAAATTCTAGCGAAGAGGTGTCTCAAATCACTTATCATGAGCTAAAAGGAGAACTAGCTCACTGATCTCCATTTCCACAAAGGCCCTTCGAATTTCATCTCTCCTAATATCTAGGGAGATACTTGTCGCTCATTGGTCTAATTCGGAGTTTCTCGAGTGTAATGAAAAAGCAAAGAGAAGTCAGAAAACTCCCACTACAAAAAAAAATCCGTATTAGGGACGACTACAATCCTCTGCAAACGCGCGTCTCAAAAATAAAATTGTTCACAATCCGTCCGTATTTGCGAACGGAATAAATAGTCCGCAAACCGTCTGTAATTACGGACTGCATAGCCATCCGCAAATCGACGGGAAACGCGGTCTGGTCATGGACCGAGAAAGAACTTAAAGTTTGGGGACAGGTCGTGACCCTCCTTAATATTTGTAGATGGATCGGGACCTGTCCTTAATATTTGCGGACGACACTGTATCCGTCCGCAAATATTAAGAACGGGTCACTCGTTGCCAAACATTAAGGATGGGTTGCATTCCGTCCTTAACATTTACGGGCGAAACAGAACCGATTTTCCATTCCTTGTCAAATAAAACCGATCTTTTCCACAAAATCGACAATTGCTCAAATCTGAAGTTTCTTTCCAAAATATCATACAATTGTCTTGGAAAATATCAATCTTTTGATATGACAATAAACCCAATGATCTCATCATCTTCTTTGTTTCATAATATGACTCAACTACATTATTGTCTTCAGGCAAATAATCTCTTACTAATTGCAATATAGAATCCATGCAATTCTCAGAAAGATTATTTTCAGTCTTCAAATTCATCAAACGTGCAGATAGAGACAACCGTGAAAGATCACTTCTACAACCATCATAAAGTGGATGCCTAGCACTTTCTAACATTTTAAAAAATCTTTTCGCTTCTTCATTCTGTTCTTCTTCAATATTTTCATCTTCGTTTCTTTGAACGAATACATTTTGCACTATTTCTACATAAGGGTTCATTTCCACATCTTGAGAAGTCTTAAACACTTCAGGATATACAATACCCCTACTAAAATTTTCCACAATATTACTAGATCGTGGTGCAAACTTCTCTCCATGAGATAACCAAATAAAATAATTTGAAGTTAACCCTCTTAAATAAAGATGATTCCAAACGGTTCTCTCACTAATGAATTTTTCATTTTTGCATTTGACGCATGGACAAACCAACTTACCGGTTTCTCTATAAACTTGTTGATTTGTCGCCATCGTCATAAACTGTATAACGCCTTCTATAAACTCTTTTGATACACTTTGAGTTTTTGGATCAATTCTTCTATACATCCACTGTCTAGAAACGAAAATATTCGATCTCGACGATGATGCCATTATAATCAGAAACGATAACAAGATATGTAGAGAAATATATGAGAATTGTGTGTGAGAAACGGATGGAATGAGGAGAGGTTAAATAGATAATTTCTGGACTGATTAAGGACGAATTACGGACTAAGACAAATATTTTCCGACGAACCGTCCTGATACATCCCAAAATTTGTGGACGGACGATAATGTCGTCCGCAAATTTGCAGACGGAAGCTATTGTCGTCCGCAATTTGCGGACATCCTTGAAAGCGGTCTCCAATCCGCAACGTATCCTAAATTCGTCCTAAATCTGTCTGCAATCACGGACGATTTAAAGACCACATTCCGATCTGTAAATTTGCGGACGGATTAATGACGGATTTCTTTTTCCGTCCTTAAACCGTCTCTAATCCGTCTCTAAATTTAGGGACGACCCTTTCAGTCCGTAAATTCTATCTAAAAATAATCATTTTTTGGTAGTGTCCTGTTGCACCATAAATCTGACCCCTCTCTCACGCTTACAACTGATGCAAAATAATTCGAAAAAGTCTTGTACGACTTGATAAATAATATATTATGTTGAATCATAATTTATATGTGATATAACGATAATTGAGTATCACACACTTTTTTTGCGGTAATATTTGCCCATGGTGTCTACTGTGGGCACCGCCCTTGATGTAAAAAGTTATTATTGAAAAATGACGTTTCAATACCTTTCTTCCATTAGATTCGTATATATTGTAATTGAATAAGATTAAAAAAGGAAAAAAGCCAATAACTTAGCAATTTCCTCTAATAAAAGTTTACTTAGATACACTTATTGAAAAATAGATGTGCTTTGTCTTGTTCATATTGAAACCTAATAGGTTTTCCCCATTTTACGGGCCATGGTGTGTTAGCTTTTTGTACGTCTATAATAACTTATCGATTACAGGAAATTTCCATGAAGAAAGCTTTGAAAGAGGTTTTTCAAAAGGAGAAAGACTTTGGGCGTGAGCATGCGTTGACCAAAAGTCAACCTCTTCTAACATAGGGGCATATATATTGTTTACCCGCCTCATGCGGTGCTTTATTTTTCTTAGATTTTGAATTCCTATATGCACGATTTTTTTAAAAGCGAAACACTTTATTTCATCGGTATATATTTATTTTTTAGTTTTAAAAATCATAGATTAGTATAATTTAATATAATTAAATGATTGATTATTGTAACACGTTTTAAAGAAATTTCAGATTTTAAACTAATATATGATTTATATTAGAACATTTTTTGTATTGACAGTGTATATTACATTTGAGTTAGTCAAATTTAGCGGTATAACTAAGCAACAAACCGAATAGAAAAATAAGTTTAAAATATTTTGTATAATTATTATATAAACTTAGAAAGGGACCTTCAAAAATATTCTCGTAGGGTCTCATAGGGTTAAGGTATTTCAAAAATACCCTTCATTGAAAAAAAAGTTTCAACTTCAAATCTATCTTTAAAATATTGATAATTCCATATTACCCTTGTCGACAATTTTTCTCTCTCCTCTAGAGCACCTCTATTTCTCTCTCTCATGTGGTGCGAAAATTAATGTTCCCCCACACCACAACAGATTCGGCGAGAGTAGCTTGAATTCGACATCAAATTAGCTGCCAATAAGTTGAAATCGTTTGTTGTCAACAAAGAAGCTTGCAATTAAGCACGTTCTGCGGAAAAATCAAGTATGTATAGTGAATTTTTCGTGTTTCTCTTGTGTTTATTGCAATTATTGATAACGAGTCTAAACGAGTCATATTTATTACAATGTCAAAGGTCACAGAGTGGGTCACAGAGTCTCATCGAGGGGTTAAAGGGATCAAAGGTCGTCGTAGGGGTATAAGGGTAAAGGGGTCGCAAAGGGTTAAAGGGTCGCAAGGGTCTAAGGGTCGGATAAGAAAGGGGTCGCAAAGGGTTCAAAGGGTGGCATGGGTCCAAGGGTCACATGAGAAAGGGGTCGCAAAGGGTTCAAAGAGTCGTAGGGGTCCAAGGGTCGCAGAGGTAAAGGGGTCGCATGGGAAAGGGGTCGCAGGGGTCCAAGGGTCGCATGGGTACAAGGGTCGCAAAGGGGTACAAGGGTCATAGAGGTACAAGGGTTGCAAAAGGGGTACAAGGGTCGTAGAGGGGTCAAAGGGTCGCAGGGGTACAAGGGTCGCAGAGGGGTTAAGGGTTACACGGTCGCACTGGATCACAGAGTCTCATTGAGTCGCACGGTCGTAGTGGGTCACAGAATTTACCCCTCTTTTTATGTTTTTGTTACAGGTGTAATGGATACAGTGGATGAGAAAATCACACGGATTTATATTTTGTATGATGGTAAATGGGGAAAAAACCCAAATGGAGAATCGGAATGGGTTGGTAGAGTTCAGGAAAACCAGAGAGTATTTTTCTTACGTCATCCGGTTAGTCTGACATACCAGCAATTGATTGATGAGTTATGCGCAGAGATGATGGTGAGAAATAATACAACGATGTTGAAGTTAAGTTATTTGCCCAATATTTGTGAAAATAGGAAGCCGGCATATATAATGAATGACAAAAATCTTATTTATTATCTGTTCGATCGCATAAGAGGAATTCAACCACTGCTGTATGTCGAGATAGAATCGGTAAGTGTGAATCGTGAAATCGAAATTGAGAGGGAAATTGAGCCACTAATTCCTGCTTTTGGAAGCATTGCTAAAGAAGGTGAGGATCGAGGTATTGTAGATTATGATGACTGTGCTATTGTAGGTCTAGATAACAAAAGTAGAGTTGAGAGTAATCCAGAAACAATAGATATTTTGGATTCGGATAATTCTGATAGTGAACATACAAGCGGGTTAAGAGAAGATGGTGGGTATGCCATGAATGTGGTAGTTGATGGAGTTGTTTGTGGCAGTAATAAAGTTGATTCTGATGTGCCAAGAAAGCATAAGTATGGTGATGGTGAGAAAACTCGGAAATGGTAGTTCACAATAGCGAAAATAATATCTTCGAGTTCGAAGATGGATTGGATCTTAAAATTGGGCAAGAGTTTGATAGCAAGAAGGATGTAGAAGCATTTGTAAGGAAGGGTTCAATCGAAGCTTCGTTTATGCAACATTGAGATCTGATACGAAGCTGTGGGAAGTACGATGCAAGTTTGCCGGAAGTGGCTGTAAATGGAAATTACGCGTGACAGCAGTCCCGAATTCCAAACGATTTAGTGTGAGAACACACCATCCCATTCATAACTGTTCACCTGTACCTAAACGGACCGAAGCTACAAAGGGTACAACGCAAATGGTTAAGAATTATTTGAAAGAGGAATATTCCAGAAATTATGAAACACCTCCAGCAAAAGAATTGATGGCTCGTATAAAAGCAAAATACGATGCCAATGTATCGTATTTGATGGCATTAAGAGGCAAATGCGGTGCTCAAAAGGATATTCGTGGTGATGACTTTGAATATTATAGGAGGCTTCCAGGGTGATAGCACATGTTTATACAAAGAAATCCCGCAAGTTGCAAATCTTCAGGTCGACATTGATGGGAAAAGCTTCAAATACCTTTTTATTACTTTCGGAGCGACTATAAAGGGATGGAAATACATGCGTAGATTGTGGCGACCACGCAAGATGGTGAACATCACCAATATCCTCTTGCATGGGGAATAGTCGACAGAGAGAAGGACGAATCATGGACGTGGTTTATGTCAAGATTGAAAGAGGTGATACCGGACGAACATGATGTCCTTGTGATATCTAATCGCCATAAAAGCTTGATCAAAGCACTAAACCAAGTGTATAAAGAAGCTGATCATGGTTTTTGTGAACGTCATATATCGCAAAATATAAAGAGCTACGTCAATAAAGGCCGTCTTAGAAAGACTTCAAAGGGTGATACTGTGGCGGAAATGTTCTTCAAATGTGCAGCAGCATACACGGAGAACGAATTTGAAGTGCTATTGAATGATTTGAAGGCCTATTACAAAAATGACTTTTGTGACTTTTATAACCTCTGTGACCCTTGTACCCTTTGCGACCCTTGCACCTCTGCCACACTTGTACTCTTTGCGACCCTTAGACCCCTGTGACCCTTGTGCCACTGCGAACCTTGTGCCCCTGCGACCCTGGTACCCCTGTGACCCTCGTACCCCTGCGACCCTCGTAACCCTGCGACCCTTATACCCCCTGCGACCCTTGTACCCCTGCGACCCTCGTACCCCTGCGACCCTCGTACCCCCTACGACCCTTGTACCCCTACGACCCTTGTACTCCTTGCGACCCTTGTACCCCTGCGACCCTTGTATCTCTGCGACCCTTTAACCCCTCTACCACCCTTGTGACTGTTGTGACCTTTGTGGCCATTTTGACCTTCTGACCTTTGCGCAGGTATCCTAATGTTGCAAAGTATTTGGAGAAAGAGGAACTTGATCCCATTAAGTGCGCAAGATGCAAATTTAAGAGGGAAATGTACAACTTATTAACCACTAATGGCGGCGAGTCAATAAATTCAACTTTGAAGAAGTAAAAAAAATTTACGATCCTAGGGCTTTTAGATATTTGTTTGGGAAAGACAGCAGAATGGTTCAATAGGTATAGGTTAGAAGCAGCTACCTGTGATGATTCTCAAAAGTTAACACCTTACATTGAGACAACATTACATGAACGGTTTGGACAAGCATCCGAGTATGATGTTATTGAATTGAACAGTCTAAGTGATGAGTATGAGGTGAGAAATGAGATGTGTAGAAAATTGGTAGTGAGTCTTCAAAAAAGAACGTGCGAATAAAAAATGTTTAATGTCGATAAGTATCCATGCAGTCACGAAATTGCGGCAGCACATAAGGTTGGTAAAGGTCACAAGATACCAGATCTATGTTCAAACTACTACCTTCGGAAGACATGGCATTTGGCATACCAAGAAACCGTGTATCCGGTTCCTAATTGCAGTGATTGGGACATTCCTCCTGAAGTGACTGAATTTATGATTCTACCTCCTATACTGGCTCAGAAAAGGCAAAGCGGGAGGCCTAAAGAGAATCGTTATCCTGGACCCGGTGAGGCTCAGAGATGTACCCTATCTTCATCGAGACAAACCACGTCTGCTTCGTCGAGACAAACCACATCTTTGTCGAGACAAACACCGTCTTCTTTGTCGATACAAAATCCATTTTGTCGAGACAAACCCCATGTTCATTGTCGATACAAACCCCATCTTTAAAAGCCAGCATCACTGACAGTGTTTGGAATGTGACAACCGAGACAACGCCGACTTCAAAAAAAAAAAGAAAGGTTTGTTAGTTTGTAATTGTGTAATACTCAATTATTTGTATTATTTTGATTAAACCTTTTATGACTTTCATCATTATAATTTGATAAATTCTTCATTATAATTTGGCCCATGCGACCCTCAATTGGATTAAATGAGAACTCGTCCGACTCATGCGACCTCATGCGAACAAAAATAACTCATGCGACCAATGCGACTTCATGCGAACAAATATGACCTCATGCGAACAAATATGACTCATGCGACCAATGCGAACCTCAATTGGATTAAATTAGAACCCATCCGACATTTTATCATTGTTAATCCGTAAATTCGTCAATTTCGTATGTATTGATCCTTATATGCGACCATACGACCCATGCCATTATCAATATATTTGAGTTGTATACGTCTAAATTAGAATCAATATAGATAATAATATAAATAATATCGACATTTGAAAACAATGTTGAATGTTTTTTTTGAAATTTTGTCTAACTCATTCGACGAGAATTTAAAACAATGCTATCGCTTTTGAAGAACATGAATTGGTTATACACAACTCAACTAGGGACACATGGTTCATAATCTGTTTTAACCATTGATTGACGTTGTAAATGTATTGTTTTGATTGGTTTTTTTTACATTTTATCATTATAAACACGTAAATTCGTCGATTTCGTATTTATTGATCCTTATATATGACCGTGCGACCAATGTGACCCATGCGACCCTCAATTGGTATTAATTAGTTTGACATTTTAAATGTATTGTTTTGATTGTTTTTTTACCTTTTATCATTGTTAATCTGTAAATCCGTCGATTTCGCATATATTGATCCTTTTATGCGACCATGCGACCCATGCGACCCATGTGACCTTCAATTGGCATTAATTAGTTTGATGTTTTAAATGTATTGTTTTGATTGTTTTTTGACATTTTATCATTGTTAATCTCTAAATTCGTCGATGTCGTATATATTGATCCTTATTTGCGACCGTGCGACCCATACGACCCTCAATTGGCATTAATTAGTTTGACGTTTTATCATTATACACCCGTAAATTTGTCGATTTCCCATGTATTGATCCTTACATGTGACCATGTCACCCATGCGACCCGCCAAAAATTCTGTAACCAAATTTCCCGCCGAAGTTTTCATCATATTTGAAAAATTTTAATAAAATAACATATGCAGGTCATGTCTTTTCATCTGACGGCGATTCGGTATCCAGGTCATGTCTTTTCGAATTACAGTTGTTTCCTTTTTTACAATAACGACACACACTCTCTCTCTCTAACTCTCATTCCATCAATTTTTCCGAAAATGTTACATTTCCTTCTTTCTTTAGAGAGATTTTCCGCGCTATCTGGAAGAGAATTACATTATAATCTTCTTCATCAGTCTCTCTGTCGGTATGTTACATATAGAGAATGTAAATATTTGACTTGTTTTTTCGTTTTTTGTTACAGGACATCCCAAAGATATTCTTCGATGATTATATTTACGGGGAAAAGCGGGACAACAACACGACAATGCTTAAATCGAATGGGTCTAACATAAGATGGGAAGTCAAGTTGGATGGCTCCTGATTCACTGATGGGTGGAAATATTTCTCTAACGACCTAGACTTAAGTATTGGGGATTACTTACTTTTCACTCACGAAGGTGACATGGTCTTTCACGTCACCTTCGCCACTCCTGCTCCGAGGATTTGATGAGAAAATGTGGTACCAGTCACTCGTTCGAATCTGGCCGCAGATGCATTGGTAAGTGACTTCAATACGGTTTTATTCCTTGCATGGGTATGGATTTTCACGATTTTTATTCCTTTCTATGGATGTCGCAAACACTTCCGATAGGGTTTGCGAGGTCGAGTGGTCCTTGTGATAGACGATGTAAGATATATCTGATCCTAGGATACTCCACGGCTTGGGAGAAAGATCTAAGGCCCGTGGCACGTGGTGGCGCTTCCACCAGAAGGGGTTGGAGAAAGTTTTGTCTCGATCATCGACAGACCGATGGTTGTACCCTCGTCGTCCAAATATAAGAGAATGGACCAATACCCGTGCTTCAATTTTTCCCTAAAATAGGGTCTAACAATAACAATGTTTGATTTTCAGTTGTGTTTTGTATTTTGATGGTTTTATTGAACTTGAACATTCATTTGAACTTGAACTTTCATTTTGCAATGATTCAATAGTGAGTATTATTTTTAGTGTCGCTGTTTTTGTGGATTTACTATTCTTGTAACAAGGGTCGCAAGGAACAAGGGTGGCAGAGGGACAGGGGTCGCAGGGGTCCAAGGATCGCAGAGGGATAAGGCTCGCATGGGTCCAAGGGTCGCAGAGGGACAAGGGTCGCATGGATCCAAGGGTCGCATAGGGACAAGGGTCACAGAGGGATAAGGGTCGCACGGGTCCTGCGATCCTTTTACCCCTGCGACTGCTTTTATTATTATGAAAAATATCAATGTACTAAATATTTAAAAAATATCAATGTACCAAATATCAAGTTAATCTCAGGGTGACGGGATACATTTTCCATTGCTAAATACATCAATAGCAGTGCAAATCATTACGTGCTTTCATTACCGAGGCTTCTAAGTATTTGTAGGAGTAAACACCACAATCATTCCCGCTTTCGTTCTGTATACCTTCATAATACTTATATTTCCAATTACCTTCTCCAGAAGCCAAAGAAGGAAACCTTCCGAGAATGAACATCTTGGGGATAGCTTTTCTTAGATTCTCAATCACTAGATCTATATGCGTTTCCTTAAGTCTCGTCAGGTAGTCGTATACCGTGATGCATCGGGTTTTGAAATCCACTTTGATGGCTACCCAATGACATCCTATATATATACTACCGATCGATGGAATGTTTAGAACCGCGACAAAGCCTTCGAAAGCACTCATTGGTTCTGTACTTCTGAATGGATACTTGCCATTCAAACAATCACTAAGAAATTCCGGCAAAGTGTCCATATTCTCGTACGACCAGAGCTTGAGGATCTGCGTGAAAAGCATACGATAAGCGTAAAGTTTCTTAAATATCGCGGGCAATGTCTTCATGCGACAATACTGCATCAACAACGCCTCCTCCAATTGCTACAAAAATAAAAAAAATTACATGAATACATATGACACAAAATGACCTCTGTGACTTCGGGTTTAAAATAACTTACATCATCTTCAAGCCATACATTGGGCGTTAATATAATCTTCCAAGACTCTGGCCTTCAGGGAGTACTAGATCAGATTTCCACCAACTCTCATGTCAAGGTTTCGTCAGGAACATATATAGAGCAGTCAATCTTTCACCGTTTACGTCAATGAATGAAGGTTCTCGGGTTATCGAGCCCTTTTCTAATCCTTTGGGCGTCAACCAGAACGAAGGTTCTTCATCCACCTTTTTATCGGGTTCTTGAACCACTTTTTTTTTTCAGGTTCTTTAACAACCTTCTTTTCGGGTTCTTGGACTCCACCAACATCTTTCCCTTGCCCTCTCCTTCGCATTGTTCTTGCTCTTTTCACCGGCGGAGGTCCAACATATGCCTTCCGTGGTCTAAAAACTCATTTACGTACCGGTGGAGGTTCAACTATGGCGCAGAATCCTTCGATAAAGGTCCAGTTTACTTTATTAAACATATGGCGACCAATGCGATCCCGCGACCTATGCGACCTATGCAGGCCTACGACCTATGCGACCTTTTGTGACCCATTCGACCCATACGACCCATTCGACCTTTTGTGACCCATTCGACCATATGATCCATTTGACCTTTTGTGACCCATTCGACCTATACGACCCATTCGACCTTTTGCGACCCATTCGACCCATACGACCAATGCGACCTTTGTGACTCAAAAGATCGTACTTACTTGGTGGAACCTCCTTATCCTTAGAGGGGACCTCTTCGAGAGGATCCACTGTAGTATCCTCGGAAGGAACCTCCTTATCCTTAGAGGGGTCCTCTTCGATAGGACCGACTGTAGGTTCCTTGGAAGGAACCTCTTTAGGGGCGACCTCTTCGACATGACCGACTATAGGTTCCTCGGAAGGAACCTCCTTAGGGGCGCCCTCTTCGATTGGACCGACTGTAGTTTCCTCGGAAGGAAACTCCTTAAGGGCGCCCTCTTCGACTGGACCGACTGTAGTTTCCTCGAAAGGAACCTCCTTAGGGGACCCTCTTCGACTGGACCGACTGTAGTTTCCTCGGAAGGAACCTCTTTAGGGGCGCCCTCTTCGACTGGACCGGCTGTAGTTTCCTCGTCAACGACTTCATCGACAGTAACCACTGAAGCATCTGCATAAAATTACTTCATTCATTAGATGCGACCCTTCTACTTATACGACCGTGCGACTTATGCGTCTTTTACGACCCATGCGGCCCATGCCGACTCTCGATGGAAATTGACTTAAATGAAGTTT
Source organism: Gynandropsis gynandra (assembly GCA_036759665.1). Lineage (NCBI taxonomy): Eukaryota > Viridiplantae > Streptophyta > Magnoliopsida > Brassicales > Cleomaceae > Gynandropsis > Gynandropsis gynandra. The sequence continues at coordinate 24,153,025 of CM071866.1, read as the reverse complement.
TTCACTATTTATTACTTACTTGGTGGAACTTCATTAGGAGCAACGACTGCAGTAACCTCTTTTGAAATGTATTCAGTTAGAGGAATGGTGGCGGCAGATGCAATATTTTCAATTAATTTCAAAATGTTTGTCAAATCCTTTTCTGAGCCATCTCCAGAGTCATTTTCAGACTCTAACTCAACCGGCTCTTCGTTTGGCACTGGATATGGATGTTGAAGGAATTCATCATCTCTAACACTACCGGAAGATTGGTTTGTGGTGCTTGCATCTATCTCGGCAGATTTTGATTTTGCCTTTTCAACACCTTTGGGATTTGCCGCCTCTGCTTTTGTATTAGGCAAATGAAAAACGACATCCCTTAGAAGATCTCTGACAGCGTTGATGATTCTTTTCTCCGAATTTTTTATTTTCTTCACTAATTTCTGCTCTAGTGTCAGACGGACTGCAGCTTCTTTTCCTTCAGCTCCATCTTCATCCTCACCTTCATCCTCACTTTCTCTTTCAGCTTCAGCTACGGTATCAGCTTCAACATCACCATCTCTTTCTTCATCACCTTCACCATCAGCTTCATCATCTTCAATCTCTATCATTTTTTCACCCACGCTCTTTTTCCGCTGAGTCTCCTTTCCTTTCCCCTTCTTTTTATCATCAAGAACTGATTTTCGCGTCAGCAGTTCTTGCTCACGGATGTCCTCCCAACAAATACCCTTTGGATTTCTACGAATATGTTCTATCCATATCTAAACATCGGGGTCATGGAATCCCTCATAGTCGTCCAGATCAAAAACTAAACCTACCTCTTCGTGTTCAGCACGAAGAATACTTCGAATATCCTGAAAAACAAAAAATAACCATTATTACCCTCTGACCCTTGTTTTCCTTATGACCCTTGTGTAATTGTTACCTTAGAGTCTCCGATCAGCCTTATCACGTCTACATACTTCAGGTTAATACTGGATTTAACCATCTTCTTGCACATTCTTGGGCATGATGGATCCGCATCCATAACATCAACATACCATCCCTTTCCGCCCAAACTAAGGATGGTTTCGAAAGGAAGTAACTGCAACATCAAAACAAAATGATAAGAATGCAAAAAGTACGTAAACATTCAAGTTATTCGAATAATACATACAACTTACCATTAGTGGGATCATGAAACCACCACAATACCATTTTGGTTTCGTTGATTCCCCGCTAAC
>CM071866.1:24119074-24151735 GCA_036759665.1 Gynandropsis gynandra | reverse complement strand
GCAAGTATCCACAATCTTCTCGAATGTGTAACGCCCCCATGAAAAGCGTTCACAAAATTCCAAGTCATCAACCATGTCAATGCGATCATGGCTGATAGAGTTTTCTGATGAAGGCTTCTGAGTCATAACTTGCGCCAACGACATCAAAGTTGCCAACCTCGTCCGGTTATCGGCATTCTTCGCCTTCACAAGCTTTCCAATGATTTGTGCGGGAGTCACCTTTCCACGACCGAAATTGCTTGAATGTATCACCCCTTTTGGACTCCTATCCTTTGGGATATGGTCCACAGTTCAATCCAGAAAGTAGTACGTGCTCCACTATAGAGTACCGGATGGGAACACCGTTTAAGACAAACCACAACTCCTTCTTGTCCCGTACAATCACAAAGTGATTGAGGAGGATAGACATTTGAACCTTAGTCAATGTGGAGTCACATTGGAAATGGAATAAATGCTTACATTGTGATTCCTTGTCGAAGTAATGCAACTCGTATTCGTCTAAGATTCTTTTCATCTTCGTTATTGTCTCGTGAGGATAACACTTGGTGGTCATCTTTGGCATTTTGTCCATGTGCTTGAATTCATACACAAACTTCGGCTTTGGCGCCATCTGTAAAATGACCAAAATTAAGAATACATTATACTTCTACTGACTCAAGTGATCTGTGCGACTCAACCGACCAATGCGACTCAACCGTGCCATGCGACTCAACTGACCCATGCGACTCAACCGACCCATGCGACCCAAACTGACTCACTGAGACTACCGACTCAAACGACCCTTAGACCCCCTGCGACGCTCAAGTGACCATTGCGACCCAAACCGACTCACTGAGACAACCGACTCAAACGACCCTTAGACCCCCTGTGACGCTCAAGCGACCATTGCGACCCAAATCGACTTACTGAGACAAACGACTCACTGAGATTCGACATACTCACTGACACTCATACCTATTTCAAATCAATAAACCATTTTGGGACTCGACAGCCTACAAAACCCTAGAAATCGACACTCAACCGACCATTACGACCCAAACCGAGTCACTGAGAGAACCGACTCTTGCGACTCAACCGACTCACTGAGACTCAACAGACTCATTGACACTCACACCCATTTCAAATCAATAAACCATTTTGGGACTCGACAGCCTGCAAAACCCTAGAACTCGATCTACTTACACTTATTGACACCATTGAAGATTTATTCGTGCTCCCTTCTTCACTGATGTTGCTGCTGCTGATTCTAGCCATTTCTTTCTTGCCAACTTCAAATCAATCCCTCTCAGGTTCGAAATCACTTGTTCTTTCTTGCTTTTGACACGGTTTGACAGTTTTCACGTCGAAAAACTGCAAAACGTGGGTTTTTTCACGTTCAAAAATTAAGAGTAAATTTGTCTTTTCTCCAGTTTTTTTTCCGATTAAATAATTATTTTAGGGAAGGGTATTTTTGAATCGTTTTAACCCTATGAGAGTATATCTGATATTCCGCCAACTTACAAAGCATAGATAATAAAACAAAGGTAAATAAATCAAAGCCATATCAATAAAGCAATTGATATTCTTGGATTCAAGTCTTCCGTAAACAAACCTAACAACATCTATATCTTTGGCCAACAAAAAATATTGTTTAGAAAACATTTGAACATTATTAAAATATATATATATATATATTATCAACTTATTTGTTGTAGAATTTTTTGATTATCTTAAATTTCTCATTAGTGTAAATTTTTGTTTACGTTGTAGACATAAAGAGTCAAAGTACCTGGATATTTTTAAACCAATTCATAAATAAAAAAACTTATAGTTTTATATGAATTTTAATATATATATATATATACTAAATGTATATTACATAAAATATAATAGGACTTACCAACAACCAACTTATGAATCACAAATGTGACCATCATCATAATTTTTTAAAGTGAAGTATTTTCCATGTTGCATTCATCCAAGCAATTACAATTGTTTCATATGATGAGGCAAATGAGATAGTTTACAGATATGTATGACGAAAGATTCTTATTACATAGTTAATTATTTATTCATAAATCATATATGATTATGGCAAAAAATGCAATAGTAAATTTTATTATGCATAAGAACGCAATTAATTTGGTAGTCCATCGAATATTTCTCGGTAGATAATATTTGTTACGGATGTCCTATCGATTGAACTTTCACCGAGGTTTAAGATTTTGAACCCAGATTCTGAAGTCACCGTTGATGATGAAATATACAAATGTCCATGAATGAATATCGACTTTGTTGAATACATGCCTTTTCAATTCATACTTTGTCCATGATTTTTCTTTATCGTTATTGTATAGTCTACCCTGACCAAAAATTATGTCCTATGTAATGTGAAAGGTATCCTAGAATCGGTCTGCTATAAAAAATTCTAGGAATAAGGACCTTGGTACGAGTCTACATCCCCGTGATAATCTCAACCTCTAGCACTGTTTTTGTAATTAAGTGACCATCAATCGTATTATATTACATATGCTTTCTTTTTAATTGCGATTTCTCAACATAATTATTAGTGCACTGATTTATAAATAAAGCTTATGTTTTGAAAAAGTTTCGAAATCTAGAAAGTTGAGGTATTCTATAGGGTAAAGTGATTTGCAATAGTTTGTTAGGGCATTTTCAATTCCAATTGTGTCTGAGCTGAAGTAAACAGTCATATTTTTCAAAAGCCTTGATAAGAGTTATAAGGCCTAATCCCAATGAAAACAATATTATATTTTTAATTAGGGTAACTAGGGAAAAATAAGAAAAGAAAAGGAGACCCGTGCGGAGGCGGAGGAGGAGGAGGAGGAGGAGGAGCAGGATGCGCTAATAATAATAACAATGTAACATATCATTCATATTATGAAATCATGTATAAATGATTTAGATTATAATTTATACATGATGATGATGATGATGAGGAGGAGGAGGAGGAGGAGGAGGAGGAGGAGGAGGATTTGCCAAATTTTCGTCGTGTTCTTTGTGGTGAGTTCTAATCGAGATTATGGTAGATCTCTAGATATTTTCTTGCGATTGTTTCCTCGATTTGAAGATTTATTTTATGGACATCGATAAATTGAATTGATCCGTAATAAGAGAAAATTGATTTGTGATGGTGTTAATGATATCACCAGGAATCGTTAAGTCATCGTGGAAAAATTAAGGTCATGATCTTTTCCCATTAAATTTTGTTTTTTGGTTGATTATGGAGAAATTATTACGTTTAAATGAGATATGGTTACAATACAATTTTTAGGAAATTCATAATGAGGAATTGAGAGGATATAAGTGAAGCATGTACTCGAATCTAAAATCATCAAATTATGATTGATAGCATACATCTGAGTTGATTTTTGGTGAAATTAAAGTGGTTGGATATGATCTAAAAATTGACATTCGGTCAGGTGTCGAGATTAGAGAATGTGGATATTTTGGTTTCAGTGATAGAGTCGAGTGAACATCTTGTCTAGTGTGCTCGATCGAGTGATTTCACACTCGAACCTTCAGAAGAAGGCGTTTGCGCGCGTGTCGGTGAGAGTTGTCACGTGAGGAGTATCGAGTCGACAACGTTACTATTACGACACTTGGATCAGGGTCAACGTCGTATTGTGCTAGGATTGATGTAACCTTTCGAGCGACGAAGCGCTGTAGTTACTCAGATCAGTGGATCTGTTGACGTCTTATCAAATTGGGGTTGTGGTAACCTTTCGAGCGATGGAACGTCAAGTTAGTTTGATCAGTAGATCTGCCAGTGTCGTACCGTGTTTGGGTTGTGGTAACCTTTCGAGCGACGAAATGCTGTATTACACAGATGGCCGGAGTACGTTGCGACCTTTTGAGATCTTCAATGTGCTGGGATCCTTTGGACTTTGCGAGCATATGCTCGAGCTAGATTCATGTGAAGTCTGTGTGTTATGATCCGGTGTGGTACTAGTTTTAGACTGTGGATACTCAGTCGGGTTGGGTAGAGTTATTTATGTGTCTATAGTGTGACAAATATTTATTCTATATTACACATTTGAGAGTAGGAGAATACGTGGCACGAAGTGCGTGCATGTATTGATCTCAATGAGTACGTCTTCGTACTCACCCCTTTGTGGGTTGTCATGGATGGGCAGGTTATAGCAAGGATGAAGATCACATAGGTTGAGCAGTATCAGAGGTTACAATGAATTTATGGGAGATGTGTGCATGAGGTCTCGATAAACTTTACCTTATATTTTGTATTTATTTTGATTATGTTTTTATATGTTTTCTTCCGTTATATGGTTCGAACCATCTTCAAGTTGAATTAAGAGTATTGATTATATTATGTAATCGTGTTTGAGTGATGACACATGTAGCCACCTCTTTGAGGTGATAGTGGACACTCCTAGTCCCGAGGTTGTTCCGGGATAGGGATGTTACAAATTTGTATAAGAGCCTAGTTGTCTTTTTTTTGTTTTATTATTTTCATGGGATTTCAAAGTGTTTCGTGAAATTTTTAATTTAGTAACGAGACTATAGCATGCATGGCTTGAAGTTTCAAGTTAGGTTTCTATGTCATGGAAAGCTAAATGGCTAACTGTGTTTTGTGGAAAGTATCGAGGATGATGGTTAGTTGACTCTTTTCATAGAGTGGATAAAGACTCATGGGTTATTATGAAGGTTAGAGAGCGGGATGTAAAGAGGCGCTGTAAAGGAAATCTTGGAAGAGTTACAAATGGAAAGGGAAGAACATGACCGATAAGAGAATTTGTGGATACTATTATCACCATTGAAAACACTGCTACCAAATACGCTTATAAATAACAGGCAAGTGAAGATGTCAGCATACTTCTATGTTGTGAATCATGAGACTAGATTCAATAGTAAGATATAATGTAGATGTATGATATCTTCAATAAGGGGCATGAATAAATTATTCGACTTAGAAGGAACTGTCAATTATCTAGATATTGATTAGAGAGATTAAGTTAGATATTGTGTTCTGATATTTGGTGGGTGAAGGTATTTGCTTGTGAAATGAAATCCAAAGGAATGTCCAGAGCATTGATTTCCTTGGGTTAAGTTCAAATAACCTTTTACTGAAACATGTGTCGCACAATGTGTGTAGAGTGATGGAGTTGGCGTTCCTACACTTACGCATGGTCAACACATGTTGGTAAATAATGCATCTAGAATTCGGATGAAAGATTGAAATGATCAGGTATGAATCATTGTTCGAGATACTCTAGAAGCTCATTTAGTACAAAAAGGACTCATCGAGAAGGATATCTTAAAGTTTTCAAATACAAAAAGAAAAAACAAGTCATTCGACAAATTTGACAGAGACATAATCAGATAGAGTGATTCATATTTCCAATCGTAGTTATTCGAAGTGTTCATGCTATCACTGTAAAAGAGAACATGTTAGACAATGCTAAGGATAGATAGAGGAGTAGGATGCTTATGATATGACAATTTTGAAGATCAAATTTGTAAGTGTACTTAAAAATTAAAAGAATGAGTTATATATAAGAAAAATAGAGCTAAGAGCACGCACCAACGTGTACGGTCATGCAATCAAGTGTATACACAACGAGAGACTATCAAGAATCCACAAAGCTAAAAAAACTTGGTCTATCGTCGGATCGATAATCTTGGGAGGCCTACCTACTCACATGTTTTTTACAATTCCACATAGTTTTGTGAAACCATCGATGGATAATCAGTTACAAATTAAGGAGATTCAACAAATAAGTTTCAAGTGCATACTCTAGAGAGTCAAAATTTAGACCCTCAAAAATTTTTCAATGGATGAGGTATACGTGGTCATAAAAAATAAGATAAACTAGTCTTTAGTGTTAGTTGTACCAAAATTAAGATTTTGAGTTTGGTATATACGTAGTGTATGTAGATGCATCAAGGACGAGGTTATGATGCTTATATAAGGAGATAATATGATTAGTCAATTTATTAGAACAATGCGTAAACATGAATAGAATTAGATGCTCATGATGTGGAAATGTGTATATTGTCCTTGTGTTAAAGAATTGGATGACATACTTTACAATGATAAGGTATATATTGTTCAGGCTACAAATGTTTGAAGTATATATTCACAAAACCATAGATGAATTTGTGTAAAAGAAGGTGGATTGAGTTTGTTGTAGGCTACGAGATAGCATCACATAGCACCTGTAAAAAAAACTAATATCGTTGCAGGTACGTTGAGCCACAAGAGAGTTGAGATATGGCTATCCAAGAGTTCAATGATTTGATTAATCAGATAAGTGTTCGAGATAAACGATAATATAGACTGAGGCAGAGAGTGTGGGGTTTGAGATAAACGTTTCAAAAGAGTTAGGACGCAAAGTGTGTATGAGTATCGCGTATCGTTCACTAACAGATGGACAATCAGGGATAACTATAAGGACGTTTGAGGAACTATTACAAGCATATGGATTAGAGTGGTTTGCTAGTTGGGTGAATCATTTACCGCTTGATGAGTGTGTACAATAATAGCTATCATGCTAGCATTGGGATGCCACCATATGAAATATTATATGGGCGACCATATCATGCTCCTTTGTGTTGGAGAGAGGTGGGAGAGAGATCTATCTTCAAACCAGAGATTGTCAATGAGACTATCCAAAAGTTGAGAATTGTTAAGATAATGAAGGCGGCTCAGGATCATTATAGGGGTTATGGAGATTTAGAAAGAAAAAACGTTGAGTTTAACATTGGAGATATAATATATTTGTGAGTTCAAGCGAGGCGAGGCAAATAAAATGGGAGCCGAGTGAACAAGCTATCACGACGGTTCACGGTGCTATTGGAGCTTCCCTCATCTTTAGAGGGGATGCATGATGTGTTTCATTTATCGTTGATGCGTAACTGTTTATGAGTAATATATGAAATACTCATAGAATCATAGATAACTTTAAAAAGGATTTTTCATATGAAGAACATTCGTTGGTTTACCAAATAATAGTTAAGACGTAAGCAAACCGATGGTAAAGGTCGTGTGGAAACATCATGGCGTGGAAGAAATAACATGGGAATTAGAAGAGAAGATAAAGTATGAGTATCTAGAGTTGTTTGAAGATGAGTAATATAGTTCTTCTATGCATTGAATGCAAACATCACTGGAATAATTAGAGGTTTTGAATTTGAGGACGAATTCAGTTGCAGTGGAGGAGAATTGTAAAGCCTAAGCCCAAAGAAAAAAAATATTATATACATATAATTAGGGAACAAAGAAGAGAAGATGAGAACCGTGCGACAGAGAGAAGGAATGGAAGAAGAAGAAGAAGAAGATTATGGTAAATCTCTAGATATTTTCTTACGATTATTTCCTCAATTTGAAAATTTATTTTATAGATATCGATAAATTGAATGGATCTGTAAAGGAGAAAATTGATTTGTGATGGTGTTAATGATATCACCAGGAATCGTCAAGTAATCGTGGAAAAATTAAGGTGATGATCTTTTCCCATCAAAGTTGGTTTTGTGGTTTATTATGGAGAAATTATTACGTTTGAAATGAGATATGGTTACTACAAAATTTTATAAATTCATAACGAGGCATTAAGAGGCTATAAGCATGGACTCGAGTCTAAAATCATTAAATTATGATTGATTTCATATATATGAGTTGATTTTGGTGAGACGAAAATGGTTAGATATGACCTAGAAAATTTACATTCAACCAGGTATCGAGATCAAAGAATGTGGATATTCTGGATTCGGTGATAGGTTGAATGAACATCTTGTTTAGTGTGCTTAATCGAGTAATTTCATACTTGAACCTTCGGAAGAAGGCGTTTACGAGCGTGTCGGTGAGAGGTGTGACTTGAGGAGTATGAGTCATCGTCCACATTGAACTGCATATATTGCCTTAAGAATAAAGTAATGATTTTGGTAAGATACTTTTGTTTAGTTTAGGTATGTCGTCATCGTCAAACAATGACTTATCATTTTCACCAAATAGTTTTTCAATATCAAAGATTGTGTATTGCTGGATTTACGAATAAAACAACTAAAAATTTTGGAATCTGAATTCCATCTGCTTTCTTCTTACAATATCTTATGTTAAAAACTTCTAAGAATCGTTCAATAGATCTAGCAATTTACTAATTTCACGATACATCAACAAAGTAACAAATAAATGGCGATTAGTAATGGTACTACCCAATTTTTGGCTTCATCTATATTGTTTGATGCCACTCGGTGTCTCCATCAAGAAGCCATCTGGCAATGCATACTTCTTTAAAGTTGTTATATCGAAAATTGCATACTTGACACTTGGTCTTGTAAGAATCCTTTCTAGATCCAGAGATTCTTCAAAAGTCACTAAATGGTCATTTTCTAGATGCCATGATAATCTCATTATAGGTGGTTTTTTGTTGACGTATATGACATTATAATACCCGCCAAACAATCTTGCATGCAGATAGATATCAATACTGAAAACAATTAATCATTTCATCCACTACCATAAACAACACTTTTTATGAACTTGAGTGACCTTAATGTTTTACACATCTTAAAGTAAAAAATTTACTTTATCCACTTATTTTGTGATTTTGAACAATTATATTTAGTAGCACTTAATTTGCTACACCACTCTACGTTTATATGTACCTTTTACTTCTTGGAGATTCTTAAGTTATGTGGTACGACAAACCGATTCTCTAGTTTCACAATATATTTTATTAAATCGTCTTTCATTTGCCTATATAGCACATACCCTGAATGATCCACCATCGTATACTCAATATATGACTATAGATATTTCTTCGTACACAAACCGTTTTCCATACATGAAAAACATGGTCTATCGAGTTAACATGGACCTTACATCATTTGTTGTTCTACCAGATAGAATTCTTCTATGTCTGAACCTTTATCCAACGGTTCTTCTTAAATGTATTTGTCATTGTCTTCTGCTAAAGGTTTTCAGGAAATGGGTTGCAACCATATTAGAATATGTGCATGCAACAATTCTCTTTTTTTAATCCGTTCATATATCACTTCTATTTTAAAATTTCATCGTAAAAATGAAAATCAATAAAACATTTAAATAATTATTTTCAAATGGATAAACGCTATAAGGTTTAAAATGCATATTTTTTTTATCTAAAATGAGTTTCGGGAAAAAGATGACATCATTTAGATATGTTAGGTAATCATGCAACTTAATCTTGAAAACATGAAATTCAATATCTAGACAATCATTCGCATTTAACACATCGTACATGTCTAGATGAGCGGTGATTTATATCCATTTAGAATTTTCATTCGTTGTTATAAAAAGATAAGGGTTATCATATAATCGACATATAGTTATTCCGTTGTGGTAGATTTCGACCATATATCTTGGGCCACTAGTAAATGAAAGACGTGATATATTCTCTAGTCTTAAACCTCTACCCCTTTACCTAATGCATCAAACATGTTATTGTAGAAATCAAAGTCTTCTTCGTTGAACAAGCACTAAAGGAGGCTGAACTATCAAGAAAGCAAGCTAAACGATCAGATAGGCGAATGGAAAAGCTTCTGCGCATGATGAAAGCGCAAATGCCTAACATCGATTGGGATGAAGTTCAGAACAGTGATTCCGATCACGACTAATTGGAAATACTTCCAACGGTTTAGGATTAAAAATGTTGGTTATATGTATGCTTTGTAATTATTGTTATGTACTAATTTTTATCTTTTAATCTAATCGAACTTTTTTTATTTAAAATAAATTACGGACAGAATCCAGCCGTCCCTAAATTTAGGGACGGATGCAGCGGCCCGTCCCCAATTTTTAAGGACGGAAAACGGTTTGTCCCCAATCCCGAGACTGTTTGCGGACTAAATTTTCCGTCCCTAATTAGGGACGGATTGGGGACTGAATTTTCCGTCCCTAATTGGAGACGGATAGCATTTGGAGACGCGCGATTAGAGACTACCGATGGTCGTCCCTAATCCGTCCCTAAACCTGTTTAGGGACGGATTAGAGACGGATTTTTCAGTCCCTAAAACCTAAATTTCTTGTAGTGCAACATATTTTCTCTTGTTCAATTGCAGTATATGCATCAACCATATTGTTAAAATTGACTACCTCCTTTAATAATTGTATTCCCTTGTGAAAATCTTGTTTGTATTTCGTAAACATAATACTTTCTAATTGTGACAAAGTTCCCTTAATCTTCTTCAATACATCTTTGTGTATGGCATCTTCTCATGGAATCCATATCTGCTTCAATAGGAAATAATAAGCTCATCTGATGATGAATATTCTATGTATTCTGAAAGTGTATGGACGACCCCATATGATTACCAAATTATATATTTTCGCATCAATGGACGTGAATGATAAAATTGAATTGTAAATTTCAGTGTTTGTGATAAATGCAACTGAATTATTGTACAAATCTTCAAACATAGTGGGTGGATCTAGAACAATCTTACGACTTTGCATACAACAAATGCTAAATATGTAATTTCATTTGTTACAATCTCCCAACGCTTTCATTACACCACAATAGTAGCAATAGAGGATGCCATTCTTCGTATTAGTATCTCGGTTTGGTAAACCTATTTCATAAAGATATTCGTATACAATATCAGTTAAAAAATTTACCCATGAATTATGAGATTTATTTGCATAACATAATTTGAAATATTTTTAAACTATGGAATAGTCGCATTATTTACTTTGGATTGACCTTTGATTTCAGGTGAGAATTTTGAAAGAATCATGCCATTTATGTAATATTTCAATAGTTATGGGTTTAACTCGTGATTATTAAAAGTTAATAATTATAAGTAAACGAAAACGGGTTTTCGTTAACATATTCAGAATTAAGCAAACTAAAACCCTAAACTAGCCGTCAAAAAGAAAAGAACGAAAAACAAAAAATAGTTTTTCGTTCTTCCGATTTCCACATCAAATCAGTCCCGATCTCGGCGTGGATACGCGTAGAGGTCTTGCATCATCAAGCCTCGCATTCGACAACTGCACGTTCAAAGACGAGCTCCACCTTTTTCTCCCATTCTAGGTAGGCTTCCGGGTCGGCCTTGCCGTGGAACGCTGGAATTTTCAGCTTGAGACCAGCGAGGTCGTCCCTCGGTTCGTCTCGTCGTTCCCTTGCCGCACGCCGCCGTCGGTAACTACTTCGGGACGAGGATGAGCTGCCTTGTTCATGGTAGTTGCTGTCCGCCTCATGCTGGTTTCTTTCGCGTTGCTGGAACGCATGAGCTTGTCTCGGTCGGAGTTGATGTTCGGCCCGAAACTCTTACTGAAACTCCTCCATTTTGTTGGTGATGCTTTGCTCCAAACGAGCCGCGAGAGCTCAAAGAGTCTCTCGTTCACTCGGCTGCTCTCGGCACCTATTTCTCCCATGACGTCCTACGATTCCTTGCGTGTACCTACTTACAAGTTCCTGCACACTAACACACGGAGCAGCCACAAGCGGAAAGCAAGAAAAACCGTCGACAAGGACATGTACGGGATAGATACGCACAAGATAGACATGCACGAGATAGACACCTAAACGTACGAAATGTATATATATTTTTTTGATTTTTTTTGTAACGTTCAACCAAGCTATGATCGAAAAGATCAAAACAAATTGAACTAACCTTTTTGCAAGAACGAGCTCTGATACCACTTGACGCGATCCCGATTGGCACAACGCTCTAGTCTAAAGGTCCGATGAATAGGCCTTGCTGCAAGGAGTTGCACAAGGGTTGTGGAACGGATGGTCACACGAGAGTTGCGGAAGGCTCTCGATTCACCGGTTCGTCTTCGAAGGATATTAGGTACCAACGAAGAACGAACGAACGTTGGATATGACAAACCAATGGGTTACTGGATATTACACACCAACAAATGATGATTTCACAAAGGAAAATCAAAGATAAAGTTTCAAATTCGAAGTTTTCTAAACAAGCACAACATGGACGACCATAATAAACAAAATAAGGCCATGCAACACATATATTTAGCATTTAATGTAAGTCAGCATGCAAGACAACAATTCAATGCATAGAAAACATAAAAATGACATTAAGACAAGTTGTAATTCGTGCTTATAACCGTTGCGGGGCGGGCTTCGGCTTGGATAATGTTTCTTAGGATCGTGACATCACGTTGACTTGAATAATCTTTGTGTACATGGACAGCTGCGAGAATCCTGATAACTACGTCCTTAAGCTTCATAGCCTTGACTTGGGTCCAAGGGACTAGCTGGTAGGGTCAAGGCCTCTTCCTCCTTAGCCCTAACTCAGGTTACGGGACCAATTTCTTTTGATTTGGTCGCGTCTCGGGTCGCACTGGTGGTGGTCGCGTCTCGGGTCACGGTGATGGCATCTCAGGTCGCTCTAGCAGCGTCTCGGGTCATGCTGGAGGTTGCATCCTCTTCTGCGTTGTTGGTCGCGTCCTTGACGTCCTCCGGGATCATATCAACAAGCTCCTCAACCTTCTCAAGCTCATTCGTCAAGCTATGAAACCGTGATACTTGAATTCATCAAAGAGCAAAGGCAACATCAAAGTAGCATCAAGGAGCAACAATCACTTCAAGCCAAATTCAATGCGGATATGGGAGCAGTGGCGAATGAGCTCAAAACTCAAATGGATTCCTTGAGCACGCATGTGAAGATGCTAGAGAATTCCATTGCGCAGCAACCTGTATCATCTTCTCAGAATCTCGAAATGCTACCGGAAAGCCTGGTCTTAACCCGAGAGAGCACGTTAACGCTATCACCTTGCACAGCGGTAACATCATTGAGAGTCCTCCCCCGAAATAGCAAGAGAAGGCTGCTCGAAAGTCAGTGGACAAAGGAAAGGGCATTGCGATTATGGAGGGACCCGAACCAGATTTAGAGAAGCCATATGTTGCTCCACCGGCGTACGTACCTCCTATACCATTTTCTCGACGGTTGGTGAGCAGCAAAAATGAAGTAAAATATTGATTGTTTGTAAAGATCCTCAAGAAGCTATACATAAACATACCGTTCATAGAAGCCCTCCAAAAAATGCCCACATATGCCAAATTCCTCCAAGAGATACTATCCAACAAGAGGTGTATTGAATAGAGTGAGACGGTAGCACTTACCGAAGAATGCAGCGCCATTCTTCAAAACAAGTTGTCTCCGAAGTTAAAAGACCCCGGAAGCTTCTCCATTCCGTGCACCATAGAGAACATCGACATAGACAAAGCCTTGTGGGATTTGGGAGCAAGCGTGAGCCTTATGCCACATTCGGTCTTCAAGCGGATGAACTTCGGAAACGAAAGATTAGAGAAAAAAACTTATATATTTGGCCTTATGGATCAATATGTTTTGTTTATTTTATTTTATTTTTCCAAAATTAAAATACTTATAATTTTTTTAAAATTACATATTTAGATTATATATATATAATCTGTTTAGTCCGCCTCCGCCTAGACGCTCTAGACGCTAGGCGCTGGATGTCTGTTAGTCTAGCGCCTACCGTTTTTGTGAACCTTGATTAAAATTTGATATGTTTAGATCTCATCCACACCACACATCAATAATAAAAAGTATATATTCAAAATATATCTACCAAAACATAATTGACATGCTAAATCTAGGCCATATAACTAAGTTGGATTTTCTGAGTGGGATACTAGGTTTCAACAAATAGACTTTTAATGTATAATATTTGGATATTATTGATTTTTAATGTAATATTTGTTATTTTCATTGTATAGATTTTTTTTTGTCTAGACTAAGTATTTTAATTATCAATAATATTAATTTTATTAATTAGAATTAACTTCCACTTTTAGTCTCTTCTAATTCTAACTTGGTTAGGTGTGATCAAATGCATATCAAATTTAATATTATACCTAGAATATACATTCTGCAATGATACAAATCGTGGAGTACCAGAGACTAAGAAGGGCTACAACTATCAATTTCACAAAAATTGCGGTCGTGGACAATGAAAATTGTAGGTATTGATATTGTCTAATATGAACAAATAAAATACAATTACATTACAAGTGAGACGGTGCTTCTAAGTTTGATGTTTTCCTCACGTATAAAAACTCATTCAAAATTTTGGAAGGTGTCGTTTTATTCCTATTGAGAAATTCAATAATCTTATATGAAACTACCTCCTCTCGCACTTTAGATCTTATTAAAGTATTTCAGTCCTTGATGTCTCCATCTAATGACGTAAATAATGAACATATTATCAATTGATTTACATTCTCGCAAAGTCTAAACCATATTCAACATTTTAATAATTGAAGTTTTCATCTAATGACTTACATGTTGAATGCATTATTCAACATATTATCAATTTTTAAGTTGATTCATCTATGTCTTAATATAATCATTCGTTCTATTTTATGCATGTCATCTAGCCTAATCTGATGCCTTCATTTTAGTTAAAGCATTTGAAAATCAACTCAAGCCATCTATTCAAGAATTCAAAGGATAAAACATGTACCAAAGTGTGAAAAAGTGAAAACAACAAAGCCAAACATTAAATATAATGAGTTCTCATAAACAAAAATCTAGTTTAAAGTGCCGATCAAACTTATGGATCTAAATCCTAGGAAAGAACTATAACGATAAACAAACATAGAGAAAGGGTTATAAAGCTCATTCGATCTCTCGATTAGTCACCACTATGACCTCACCTTTGACTTGATAATTCTTTCACACAGTCTAGAAGATCTCATCTCGCTACTCTACGTATTTCTTTTATATATTTTCATATTTCTCATTCTCCATTTTGTTTAGAGTCATCCCCCACTTATATGAAAAATCCCAACACTTAAACAATTTAACATTTTAATTATTATCGAATTTTGTAAATCGCTTGACCAAGTTGGTGTTCACATCGAGTGGTTGGTTGCTCCGCGTGTTTTCTATGCAAATTGGAACCAAGTTTGAGGTGATCTAGTCCGTCCCTCGACTGAGTTGTAAAATCCTAGGGTTAAGTGAATCTATGGGTGTGAAAAGCTTCCCTCCGTTTGACCTATTGCTCGGTTGAGTTTGTAACCACTCGGGTCAGGCGAATCTTCGGGAATGAGTTAAGCACTGTTTAATCGCTCTACCTGAGGAATTTCTCTCGAAATTAAGCGTATCTCATCTTTACACGCTCGACCAAGTGATTTGGTATTCGGACCGAGCAATTTCTTTTTTTTTTCTGTTCTTGGTTTTTCATTTTGTGCTAAAAAATGGTACTGTTTCTCCATAATATACTCCTTAACCTCTATAGCGTACAAATAATATAACGAACCAAAGCAGCCATGAAAATGAAAATAAAAAGACAAAAATATAAAAAAATGCATTTGAAATACATAACTAATCGGGAGAATATCAGAAATGCCCTTCTATGGCTAAAACACTTCAAAACTACCCTCCTAAATCTGATGAAAAAAAAATCGAAGAAAAGACATATGTGCCTTTTGAGAGGAGGGAAAAGACAAATTGGAGAGGAGGGAAAGACAAATTTGAGAGGAGGGAAAAGACAAATTTGAGAGGAGAGAAACAAAATTTTCGAGTGATTTCCTTCCATTTTCCAGCGATTTCTTTCCATTTTCGAGCTATTTCCTTCCATTTTGAGTGTTTTGCAGCAATTTTCGAGCGATTTCCAACAATATTTAAGCCATTTTCAGTGATTTCTAGCAATTTCCAGCGTTATTTAGCGATTTTCGGTGATTTTTAGTGATTTCCGATGATTTGTAGGTGATTTCCAGCAATTTCGACCGTTTTCGGCGATTTCTGGCGATTGTCGGCGATTTCAGGCAGTTTACAGCGGTTTCTGGCGATTTCCGATGTTTTTGGGTCGAATTGGGTCTTAGGGTCGAACTGGGTCGCAGGGTCACAGGGTCGAACTGGGTCGCAGGGGTCACAAGGTATAGGGTCGCAGGGTCGGACTGGATCGCTGGGTCGTAGGGTCGAATTGGGTAGCTGGGTCGACTGGGTCGCAGGGGGTATTTTGGGAATATCTATATTTATAAGGGTATTTTTGAAGTTAAATTCTTTTTTTTCGGAAATGGTTTTTTTGAAATGTTTTAGCCCTACGAAGGTATTTTTGAAGTTAGGCCTAACTAATTATAGAGTGAAAATAGTTTGATAATGTATTTATATATATATATATATATATACTTTCTTGTTGATATTTGTGATGTTATTTTAGTTGTCATATTAGTCAACAACAATTATCTTTAAAAATAAAATGGTATGCTCCCTATGTTTAACACAAAATTAGGTTTAAATTTCAAAATACGTGTAAATTTAATAATGACAAATTACAAAATATTGTAAATATTTTGAGTTTTTTTTTAAAAAATGTTCATAACTAAACAAAATATCAATAGTTGAGATGATAATGGTGGATTGCTTGCTTCTCCTCCCACAATAGATGCAAATAAAAATCGAGCTGTCTATAATAGTCAAACATAATAAATGCTTGACTGTCAGAATATGGCAACTAGAGTTTGATCCAAGTTTTTTCTTTTTCTCGACGGGTAGAATAGTTTGGTAGCATTCAAATTGAGATTAATACCAGCAAAACATCTCTTATATGGATAATACACATTTTAGTTGACTGAGCCCAATTTTATATGTTTTGTTTTGCAGTAAAAATATCAACAGTGTGGTTCACACTATTCATATAATCACGACTAAGAAGTTTGAAAGCATATTCTGACGTAAACGTTTTCCAGGTCCGTGCATTCTTTGTTGAAGTAAGTATACATGGGTCGAGTCATTTTAAGGCAATTATCATTTATGATGAAAATGATGAGCTTTAAGATATTATTTCTCACTTTTATACTAATTTAAATTGTCTTGTTGTGTTAGAAGGATAACTATTCCGATTCGTTAGTTAGACGAAAAAATTGTTAGAAATTTGATATAGAAAAAAAAATCTAATTCTAATTATACCGAAGAAACATAAATTGAGAAAAAAATAGATAGAGTTTAGTCTAATCTTCAAAAAAGTTTTATGGGATCCATATCTACGAAATTTTGAATTCTCCTTCCAACAAACAAGTAATTTGAATCCTTTAGTATAAACAAATGCAATTTAGGAGAAATTAATTATATGGACAATTTTAGGGGTGTCAACCGAGAGAATATCACATGTACCTTCGTACGGCTAAAACATTTCAAAATTATCCTCGTAAACCTAATAGAAAAAAATTGGAGAAAAGACATATGTGCCATTATATTTTGTTAGTGAAAAACACATACGGAGGAGGGAAAAACAAATTTGAGAAGGAGAAAGACAAATTTGAAAGGAAAAAAACGAAGTTGAAATCAATATTCCTCCATTTTCGAGCGATTTCCAGCAATTTTGAGCGCTTTTCAGCAATTTCGAACGATTTCCAACGATGTTTTAGCCATTTCAGTGCTTTCTAGTGGTTTTCAATGATTGAGAGCAATTTCCAGAGATTTTTAGCGTTTTTCGAGCGATTTCCGGTGATTTCCGGCAATTTTGGGTCGCACTGGATCGTGGATCGTAGGGTTGAACTCGGTCGCAGGGTCGAACTGGGTCGTAGGGTCGCAAGGTCACAGGGTCGCACTAGATCGTAGGGTCGAACTAGGTCGTAAGGTCGCACTATCGAACTGGGTCGTTGGATCGCTGGGTCACAGTGAGTCGTATGGTCGAATTAAGTCGCACGATCGCAGGGGTATTTTAGAAATATCAATTTTTATAAAGGTATTTTTAACTTAATTTTTTCGAAAAAAATATTTTTGAAATTCTCCGTGTCAACCAAATTGATAACCGTTTTTTTCAATAAAAGCTTTATTTCTTGAGAAAAGTTGTAAACATTCACCATTGCAAGATTTTTATTTAGCCAAACAAAAACGATGACCTTTGTATTCCACAATAATCTTTTTATTTCTCCTTTTTTTTTTATCTTTGTGATAATCTTTCTTAAGTTTGTGGTTCATGTAAAATCTAGGTTTCATGATCAACAACGCATCCAAATTTGTTTTCAATGAATATTTCAAGTAAAATATAATTCATTAGTACTATAAATGTTTTATAATAATGGGCCATTTATTCAATATGGGATAGGAAAAAATTGACTTTGTGAATACCTTTCCTAATTTTTTGAAATTCAAATTTATTTTATATATATTTTTACCCATTAAAATATTATGATGATAATATGAACTAGATCAACATTCTATTGTTAATATATTGAATTAACGATTTAAAACCTTTTAATAACTTGATAGCAAATCTATAATTTATTCTTCAATTGTAAACTCGTAAACCCCATTACAATTGAATAAAATAATTCTGAACACACCAACAATCACCATAACACTTGTAGTTTAGTATTGATAAAACGTTTGAACATTTGGAATAAAATCCAATAGTTCTTTTACTAGATTTCAGAAAAAATAACTTGAAAAAAACTTCTTTCATTAAAACATTTCATTATTTGTCAAAGGTGGCATACCTCATCTAAATAAAACATTGTTCAACCCTAATTTAGCCAAAAGCAACATTTTGGGAAAAATCTAAAAATCTTGGAAAAACACTCGGTCGATCATCGGGATGCTCGATCGAACATGGACTTATTCAACCTTGTCATCGAGTTCTAGGAGGGATGCACATCTCCATTTTAGCATTCATCTATCTAAGTGTTGGATACGGTGAAATGATTGGATCGAGCTAAAAATATTCTCGATTGAGCACCACATATGCCGAGAATACTTAGGTCATGTTCCCCGTTCGACTCAGTTACGAGTTACAACTTGGTTGAGAAACTTTTGACCATGATGTTGTTAACTCATAAACAAGTCACAAACACTTGATCACAGAAGTTCAGTGATCATTTTGGTAGTGAATTGCTCTTGGATCATAATGGTGTATAAGCATGAAACTTCTTTACTTCAACCCGCGTGAGAGATTTCATCCAAGAATACTTAAAGAATCTTATTGTGGGATTCCATAATATGATGCATGTGAAGACAAAGCACCAATTTTATTCTCGATGTTGTTGGTTTGAATAAATTAATAAAATCACTATCATGAATAATTCAATTTAATACAAACATGAAGCTGTATATTAGTGTTAAACTAATAAATCATGTAATATGGCTCCAAAACTTTTTGCAAGGAAAATTAGGATTGCTCATATAAATTAGATATTGTTCCTGATGACAAAGAAAATGTTGTGATAGTCGTAAGCAATGTTGTAAAAGTCGCTAGACTCTAGTCGGACGGTCCGTCAGCACCTAGCAACTAGTCGAACTAGTCGGCAACTAGGCGTTTTTCATTTTTTTAATACTTTTAGTAAATTTCAAGTTTCAAAATTATAAAATATAATATAAAAAATAACAAAAATAAACAAAATATTATATATAAAATATAAAGTCATATAAATTCATTAATCATATCATAAACATAACAAAATATTAATGAAGATCTAAATATCTAATATCTACAATGTATTAGAGGAATTTATATGTCGGTACTACAATGATCTCACATTTGAATCATTGATCTTGAGACAGGCCGTTGCAAGATTAATGAGATGGACGAACAGACAAACATATGAGGATGGCGTACGAACGATAAAGACGAAGATCGCTAATAGAGAACGGAAATGAAGACATCAAATGAAGACGAAGATGGCTACGAACCAACAACGAACGACGTTTAAAACTAGAGGACCGAGGAATGAAGTCGACCAACGACGGTCAAAACTGGAATAACCGCATGGCAAAGAGATAAACAATCAAAATGACGTCATTTAAGTTTACATTTTTTTAAAATAAAACGACCAAAACGACGTCGTTTTGGTTCAATTTCTTATAAAAATATAGCAAAACGACGTCGTTTTGGAATTTGTTTAAAAAGTAGAACCAATTTTCCATTAGACGGGCGGTTGGGCACCGCCGAGCTCCTAAACGCCGACTAGTCAACCGCCTAGGCCGACTTTTAGAAGACTAGTCATAAGCTAATAATATACTCTCAAAAAAATATTAAATTTTAAAATTTTGACATATTTCTTTCACAATTTTATTACTATCTCTTGAAAAAATTCTCTCTAAATTTTAAGCATGAATTTTGATATAAAAATGAATTACAAATTAATATTTTATTTAATAAAAACTATGAAAAAAAATTTATCAAATATCTAAATGGTTAGAATTGTGAAGCAATACAACTCCAATTTTAACGAAAAATGAAAACATTAATATTCAAATTTAGTCTGAAAAATCCTATCACGTCAAATAGAAAGAGAATTTAACATAGTGTATTTATATCGTGACATTTTAATTTTTTTATTCCATGTCACTAAATTAAAAATGAAAAATCAAACTTAATTGACGTTAGTTTGTGGAAATCCTTTCACCCTAATCAACAAGAAACGACAAACTAGACCAATACAATTAATGGTAACGATGGTTGATCTAACCCCTCGAATAAAGTTCTCGCCATTGTCTTGACCCGTCTTTATCCCGTTGCACGAGGTGTTGAATATTATTGGCCACATATGTTTGATGTTGGTTCATCCGAGCTCCCGTGATTGATTTTGTCAATGCCACATCGTCTAATTGAAAGTTGATAGAGGTAACATATTTAATTGTCGTTCTGATGCCCTCATCATTCAAACCAAATTAAATAAAAATCTTACTAAATCTCCAAATCAAACCCAAAATAACAATTGAATGATCTATCTCGTTATCCTCTTAGCGCATATAAAGTGTTTTAAATTTACGTAATTTTCATTCTATTATATTTTGCACGTTTCTTTTATGTTTTGAATGGTTTTAGTCTTTTTTAGTTTATTTACGCTTTCTTTGTATTATTTCATAATTTAATGGGAAATAGAACTAAATAGCACATTTTAAAGAAACTAGGCAAGGATTCAATAAGACACAAAACCACAAAATCGCTCATCCCAAGTTAACTATCTCTAGGTCGAGCGTGTGACTCGAAGATGTACAAAAATTCACGAAAAATCGCTCAAGTAGAGTGGTAACCAAACTCGATCAGAATGAAAGAGAAGCAATTACCCTCACAACTTTACTCGATCCGAGTTCCATACAACTCAGTAAAGCGATGAGCTAGAATAGAGGCATATTTTTCCCTTGTAAGTTCGCTGGTCTGTGCGCCTGGCAACTCGATTGAGTATTGAGCCAGAAGTCGTCAAAGTTTTGCCCGACATCTACGGAAACTATGCGAAATTAGTGATTTCTTGCCCGAGCTGAAACAAATTCGACCGAGCGATGTGTTGAAGTCAGTTAATGATTTAAAATTTGAATTACTGAAGAGCTACTCGATATTTTGTAAGAAAAAAGGGTCAACATTTGAAGGGGAAAGATATAAAATAAGAAAAATAGACTTTGGAGAGTGAAAAAGTTATTAGACTGCATCGAGTGGTAAAGCTATTCATGAAGACGAGTTGAAGATGAGTACATGGCTGTGACTATTCAAGATATCGATTGATTCATCCCTAACCTTTCTTTTTAACTTGTTTCTTGTTGTAGTTTGTTCCCGAGAAATAGCTCCATAAATAGAATATGTGCTTTAGGCTAACTCATTGTATGTCTTATCAAATTCATTGTTCTTTGTTTTCTTATGGTTTGATGCATGATTTTATTCTTTTAATTATTACCATTGGAGTTAATTTTCACATGAAATCATTCAGATAGATAATCTAGATCGTATGCATTAATAACATTGAATGACTATATCGAGACGTGGGTTAATAAATTTAGGAATTATGATATAGATAGTTACTACATCAACACGTAATTCATTTGATGAAGCTATCAATGATTGAAGTGATTACATAGGCATCTAGAGTTTGAGACAATGTACATTAATAGAAGAAGTCCATCACCGGAAAAGAGACCGACAAACACAAATTTTTCGACCCTTGGGCAGAAAGGATGGTTAAGATTGTGATAGAGGAGATCACACAAAAATCATGACTTGTGGCTTCATATCTTAATGAACTAAATCCTCTATATAGTGGTAAGATTTATTTACGATAAATTTATAATTATAAATAAATTGTAGAGGATGTCACGATGATACACCAATGAATGATGCATCGAGCAACTCGATGCCATGTGATTCCTAGGCCTGTTGTTAAATCAAGTTTTAATTTGTGGACCACTCTACTGCAAGTGTACAAATCGTGTAATGATAGGGTCGAACTCAAGAAACGAGTGTGAACATCAAAACTAAGACTAAAGAGAAGAAGATCGATCAAGATATGGTTTTCAAGCTAGAAAATAAAAGCAAAACATAAAGAGAACATAAAATGAAAGCAATGCAGGGAATGGAAGATTATAGAACCAGAAAACTACGACACAAAAGAATTTCGAGACTAAATTCGATAAGATAAAACACCACGGGTTTCGAAAATACCGGGACTTGTATTGGACGTTTCTATGAATCATGAAATCAGATTATATCATTCAATAGGTAAGTCAAGCTCAAATATCGGAAATGAATCTCTCGATGCCTAAATCCACTACCTAGGAAATCAATGTACTCATCTCTCGATAAAGAAAATCAATAACCTAGATGCATGAGGAACACGATCACCATTCCTAAATAGATTAACCGACATCTTAGATTTTCATTAATCTAATTCATTCTAGGGTTAAATCCAAGAACTTAATCTAACTTCTCAGCCAAGGCAAGCCTCTAAACTCATTCAGTCAAGAGATTAACAATGATTAAAGAATTAAGAACAACCCATTAAACCATTGAGAGAACAATCCGAAATCAAGCATTAAGATCCAAAAAAATCCATTACAAATACATCCCTAACCCATGGCAAAGAGGTTTGATCATTAATCATAAATACGAACATAAACTCATAGATGAATGTCATACAAATCATATAGAAGAGAAAAGGAATGAAATTTCAATCTTCCCTCCACTCAATATCAGCCTTGAATCAAGTTCTTCAGCTCCCAAAATCGCCTCCCAAGCCTCCTCTCTCTGAAAACGGCGTGCAAATTCTTTTCTCTCCAAATGGCATCCTCTGGTCTAAACGGTGTGCCCCAAGCTTCCTTTCTTCTTTCCTTTTATTTTGTGTGAAAATGCGTTTTAGGTTTCTTATACGCCTGACTTGGCACAACAAACCGCCCAGCCGGGCACCTGTCTTCAAAAGGGCGATCGCCCGGGCAATCCTAGAAAGAGATTTTTAAGGCATCTTCTGATTAATGAGCTCAGGAGTTACCCGAGCCGTGCGTTCTCTTTAAGGCATCTTCTGATTAATGAGTCCCGATCGGGCTGTCTAAGGCACATGGTCTAGCACTTCTGAACCAGGGTAGTTTTGCGATATTTCCTCATCTTTGCGTCCCGATATCTTCGTTTCTTGTAAAACACGAGAAATGATAGAAGAAGCCTCAATTCTACTTAATATGTCGGTAAAATCCAAAATCATAATAAAACTAATCCTAGAAAGAGATGAAAATCCTAAGGAAAATTACGCGTTATCAAACTCCCCAAGAATTGAATCTTTGCTCGTCCTCGAGCTAAATCCAGTGCAATGTCATTAGGAGAAGAAAAGTGTTTGTGGGAATTAGAATGAACCTTAAGGGGTCACCCTCTATTCCGAACAACACATCATAAGAACATAGGAGAGGTCAAGCCCAATGCGAACCCGTCTACCTCAAGCCACAAACTATAAAAATCATCTAACAATCCATAACCCAAGGACAACCCCTAGCAATCTACCAAGCACATTTCTCGACCTTATTTTAACGCTATCTTCAGGAATGAAAAAAAATGAGATAACTACTTTTTTTTTTTGTTTTTTTACTTGCACACACGGTTTCTAGGACATCGGAGTTAAAGAGTTCTAACCTCTACTTAGACCCAGGCTACCTTTTAGGGATACTGATATGGCTCAGTCAAGACCACAGTGGAGTAGTTCGACTTTTCGCATTGATTTGGGATGTAGGAAGATAGACTCGACCCACCACTTAGACCCGAACCATGATGTGATGCACTCATTCCAACCTTCTTTCCTGATTACTTTTTATTTACCTTCGAGTTAAGAGAGGAGTATTTGTGTGTTTTTTTTACAA
The DNA here is from genome assembly GCA_036759665.1 of Gynandropsis gynandra. Lineage (NCBI taxonomy): Eukaryota > Viridiplantae > Streptophyta > Magnoliopsida > Brassicales > Cleomaceae > Gynandropsis > Gynandropsis gynandra. The sequence continues at coordinate 24,127,690 of CM071866.1, read as the reverse complement.
GCAAAAAAATTCCTTAGAAGTAGAACATGTCTATACAAAACTTATAATGTTTGGAATAGACATAAAAAAGGCGACCTTGAGATTCCAGCTAGTGATTCATCGCATAATTATGCCCTATTCAACATTAGGAAAACTTTTCAGCTTAACCTAACTTCTATACCTAATTTGACAGAGTCATCACAAGTAGTATATTCCTAAAGTGTTTCTATTAATCATCATATTCTGGCTCACACCCTGACTAACGCAATATGCTAATCCAAACAATCTATATAACTATTAAAGCGGGAAATAACCTCCCCCACACTTGAATGGAACACCGTCCCTGGTGTCCATCCTTGTCTAAGGGATTTGATGTGAAAAATGAAAGAAAAGTAAAAGGATGATAACACCTTATAATCTCTTGAGGGATTCCTTGTTGATTATTCATCGTGGTAATCATCGAGGTCGGCATCGTCGTCTTCGTGTGTATCGTCTCTCTGCGGGTATACTTCCTGCTGGGTACCCAAATCCTATTGTGGAGGTGGTGCCTGATGTGCGTACTGGTGCCAATCATATGAGTACTGGATCTTGTAGGGCTAGTAGGGGTCATATCGTGTAGAATCCCACATGTAGCTCCGGGGAAAGGGAATGTATGACTGCTGATATTGGTCGATGCTGAGCTGCTGTGCATCTGACGGAAGACCTCAGTCTGGTAGTGCTACTGCTGGAACTCATTCTCCTGGATAGCCAAGGAGCACTGCTGAATCTCTAAGGGTCTCTGTTGCAGTGCATATGACTGGTCTAGCGTGAATGAATGATAGTGAGCCTCGCCAACTAGGTGGCGCTGAATGTCATCGGTACCTCTAGAGATGGATAAGGGTATCTTGGGTAGGGGAGGTGTGCGTCTACGAGAGCTCGTGGTGCAACCGCAGTGGCAGGCTGTGGGTCAGCATTTTGTGGAGCAGCGGCTGGTGGAGTGGGCTGAATGACACGTCACAAAGCCGGATCAATGCGAAACTGAAGGCTCTCGAAACTACACCGCCAATAGGGATGTAGACAATCGTCTTCAAAGGTTCATCGATGATCACTTATATGTGCATCGCTGCCTGTGATGCTCAATCAACGTCTCTCATCTTCCAATCGCTACCGCCAAAGGCCCCACTATTAGCTAGGTGGAGAAAACCTATTTCTCTATTGTTCACCCCTTCCTATGCATGCTTGACAAAAACGAAATGTACCAAGAAAATGTGACAGTACCTCAGTGTAGTGTGGCGGATTCTGGAAGTCTTTGCACTCTTACTCTTGTACTTCCTCGTAGCTGTGAGGCTCCAGAGGTCCTGCATGTCAGTCAAACGAAGGGTAGGGAGATCGCATTACCTGCCCATCGGGACTCTAAGAATGATGGCGAGCTGCTTCATCGATAATCTGTAGGAGCACGCCTAAATTCTGAACTCCATATATGCCTTGACGACTTGCTCATTATCCGGGAAATATGACCGGTATGTGACCAAGAATTCCGCTGTGAGGTTCTTGTAGGTACGGAGCTTGATGTTTCGGAGTCCTTGCAAACCCTTTGCGGAGAAGATGATATCTATGTGGGGTTGGATCCTTAGATAATCCATGTCCTCGACAAATCTGGAAGGTTTTACCTGCGCCTTGAAGTTGTTAAACTTTGTCTTCAGTCCCGAGAGAATATACGGGGGCTGAAAAATCTACTAATGGCTTGTGACTATGGAGACGGGGGGGGGGATGGTTGTGATAGTGTTGAGACTTACGGGCCATGACTTCTTGCAGGACGTAGGGACTGAGGATGTCTTGCGCTTCTTGGAAACCCTAAAAGATTGGCTCAGAGATTGGTTCGCGCGAGAGATCTGCAAACTCAAAAAATATTCGATTAACAAAGTTTTGCAATACCGCTCGATCGGGCATAACAAACTGCCCGGTCATGCCCAATTAACAGAGAAAATAGCACGGGTCGGGCAACAGGAGAGCACAGTCGAGAGAAATATGACATAGCACCCGATCATGCAATTCAGAAAGACCGATTGGGCGTTCAAATAAACCAGTCGGCCATTCAACCTGTTCGATGTTTCTGGATTTTCTATGAATGCCCGACTGAGCGCTCAACCTAGCTCGATTTGACTCTGTTATTTCCGAACCCTAGATTGGATTTATAACTCCAAATTGTTCTGTTCTTGCCTGATTTAGAGCAAATCACAACATGAACCATGTAATAGGCAGAGATTTGAAACAAATACCTTGTTTTCGCAACGAAATCAACGAAAAATTAGAGAGAAATAAGAGAGAATGAGAGTCGGGATTTCGAGATTGGGAGTGAAGGTGAGTTCGTGGTGAGGTGATTTGACGGTGTGTCGGTGTTTTGGCGTGTTTTTGGTGACAAATGGGGAGGAGCAGCACGGTCTTTTGGCTAATTTAGCAAACTTTGAAATGCCAAACGGTCGGACGTTGGTATGTTTGGGTCATGTGGTTTGAAATCCCGGATTTTTACCTTTTACGACATAATTTTGAAGGTGCCAGGCCGGTCTTCATAAGTAGCTCGTTCAGGCTTGTGTTTGAGAAATGCTCGAGCTGAGAGAGCAATCACACGGACGCTTGTAGAAGAATACGCCTGGTCGGACGTGATGTTCCGCACGGTCTCGTGATCCTGAAAAATAGAAACTCAGAGAAAACGGTGACTCGTCCTAGGAAAAGAAAAATTAAACAAAAACCAACGCAAATAAAAGAATATAAAAGGATACTAAAAAAGGATATAAAATCCGGACTACCTCCCGAAAAGCGCTTGTTTATGGTCCCAAGCCTGACCGAGATGCTCTACTCGTGTGAAGGATCCAAAACAAGAAGTATGCCTTTTTCGTTCGTCATGTTTTTAGAGTTGTAGAGCTTTAGACACTGTACGTTGACCTTTAATGTATTTCCTTTATTGTTGTCCAACTCGATTGATCCGTGGGGAGAAACTGACACAATCATGAATGGTCTGGACCAACGAGATTTCAACTTCCCAGGAAAGAGTTTCCACCGAGACTTGAAGAGCAGAGCAAGATCGCCTTTCTTGAAGGATCACTAGAAGATAAGACGGTCGTGCCATTTCTTTTGGTGTTCCTTGTAGATTTTGGCGTTCTCGTAGGCATCCAGACGCAATTCTTCCAAATGGTTAAGTTGTAGAACTCGTTTCTCTGTTGTAGTTTTGTAATCGAAGTTGAGCGCTTTGATGGCCCAATATGTCCTGTATTCCAGCTCAACGGGTAGGTGACAGGCCTTGCCATAGACCAACTGAAATGGAGTCATGCCTATCAGGGTCTTGATGGTTGTCCTATAAGCCCAAACTACATCATCGAGCTTGAGAGATCAATCCTTGTATGATTCGGAAATGGTCTTCTCAAAGATGGTTTTGATATCTCTGTTAGAGATCTCTGCTTTTCCGCTGGTCTGAGGGTGATAAGGTGTGACAATCTTGTGTCTCACCTTGTATTTCTTCAGCAGTGTCTCGATCGACCGATTAATGAAATGTTTACCCGTGTCACTAATAACAACTCTCGAGATATCAAAACAAGGAAAGATGGTGCATTTGAAGAGTTTCACAACCACTTTTGAATCATTCGTGGGGCTTTCCTGTGCTTTCACCCATTTGGTCACATAATCCACAACTACCAAAATGTAGAGATTCCAGCATCAAGACGGGAATGGACCAATAAAGTCTATGTCCCACATTGAACGATTTAACTTCCAAAATTATTGCTGAGATATTTCATTGCATCTAGAGATGTTGCCCATTCTCTGACATATGTCACAAGAAGAGACGTATTGGTGTACATCTTTGAAGAGCATGGGCCAAGAGAATCCCACTTGAAAGATCTTAGCAGCGGTTTTGGAAGCTGCGAAGTGCCCAGTGTACTCAGAGGAGTTGCAATGGAAAATCACTTGCTGGATTTCTTCTTCCGAAGTGCGTCGCTTGAATAACCTGTTTGTGCCTTTCTTGAAAAGAAAGGGTTCATCCCAATAATAAGCCTTCACGTCGTGCAGTAACTTCTTCTTTGCATTGTAGCTCAGCCCATATACAAATACCTAGTAGATGAGATAGTTAACAAAGTCTGCGTACCATGGCTCTAAGATGGCAGTGACGGCTAGAATGTGATCATCCTAAAGAGAGTCATCAATGGGTATACTCTAGGGGATTTCCAATCGTGAGAGGTGATCAGAAACTCCATTTTCAAGCCCCTTTCATTTCTTGATCTCCAAATTAAACTCTTGTAAGAGTAGTATCCACCGAACGAGCCTGAGTTTGGCATACATTTTGGTAAGAAGGTATCTCAACGTAACATGGTCGGTAACACACAATAAGCTCGAATCCAACGAGGTAGAAGCGAAACTTTTCAAAGGCAAAGATGACCGCAAGCAATTCTTTCTCTGTCATGGTGTAGTTGGCTTGAGCATCATCTAGAGTTCTACTCGCATAATATATTGCATGTAGTAGCTTATTTTTTTGCTACCCCAAAACTGCTTCCACAGCGTAGTCACTAGCATCGCACATGAGCTCGAATGGGAGCTTCAAATCCGGTGGTTGTATAATGGGAGGCGAGACTAAAGCCCTCTTTAGAGTTTCAAAGGCGTTCAAGCATTGCTTAGTGAACTCAAACTTCACATCTTTGCTAAGAAATTCAATGAGAGGTCTAGTAATCTTATAGAAGTCCTTGATGAACCGTCTATAGAAACCCGCATGTCCTAGAAAACTGCGTATTCCTTTGACATTTATGGGAGGGGGTAGCTTCTCTATCACCTCTATTTTAGCTTTGTCTACTTCAATACCTTTCTTTGAATTCGGTGTCCCAAAACTATGTCTTCTCTAACCATGCAGTGACACTTTTCCCACTTTAACACGAGATTAACCTGCAAACATCTATTCAAAACCTAGCAAAGGTTGATCAAACACTTATAAAAAAAAGGTCCATGGATAGAGAAGTACTCCATGAAGACTTCCATAATGTCACCATTTATATCAGAAAAAATAGATGTCATGGAGCGCTGAAATGTAGCGGGAGTGTTACATAAACCGAATGGCATGCGGCGGTAAGCGTAGGTGTCGAATGGAAAGGTAAACATTGTGTTCTCCTGGTCTTTGGGATGGATCAATATCTGGAAGAAACCTGAATAGCCATCAAGGAAACAAAAATAGGAGTGAAGAGTCAAACGCTCAATTATTTGATCAATGAAGGGCAACGAGAAATTATCTTTCCTGGTGTTTACGTTCAGCTTTTTATAGTCGCTGCACATTTGCCACCTTGACTGTCCTGTTCGATATTAATCCGTTCTTCGCATTGTGGACTACTGTGATGCCTCCTTTCTTTGGTACGACCTGAACAGGACTCATCCATGCGTTGTCCGAGATTGGATAGATGATACACGCATCAAGCAACTTGAGCAGTTCCTTCTTGACAACTTCCATCATGTTAGGAATGATTCTTCATTGATGTTCAATGGACTTCTTGGATTTTTCTTCTAGATATATTATGTGCATGCAAAGATCTCGGTTGATATATCATCTAGAGTGTATCCCATGGCTGCTCTATAACGCTTGAGTGCCTTCAGCAGCATGTATATCTGTGTGCTATCCAAAGCGTCGCTAACTATGATGGACTAAGTGGAATTGAGTCCGAGGAATTCATACCTGAGTCCTTGTGGTCAAGGTTTAAGTTCCACTTTAGGCACCTTCTCAACGCTCTAATCGGATTTAGAATGCTTCGCAGATGGAGGAGACTTAAAAATTTCAACCGAAATATTGTTGACAGAGAATGCATGATCGCGTAAAGCACACTGATCGGTTGGGCTCTTTGCAAAATTTGTTAGCCCGGTCTTGTTCTCCATAAGCTAGTTCGGGTTGTAGATGTTCTCAATTTTTACCGAGAGGAACGCACGAGCCGAGCATGATATTTACTCGGTCATGTTGTTCTCAAAGGAGGGAGCTCAATCATGCTTATTGTTCTGATCGGTTGGGCTATTAAATATCCTAGTTTGTGTCGAAGAGAATGCACAGGTCGGGCCTAGGTCTTGCCCAATCGTGCTGTATTGTGATGAGGATGACCGGTCGGGCATTCATCAGCTTCATCACTTTTCGCCTCTTTCAAAGTTCCTAAAACTTGTTGGTATCCATGTGTTTCATCTTGATCAACATAAGCATCTCTTTTGCTAGCCATTAGAGCTAATTCTAGTGGTTCAATGTCTCTAAACTCTTCAAGCACTTCATCGGCCAATTCCTCTAAGGCACAGAAGTAGAATACAAACTCAACCACGAATGGTTTCTTAAGACTCTGATCCAACTGAAACTCCAATGTCTCCTCTCCTATTTTCATTGTCAATCTCTCTACCCTTACGTGGATAATGGTATCACCAATGGTGAGGAATGGCCTTCCCAAAATGATAGGTACCTTTGCATCCTCCATGTCCAAAATCACAAAATCAACGAGGACGCAATAATCATCGAATTTGAGTGGTACATCTTCCAAAATCTCCACCGAGTATTTCACTAAAAGATCAGCCATATGTAGTACCATCCTCGTAGGTTCATCTCACCCATATCCAATTTATCATAAATTGACAATGGTAGGAGACTGACACTAGCCCCTAAATAAAAGAAGGCATTGTCAATAGCAATATTTTCCAGCTTACAAGGGATGACGAAGATACCTGGGTCGGGTAAATTTTGTAGCAGTTCATGCTGGATAACGACATGTGTCACAGCAGTGACCATCAATATTTCTTCTTTCACACTACGCTTGTTGGTGAGAATATCCTTGAGGAATTTAGCATAGGAAGGGATCTGTGTGATTGCTTCATGGAAGAGCATAGTGATTTCAATCTTTTTCAATATCGCAGCGAACTTAGCAAATTACATGTCATCAACTCGTTTATTATGATGATTGAGAAACGGAAGTGAGGGAGGTCTTTGTGGCAGTGGCACATAGATTGGTTCGACTTCCTCCTCCTCTTGAGTTTCCTTACGACCATCGGGTTCATTAGGCTTCTCTTTTGAAGTGTTTGAGCATTCTCCTTTCTTAATATTTTGGGGTACAACATTTGCAAGTTTTATCTCGCTTCTTAGCATGATGGCATTGCAGTGCTCGCAAGGATTCGGCTCAGGTCTCGCTGGTAGAATTCCTTGTGGTTTAGAAGAACTCGCAGCAAGTTGTACAACTTGGGTGTCTATGATCTTCAAGTGCATCTAAATTTCCTTAACTTGCTTCTTTTCATCATCATGATATGTTCTCATGGCTCTCAACTAAATGTGGTGATTTTTCTGCTCTTGCAAAATCTGAAGAAGCATGGATGTAATATCAACATTTGCCTCTTGTTGCAGAGGTGATGTCGATACCCCTCTCTATTGAGTACCTTGATAGCCATGATTTTGCACTTGTGCTCTATGCTGGAAATTCTGATTTTTAAGGTTGTCTCTGAAGCTGACTTAGGCTGATAGTTTCCTTGTAGTGGATTCAGGACATTGTCAGTGTTCTTGTAGGAAAAAATGGGATGGTTCCTCCAACCCGGATTGTAGGTGTTGGAGTATGGGTTGTTGACTACATAATTCACATCTGCAATCTCCTGGAATCCGTGGCTTGCTTCGGCAGTACCATGAGAATCAAAGGATACTTGTTGCATGGTTACCAATTCAAGTTTCATCTCAGCAAATTCGGCACGCAAAGCAAACACCTCATTGTATGTTTTCCTAGTTGGTAGTCGACGATTGTACTCACCCGATGAGGTATTTCTTCCCTTGGCCATCTTTTCGATCTTGGCCTTAATGGTGGTGAATGGGAGGTCATGTAAAGAACCACCACATGCAGCGTTCAATCAATCTCTTACGTCATCACGAAGTCCCTCAATAAATATAGCTATGAGGTACCCCTTTCATCCCATGGTGAGGGCATTCCCATTGGTATCCCCTGAATCACATCCAAGCTTCAAGAAGACTCTCTTTATCCTCTTGCACAAATGAATTTATCTTGTTCTTCCATGAATGCGTCTTATGGGGTGAGAAGAATCGCATCATGAAGCGTTCTTCGAGCTGACTCCATTTGTGAATGGAATAAGGTGATAGAATGTAGAGCCATTCAAGTGCATGCTCCTTGACTGAGAACGGGAAAGCAAGCAACATTATCGTTTCATCTTGTATCCCTGGGTACGCTTTCATGTTAGAACACAACATCTTGAATTGAGTAAGATGTTGGTTCAGGTCCTCTTTAGGTCCTCCCCTGAAAGGCGATTGGTTTAAGATCTGAATGAATGCTGGCTGCAGTTCAAATCTATTTCTATCCACCTCGAGACTTTGGATGCAGGAGAGAAGCTGTGTGTATTTAGGCGCAATGTACGCCGCATACGTTTTCGGTGCTTCCTCTACAACAATATCTTCTTCACTAGATGAATCTTCTTCAAGCGTTTCTTCCTCAACTATTGTTTCCTCCTCTAGACTCTCAGATGCACTAGGTCTTGCTTTACACTGTTTTAACAATGCCAAAGTAGTCTTATCAATTTTGGGGTCAAAAAGGAGTTATTTGTCCTTCGAACTCCTAGGCATACACTGAGGAATCTGCACGTCGGAAGACAACAACAATCAAATGTTTAGATCGG
>CM071866.1:24099691-24119067 GCA_036759665.1 Gynandropsis gynandra | reverse complement strand
TACTTGAAACAAGCAAAAGACTCAGAAAAAGGACTGGATCTCAACTCAACATAAATCCTAATTATAATGTCATAACTAGTTCATCGGCAACGATGTTAAAACTTGATGATGGTTCTTAGGCGTGTAGTTAAATCAAGTTTTAATTCCTAGACCACTCTACCGCAAGTATACGGATCGTGTAATGTCAGGGTCAAACTCAAGGAATCAGTGCGAACATCAAAACTAAGACTCAAGAGAAGAAGATTGATCTGAATATGGTTTTCAAGCTCGAAAATAAAAGAAAAACATAAAGAGAACATAAGATGAAAACAATACACAGAATGGAAGATAATCAAGCCAGAAAACTAAGACAAAAAAGACTAACGAGATTGAATTCGATAAGATAAAATACCATAAGTTTTGGGAATACCGGGACTTATAATGAACGTTTCTATGAATCATGAAATCAGATTATATCACTCAATGGGGAACTCAAGCTTAAATATCGAAAATGACTCTCATGATACTTAAATACACTATCTAGAAAATCAACGTACTCATCTCTCGATGAAGCAAATCAGTAACCTAGATACATGGGGAACACTATCACGATTCCCAAATAGATTAACCGACCAGTTAGATTCTCATTAATCTAATTCATTCTAGGGTTAAACCAGATATCTCATATAACCCTTCTTTTATTAGTGTGTTGATGGAACATGATAGAACATTCATATTGTCCTCTCACAAAAATAAGAACTTTAAATTATTTTGATTCAAGATCCAAGAACTTGATCTAACTTCTCAGCCAAGATAAGTCTCTAAACTCATTCAATCAAAGGATTAACAATGATGAAAGCATTAAGAGCAACCCATTAAACCATTGAGAGAACAATCGAAAATCAAGCATTAAGACCCAAACAAATCCATTACAAAGACATACCTAACCCATGACAAAGAGGTTTACTCACAAATCATAAATACCAACACAAAATCATAGATGAATGTCATACAAATAATAGAGAAGAGCGAAGGCATGAAGTTTCAATCTTCCATCTACTCAATACTGGCCTTGAATGAAATTCTTCAGCTCCAAAAATCACCTCCCAAGCCTCCTCTCTCTGGAATCGTCGTACAAATCCTTTTCTATCCAAACAGCATCCTCTGGTCTAAACGGCGTGCCCCCAAGCTTCCTTTCTTCTTTCCTTTTATTTTGCATAAAAATGCATTTAAGGTTTATTATACGCCCGACCGGGCACAACAAACCGCCCGATCAGGCACCTATCCTCGAAAGGGCGATCGGCCAGGCAATGGAGTTGCCTGGGCCGTGCGTTCTCTTCGAGGCGTCTTCTGATTAATGAGCCCGATCGAGTTGTCTAAGACACCCGGTCGAGTACTTCTAAACCAAAGTAGTTTTGCAGCATTTGTTTGTCTTTGCGTCCTAATATCTTTGTTTCCAATAAAACATAAGAAAACAATAGAAGAAGCCTCAATTCTGTTTAATATATCGCTAAAGTCCAAAATCATAATAAAACTAATCCTAGAAAGAGATGAAAATCCTAAGAAAAATTACGCGTTATCACCATGCTTCAAGATTTATAGCAAAAGATGCGTCACATGGAGAGTATTATCAAACTTATGACTGAAAAACTATATCAGTCTCCACCACCTCCACCACAATATCGAGAATTGCAAAGAAAATGTATGAGATCGATGTCAACATAAATATCCATTAGTCTCTATTTATAATTTATCAAAGAGTTTTAGTTATTGAACAACCATTTAGAATTGCGATGGGTGTTGTTTTCAACGACTAATTATCAATGATATTCATCGATATCCATTGAAAATGGCTTGGATTTTGTAGTGAAACCATTTTCTCATTGTAAACACTTGTAACAATAGTTTATTTACTTGCATAGATTAGATAATAGATATAAACACACTCTCATGTTTATGACCATAGTTTTCGTAAAGATGATAGTATAACTTCCTTTTAGTATTATGTTCGAATCTGGTGCTACATGATCTATATCTTTGCGGTAAGGTATAATCTAGTTATAGATTATTAAAACTTGAGACACGGTTAGAACACATCAAGACGACACATCACAAAATAATTTTAACTTCTTTAATTTTGACTTCGTCGTTCAATGTATTTCCATTTCCAACAAATCTCCATGACATCGATCTCATACATTTCCTTCCTCCTTCATCTCTTCCCATAAGTACAGTTTTTGGGATCGCCAACTTTCCTCTTCTCTGGTAATCTTTGTATACTTGATGCCGACCGACACTGATATGTCTTATTGTAAACACTTATAACCATAGGTTATCATACTTGCATAGATTATAATAGATATAAACACACTTTTATGTTCATGATCATAGTTTTCGTGAGGATGATAGTATAAATTCTTTAATATTTGTGTTCGACCCTGATGCTACATGATCTATATCCTTGCGATAATACCTACTGTAGTTATACATTATTAAAACTTGAGATGCAATTAGATCACATCTACACGATACATCACAATGTATTTTTTACTTCTTTGATTTTGACTAGTCGTTCAATATATTTCCATTTTCAACAAATCTCCATCATATCGATCTCATAAATTTCCTTCTTCCTTTGTCTCCTCCCATAAATCTCTCATCACAGTATTCTAGATCACCACATTTGTTTTTCTATTCTCCGGTAATCTATTATACTCGATGACAACTCATACAAATATGTTTGTTTTGCTTACATGCAGAAAACAATGTGAAAAACTTTACAAGTTTACACTTTTAACAATAAATTTTATATGTACGTTATTTGAAAATTGTAATAATTCATGAATAAAAAAATAGAGAGTAAGCACACAACGATTTCCATGGAATTACACAACGATTTCCATGGAATTCGCACAACTTCATTCTCGAATTGTCTTCTTATGCAGATATACCTCTGTTTTGTTAGGATACCTTTATTACAATCTCATACACTTTCTTTTAATACGACGTCCATTTTAAATCCAATTTCAAATCAAATGTCATCCAATTTTGTATGTTAATTACCTAAAACTACTTTTAAAATAGTCTTAGAACTCGACTCACTCTTCCTCAAATTACTTACCCACAAATTTCCAAATTTTAAATAGATTAATGCTTGTAATACAAATATCTCACAAAAATATTCAAAAAAGCTATCAAAAGCTCTCAAATGTTTTTAGCATTTGCTCGCAATTTGCCTTTCTTTTATGGCCATACCCTTTGTAAATTCAGTCCATAGTATTCCGTTGATTTCTTCTTTTCGAATGACTGTTATAGCTTTGATTCTCTCTTAGTCATACCTTTGATATTTAATACTATTTTTGCTTAATAAATCATTTGACCAAATACACACTAATAATACACCTTTCATGTTTTATTGTAGAAGATAAAATATTCTACATTGAATATTATTTAAAAATAAATATTTTTAGAGATTTTCATATCTTATCTAAATGTTTAATCATAATTCATATTTTATGTCAATCCCTTTGGTTTATATTTTAGCGACTTAACTTTTGACCGACCGCGTCAATTTAAATTTCCGAAATTACGCAGAGAACATCATCATATTACCTTACCAAATCCTTTAGCTGATTTTAGTCATATAATGAGGTTGACTGCGGTGCTACTTAACTCAATCCTTTTGTCTTGTAGAAGCATAAGTAATACTTAATCCATAAATTTCAACATGTAAAATTAACACGAACTTTTATCCTTGCAATGTTACTCTCTCAGAAAATAAACAAACAAATTTTTTCACATAGAACTATGTATAAAAGGCCACAACCTCAAATGCAACCTGAAGATAAGACCAAAACAGCATAAGAGAGAAACGATACGATGACTTATAAGCCATACCAACTTCACGTTCTACTGATCATAACCATAGTTGTTATGAGTTCTTCGTTTGTTGCATCTGCTTTGGTTTCAGAAGCCAATGCTCTTCTGAAATGGAAGTCCACTTTCTCCAACCAGAAACCCTCTTCTGTTTTGTCTTCATGGAGCAACAAAAGCACCCACAGTTTCTGCACCACTTGGTATGGTGTTTCCTGCAACTCTCTAAAGAGTATCATAAGGTTGAACCTCTCAGACACAGGCATCGAAGGTACTCTCCAAGATTTCCCCTTCTCTTCTCTTCCTAGTCTTTTGGATGTTGACCTCAGCATGAACAAACTCTCTGGAACCATTCCTTCTGAAGTTGGACAGCTTTCTAAGCTCATCCACCTTGATCTATCCATAAACCAGTTATCTGGAGAAATCCCACCAGAGCTCTGTTTTCTTCGACGCCTCCAAACCCTTTATCTCTGTATTAATCGCTTCAACGGGTCCATCCCTTCCGGTATTGGCCTCCTAACACCGCTTCAAGACCTCGAATTATGCGAAAACTCACTCACAGGAGCTATACCCTCTTCGATAGTAAATCTAACCAACTTGGTCAACTTGTTCATCTATAATAATTCACTCACTGGTTTGATCCCCCCTGAAATCGGTTCCTTAACTTCGCTTCAACAATTAGAATTGTATAACAACTCACTTACAGGACGTATACCCTCTTCAATAGGAAATCTAACCAATCTGCTCAATCTGTATCTCTATCGTAATTCTCTCAATGGTCCAATACCTTCAGAAATCGGTTTCCTTACTTCACTTCAAGGACTAGATTTGACCCAAAACTCACTATCTGGAAACATTCCCTCTTCAATAGGAAACCTTACAAATCTCATCCTTTTGAACCTTTTTATGAATTCTCTCAGTGGTTCGATTCCTTCTGAAATCGGGTTTCTAACTTCGCTTCAGAACCTGCATTTATTCACAAACTCACTCACAAGAGCCATACCATCTTCCATAGGAAACCTTACCAAGCTAACCAGCCTAGAACTCTCCGATAACAACTTCACTGGTTACTTGCCGGAAAACATCTGCGAAGGTGGCAAGCTTCAGCGTCTTGCACTGCAAGACAATCATTTCGAGGGTCCTATTCCAAAACGATTAAGAAACTGCAAGAGTCTGGTCAGAGTAAGACTTGAAAGGAATGAATTTGTTGGGGATCTATCAGACTCTTTTGGGATTTATCCTAACCTTGGTTTCATTGATATGAGTCACAACAAATTCCATGGTGTAATTTCAACCAAGTGGAAAGAGAGTAAAAAACTGAGTGCACTGATAATCTCCAACAACATGGTCACAGGTTCCATACCATCAGAAATATGGAACATGACGCAACTGAACCAACTTGATGTATCCTCGAACCACATCTCAGGTGAACTCCCAGAAGAAATTGGAAGTCTCAACCGTCTATCCAAACTGAAGCTAAGTGAGAATGGGTTATCAGGAAGAATTCCTGAAGGTATTGGATCTTTGGCAGATCTCGAGTTTCTTGACTTATCCTCAAACAGTTTCAGCTTCCACATACCGGCTACTATTGGTAAATTATCAAAGCTTTACCACTTGAACATGAGCAATAACAACTTGAATCAAGGCATCCCCATGGGAATAACGAAGCTTGCCCAATTATCACAGCTTGATCTCAGCCTAAATCAACTCGACGGGGAAATTCCACAACAGATTAGCTCTCTGCAGACTCTCGATTCACTAGACCTTTCCCACAATAACCTCTCAGGTCTCATCCCAACAGGTTTCAAAGAAATGCATGCATTAAGTTTTATCGATATATCATACAATAAACTTGAAGGTCCAATTCCAGATACCTTGGCTTTTCAAAACGCTCATGCAGAAGCATTAGAGGGCAACAAGGGGTTGTGCAGCAATTTCAAACAGGGATTCAAGCCATGCCCCATGACTTACTTGGGAAGAAAGGAATCTTCTGGAAAGGAGAAACCTTTGGTCTTTTGGGTGCTATTCCCGATCCTAGGAGTTATATCAGTTGTCTTCACATGTGTTGGAATATCCCTCTACATCCGAAGAAGAAAAACCAAAACAAGGGAAAACTGTGATTCTGCAGTTAGGCTACAGTTCTTGGCGACAAACTTTGACGGGAAATTCGCATACCAGGAGATCATCAATGCAACAGAGGATTTTGATCAAAAGTATCTTATTGGCACAGGACGATGTGGAAACGTTTACATAGCAAGGGTAACGGGTCTAGTCATTGCCATCAAAAAGCTCCATGAGACTACGGATGGTGAAAGATCAACGCCCACAGTGCAACAAGAGTTTCTGAACGAAATAAAGGCATTAACGGAAATACGCCACCGGAACATTGTGAAGCTCTTCGGCTTTTGCTCCCATCGGCGTAACTCTTTCTTGGTGTACGAGTACTTGGAAAAGGGTAGTTTGGGAAAAGCGTTGGCTGACGATGAAGAAGCCAAGAGGCTTGATTGGAAGAAGAGGATTAACATCGTGAAGGGTGTGGCTCACGCGCTCTCTTACATGCATCACGACCAATCGCCACCGATCGTCCACCGTGACGTCAGCAGCGGCAACGTACTCTTGGACGAGGAATATGAGGCTAAGGTATCTGATTTTGGTACGGCTAAACTCCTCAAGACGAACTCTTCCAATTGGTCTGCCGTTGTGGGCACTTACGGCTACATGGCTCCAGGTACAAAACGAATAACAGTCACAGCAATTTGGGCAATTTGAAACTATCTATTTCAATTTCTTTTTTTTTTTGGTTATGCTTGCAGAGTTAGCTTATACGATGAGGGTGACTGAGAAATGCGATGTGTATAGTTTCGGGGTTCTGACGCTCGAAGTGTTAGGAGGATCTCATCCGGGCGAATCAATTTCTTCTATGTCCTCACCAATTGAAGATAACATCGAATTAAATGATATAGTGGACTGTCGCTTGCCATTTCCTTGGCGAGTCCAAGAAAAACTCAATCAAATCGCGAAAATCGCGTTTCAGTGTCTGCATTCTGATCCTCAATCCCGACCTTCCATGTTGTGGATCTCCAATGCTCTATCTTAAAAGACATTTATATTATCTGATCTGATATTGTATTTACTTCTTTTGTAACGGAAATAATCATATTGTAAAACCTTATGTTGCCGTGTGAATAAATCTTCCTAAATCCTTAGCAAATCATTGGGCGTTGTATTAACCTCGTGGAGACGGTAACAAAGGGTAGTTATATAACGTAAAATAAAGGCTAAAGCCATACCCTATCAATTACTTTGGTCACAAGAAATCTATTGAAAAACAAAAACAAATAACCAACGAATAAAATTAAAAAGAAACAAAAATTTATTGTGGTTCAACTTTAAAACACGACCAAAAATATTTATTATGATATAAGCGAATACAAGAGCAGAAATCTATAATGATCTCCCAATACCTCTTTATACGCATGAGTGGAAGGAAATTGTAAAAAATGGGAGATAATAAGGTGCCTAATTTAGTACTATTTCCTTTCATCTTTTTTACTGTTTCTTTTCACAATAACAAAATCATATCCGAAAGAGCAAAAGTCTTGCCTTTGAGGGGTTAGTTCAGATAATTGGAGCAATCCTAATAAACCATTAAAGATTTGCGTATCCAAGCAAATAAATCTAAAAATCATAATATACATATATGTTACAAAATGAATAATTTAAAAGGAAAATCAGTATCAAATGTCTAGACCGGATAAGATCTAACGAAAGTGCTACAAACTTTTTCTCAAACTAAGAATTAAACCTGAGCAATATGTAGACTTTAAAAGTGGAACGATTTTAGATTCATTTTTATCATATGATTTATAGAATTTTGAAATAATAAATCATTGTAATTTAATATAATTAAATGATTGAGAATTACAGTGTATTTTAAAGATTTTTCTAAAGTTTAAATTAATCAACAATCAATATTGAGACAATGAACAACTAACATAATTGTTGTAGATAAATATTATATTTAAGTTATAAAATTTATTGTCACAACACTACTAGAAATTAATGATTTAGGGATTGAAGAATATGTCCGAATCCGCCCATAACTATGTTTTAGGGATGGATTAGGGACGGACAATAGCGGTCATGAACACGTTTCGCTCTGGCATCTACCCACGAACCGTCAGATTTCTTAGTGTGTGTACGTTCCAACAATTCTACATACGACGGTTCAGATCCCTTCTCTTTCGTCTAAAACAAATTTCAAATATATGTTTTTAATATTAAGCAAATGTCAATCGTATAAAATCCTAAACAAAATTAAAAATCTTATCAAATCTTCGTAAACTTCCGCAAAAGAACGAGAACCAGCTGTATGTGCGCTCATCTCATATCCTTCTATATCGGAAAATCGAGATTGACTTGCTCGCTCGGTTTTTTTATTAAAAGAAGGACCATCTCAATAAGCACACATTTTTTTTCAGACATGATTTGTCATCCAAACGAATTTTCCTTTCTTCTCTCGATCTTTCTTTAATCGTTTACGAGAGATTTGAGATGAACTCCCGCAATCCATTCAAATTCAGACTTTACCAGACCGATAATCTTAGGGTTCCGATAAAATTTTCGCTGAAATAATGAAATAATTATTTTATTTAAACTATTATTTAAAATTTTAAAATAAATATTATTAAAAAACGTACCACAAAAGATTTCCACCAACATTCCTTGATATCAGGATCAGTCTGTGTCCAATTATAACATGGACGACCATAATCAGTTTTCATCATCTTTGTTATATGACGAGAAAGTTGATCGTAACCAAACCTATAAATCAAAATTAAGGTAAATAAACACTTAATTAACTAAATATTTACAAAATTACATTTAAATTTAGTGTTACGTACCATTGTATGTTGTTTTCATGACGCGGGTCTAAACGAAGAAGTTTATGTATTTCCTCATCCATCGATCGAAGTTCTTCCACCGTTGGTTCGTGATGCATCAGAGGCTCATGATGCTTCATTGCCTCGACCAGTGGTGGAATCTGCTGAAAAAAAGGATACGGTGTATCCAGTGTTCGAAAATAAATTCGAATTCATACAATCCGAAAATACTATATCAAATTATCTCGACAGAGGAGTGAAAAGCGAGGAAGAGAGAGATTTATCTCGTTAGTCCTGGCATGATTGCCGCGGGTTGTGGCCCACCCGACGAACTTCCCTGGATGTAGTTCGCATCCGTATCCGTGCTTTTTTTGATTTTTCAAAGATTTCATAAAATGGACTTTCTAGCGGAGATGGACT
Source organism: Gynandropsis gynandra (assembly GCA_036759665.1). Lineage (NCBI taxonomy): Eukaryota > Viridiplantae > Streptophyta > Magnoliopsida > Brassicales > Cleomaceae > Gynandropsis > Gynandropsis gynandra. The sequence goes on along the minus strand of CM071866.1, from coordinate 24,109,912 downwards.
ATTAGCACTTTCCTCCGAAGTAGAACGATTTTTGGTGTTACTGCCTCTTCCAACGCGACGAGACATACTAAAATTTTAAATTAAAATATTATAATTGTTGTTAATTTCAAGTTTTAATCCAATACTTATTTTTAAAAAAATTATGCTAAAAATGATTCTAATATAATTTAACGAATACATATATTTAATATATGTGCTATTAACCTAAACAAGCACATATAATTTAATATATGTGTTATTAACCTAAACTAATCCAATTTCTTGTAGACATTTCAATAAACACTTAAACTACACATTCCAAATGCAACTAAATTTAGCTTAATATAAATATAATTATAATTATAACAAATGTTATCTAAACTTAATATAAATCAAACTAAATTTTAATTTAATAATTCTAACCACAATTATAACAAACATTAATCTAAACTTAAAATAAATCAAACTTAAATTAACCTTCCAGTGACGGTGACTATGACGGAGACGACCGGACGGTGATGGTGACGGTGGCGGGGAAAACCGAACGGTGATGGCTCCGGGGACAGACTCACAAACGGACGGACGGTTGCGGGCACACACTCACAGACAGACGACTCCAGGGATGGGGACGGGTTGCACGTACAGACGAATGATTCTGGGGATGCACACATGTATGGACGGTGATGGTGACTGACGTACGGGGATGGGGACGGCCTGATATGGGTACAAATGAGCTTTGGACGGTGACGAGAGACCGAGGGAATGTTGGCGAGTGAAAGGAGTCGAGACTGAGAAATTTATAGACATTTGCGGATGGAACATGAAATCCGTTTGCAAACAGTCCGCGGTCACGGATGGAAACTAGACGCGTATGTAAATCGTCCCCAATTGCAGGTGGATACAAGACACATGTCCATAAATTACAGATGGTTTGTGGATGACTCCACTAAGCCATCTGCAATTACGGATGGCTACAAAGGACCGTCCGCAAATACAGATGGCATGAATTGTAACGTCCGCAATTCTGGACGGTGTGACGTGTCCGTCCATAGTAGATGATCCATCCGTAATTGATCCTAAAAGATGCGATTCCTATCGCAATTTGAATGGACGGACCGAAGGACGGGGAAAAACCGAGGGACGAGGATGAACCGAGGGATAAGAACGGATCGAGGGACAAGATCGGAACAAGGGATGGGGTAGATCGGGATGGGAACAGGCCAAGGGATGGAGCGAACCAAGACGAGAACAAACTGAGGGATGGCCGAACTGGGATGGGAACAGACCGCAGGATGAGGCGTATCGGGATGAGAACAAACCGCGAGACGAGGTGGATCGGGATGGGAACAGACCAAGGGATAGGAACGGTCTAAAGGATGAAACATACCGAGGGACGTGGACGAACTACGATGGGATGGACCGAGAGATATGGACGAAACAAGGGACGAGATGGACCGAGAGATGTGGACGGAACAAGGGACGAGATGGACCGAGGGATGGGGTCGAAGTTAACAATTCAATAACAGTTCCTTTATTATTTTGAACATCCGATAACAAGTTAGCATGAATCATCTTTTGAGTAACATAATTCTTCCATAGATTCTTGTGTTTTTGAATTTGATTCAAATTCTTCTTCTTCTTCATTTTCTTCTATCAATTCATATAGATCGTCTTCTTTTGTTTCAATTTCTTCAATTTCACCATGTGCATGTGCTTCAACATTAATTTCATCAATAACAACAATCTCGGTGGTTTGTTATTGCATGGCCAATTATTGTTTTTCTACGTTGTCGATAAATTTACCCTTTGGAAATATCTTCATTGTGAAAGGCCAACCTGAAGATCGTATTATATGTGGATAGGAAACGTAACAAACTTGATCGGCTTGTGACGCAAGAATAAAAGGCTCGTATTTTGTATATCTTTGTGAAGAGTTAACTTCTACAACAGTTAATTTGTTTGTTCTTGTTCTACAATCGCTTATTGGATCGAAACAATCACATCGAAATAACATCACTCTTAAGCTGATGTAACCTACAAAAAATGTCAAATATAAGTCAATATAATCTAAAATACCATACGTGGTATGTACAAGAAATTTTTTGGAATAGTAATGATATCCGGATATTCCAAGTGCAAAATTTCTTTCAAACTCCCATAAAAATTTGTTTCGTTGGTCGATTCACAATAGCTTTCACCTTTCACACATAAACCATAGTTCATAATTGACTTCAATTTCCCGTATTCGTAGGTATGACAATTGTAACTACGTGTAAAATACATTGATCAACTTGTAACTTTCACAATCGGTCTTTTAACTAGATCTTATAGCCACAACGGGTGATTGTCGATCTCAATTTGCATTACAGAGGAAATAATTGTTGACAAAGCGTCAGAATATTATATAAAAGTAATTTATTAATATTTAATCTATTGTTTATTTTCATATTTTCTTATTCATGTGGAGAAACCTTTTTTTAAGTTCCTCGAGTTGAGATTCAACAATATTCACATATGTATTCTTAAATATATCATCAAATATCTTGTAAAATGTTAGAAACTTGTGTAAATATTACAAATAAAATACGTATACGCAATTGAATTCATATTTACAGTATATTAACTTTCAAAAGACTGTAAATATTCACACTTGAGTAAAACATACGTATGTGTGATGTGTAGATCTCGTTGTGATAGCGAGAGATCTTTCGCCTTACCAGCAGTTCGACAAATTCCGAAAAATATATCTGAAACATCTGGTATTGGATATCAAAATGCCACACCATCATCAAAACATCTGTCTGGATTTCAACTTTGCATTTGAACACGTGGCTCGAAGTAATAAGAAATGAAGAACAATATCTCCTCATTCACATATTGTTCATAATTGAACCATTCGAATGAGCTTTTTGTTTGTTTTTTTTTCTTCAGATGAAACATAAATCTCTTGAATGGATACATCCAATGAAGATGAGCTGGACCTCTTAATGCGACTTCGTATGGTAGATGAACTTTCAGATGCTCCATAACTCGAAGAATGATGGTGAAAAAAATCTTTTACAAGTTTCATAGTACTGTAACTATGTTACTTTTTAGTCTATGAACCACATTTACACTCAAATGTTTCGTACATAAATCTCGAAAAAATATGCCAATAGTTGAAAATTAAAGTATTAGTTTATTTAAAAGGTAATATCTGTAAATTATGAATCATTATACTATTAAAAATCAATGTTACCTCCAATTGCTTCGTATGCATGTTTTTCCATTAATTCAGAAAAACATATCGAAAGTAATATTTGCATGAATACATGACAATCGTGACTTTTCATCCCTGATAACTTTCCTCCATGATATCGACACACTTTCCGAAGTTAGATTCATAACCATCAGGAAATTTCACGTCTTCCTTCAATCATTTAAAAAATTTATATTTCTCATCATTCAACAATCTGAATACTGGAACTGGAGCTTTACCGTCGTCACCTATATGTAGCTCCTTCTGTGAGCAATACTCTTCTAGATCCTTCACTGATTTAATGTTATCTTTCGTTGTTCCTGTGACATTCAGTAATGTGTTGATGATATTATCAAATTTTTTTCTATATGTGTATGTCATCAAGATTGTGTCGAAGCTTCAAATTTTTTCGATACGGTAGATCCCAAAATATGCTCTTCTTGTACCAATTATGAGTAATTCTATAACCACAAATTCTCGGATGATTGTTCCCTCCGCCATCTATAGTCCTAGGAATACCCAAAGCAAGAAGTCGGTCATACAAAATCTCTTCACCGGTCATAACTAGAGGAGGATATTTCTGCACAACTATATTCCTTTTTAAATTTCTCTTGTTATGCCGTTATGTATCATCAGCAGAAGAAAGCGACGATGACAATCAAACCTACTTGTCTTTCGTCCATATTTCAACTGAAAAACATATGTTTCCCCTATGCAATATGAGCAAGCCAATCGACCATGCGTTGTCTATCCAGATAGCATACCATAAGCTGGAAAATCACTTATTGTTCATATAAGAACACCTCGTAATATAAAATTATGTCATCTCGAAACATCGTATGCTGGAACTCCCTTCCACAATTCTTTCAATTCTTAAATCAGTGGTTCAAGAAATATATCCAAACTTATTTTCACATAATTAGGCCCATGAATCAGTATAGTTAAGAACAAAAACTCTCGTTTCATGCACATATCAGGTGGTAAATTGTACGGTGTCATAATAACTGGCTACAACGAATAATTTCCCCTAGACATCCTAAATAGATTAAAGCAATCAGTGCAAAGGTCTAAATAAATATTTTGACTCTCACCTGCATAATCAGGATATACCTTGTTCAAGTATTTCCATGCCTCACCATCTAAAGGATGACATATTTCTTCTTCGCGACTTGAATGCTCAACATGCCATCTAATGTCACTTGTGGTCTTCTCAGATTGGTACAATTTTTTTATTGTGTCTGTAATTGATAAATACCACATACGATGATACAGAGTAGATATGTCAAATTGGGTTAGGTTTAGTGGGTTAACCCAATCCAACCCATTTAAAATATAAATGAGTTCTTGATAAATGGACATAAATTTATATGGGCTTAATGGGTTTAAAACCCATTTACATTCATTTTAATGGGGTTTACCCATTTAGCCCATTAAGCCCGTTTATCCTTCACTTCAAATTCACCATCATTCCGAATATCCGATATTGACCTCTATTTTACTCGATTTGTCTAAATTTTAACCCGATTTCACCCAATTTCATCGAATTTCAAATCGTCACTCAAACTTAACTCGATTTCACCCATTTTTAACTCGATTTCACTCAATTTCCCCCGATTTCACCTAATTACTCGATTTCACCTACTTTCAACCATATTTCACACAATTTTAACCCGATTTCACCTAAGTTTAACTCAATTTCACCGAATCTCAACCCAATTTAACTCGATTTCACCGATTTTTAACCCGATTTCACCCAATTTTAACTCTATTTCATCCAATTTCACCGGATTTCAAATTTATTTCACTCAATTTTAACCCAATTTCTAATCGTTTTCTTCACATTTCACTGAAATTCAACCTGATTTCATCCAATTTTGACTCAATTTCACCCAATTTTAACTCGATTTCATCCAATTTCACCGGATTTCAAATTTAGCTCAACTAATTTTACTCCGATTTTAACTCGATTTCATCACATTTCACCGAATTTCAACCCGATTTCATCTAACCTTGACTGAATTTCACCCAATTTTAACTTGATTTCACCTAATTTCACCGGATTTCAAATTTATTTCATCCAATTTTAACCCGATTTTAACTCGATTTCATCACATTTTACCGAACTTCAACCCGATTTCATCCAATTTTGACTCAATTTTACCCAATTTCACCCAATTTTAACTCGATTTCATCAAATTTCACCGGATTTAAAATTTATTTAACCCGATTTTAACTCAATTTCATCACATTTCGTCGAATTTCAACCTGATTTCATCCAATTTTGACTCAATTTCACCCAATTTCACCCAATTTTAACTCGATTTCACCCAATTTTATTGAGTTGAAATTCAATGACATTGGGTGTAATCGAGCTAAAATTCGGCGACAATGAGTGAAATCGAGTTAAAATTTGGTGAAATCAGGTTAAATTGGGTGAAATCGAGTTAGAATTTGGTGAAATTGGGTTAAAATTAGATGAAATCAAGTCAAAATTTGATGAAATTGGGTTGGAATTCGGTGAAATCAAGTTAAAATTCGGAAAAATTGGGTGAAATCGAGTTACAATTGGATGAAATCAGGTTAAAATTTGGTGAAGTTATATGAAATCGAGTTAAAATGAGGTGAAATCGGTTTCATAAATTATTCGTTTAAATATTGATACATTAATTATAATATCTATTATATATAAGTATATATCATAAATGTTAAATGATAAAAATATATATAAAAATGTTAATTATATGAATAAACCCGTTTAGCCCGTTTAACCCGTTTAACCCGACCTATATAACCTATTATTAAATGGGTCGGGTTGAACCCAACCCAATTAAACTATCAAGCCCGTTTAATTTTAATGGGTTGGGTATAACCCAACCCATTGACATCTCTAATACAGAGTTGATTTTCCATTCCTTGTCAAATAAAACCGATCTTTTTCACAAAATCGACAATTACTCAAATCCGATGTTTTTTTCCAAAAAAAATCATACAATTGTCTTGACAAACATCAATCTTTTGATATGGCAATAAACCCAATGATCTCATCATCTTCTTTGTCTCATAATATGACTCTACTGCATTATTATCTTCAGGCAAATAATCTTTTATTAATTGCAATAATAGAATCCATGCAATGCTCAGAAAGATTATTTTCAGTCTTCAAATTCATCAAACGTGCAGATAGAGACAACTATGAAAGACCCATTCTACGACCATCATAAAGTGGATGCCTAGCACTTTCTAACATTTTAAAAAAACTTTTTGCTTCTTCATTCGAATCTTCTTAATATTTTCACATCGTTTATTTCACCGAATACATTTTGCACCATTTTCACATAAGGGTTCACTTCTACATCTTGAGACGTCTCAAACACTTCATGATGTACAAAATCCCTACTAAAATTTTCCATAACATTACTAGGTCGTGGTACAAAATTCTCTCTATGAGATAACCAAATGAAATAATTCAGAGTGAAACCTCTTAAATAAAGATGATTCCAAACGATTCTCTTATTAAAAATTTTTCATTTTTGCATTTGACGCATGGACAAACTAGATTACCGATTTCTTTAAAACTTGTTAATTTATCCTCGTCGGCGTTTCTGTGCAACGCCTCCTATAAACTCCTTCGATACACCTTGAGTTTCGGGATCAATTCTTCTATGCATCCATCGTCTAGAAACTAAAATATTCTATCAGAATTAATAACAAGATATGTAGTGAAATATGAGAATTGTGTGTGAGAAACGAATGAAAGTAGGGGGGATTATATAAATAATTTATGGACTAATGAAAGACGGATTACGAACTAAGAAAAATATTTAACGACGAACTATCTCGAAAACATCCCTAAATCCAAATGATACCCCACAACTATCCGCAAATTTGTGAAAACCGTCCTTAAATTTTACGGACGGACACTAACGCCGTCCGCAACTTGCGGTCAGATGCGGAAACCTTCCCTAATCCGCAACATCCTTTGAATCTGTCTCCATTCCGTCTCCAAATACGAACGACCCCAGGGTTATCTTTCAGTCCGAAAATTTGTTGACGGATTACTGACATATTTAATTTCCCGTCCCCATTCTATCCCTAATCCGTTTTGAATTTTCTGGACGGAAAGGTCCGTCCACAAATTTCATTTGGAAATTTTGAATATCTAGTAGTGTAATTAAAGAACAAATCGGACGAAAAATATAATGTTATTTTAAATAATTTTAAAAGGTTTTGTATAGTTTTTATATGTTACAAAAGTTACTTTTAGAAATTAAGATAATAAAACAAACGTAAAAAAATAAAAATCATACAAATAAAGTGATTGATGTTTCTAGATTCAAGTATTCCATAAAACAATTGTCTGTCACCATATAAGTGACCAACAAAATTTGGTGTTAGGAAAGTATTTGAACATTATTTTGGATATAGTCGTTATAAAATTACTTGTTGATGTTTCTAATTATCTTTAATTTTTCATCAATGTAAACTTTTTGTTGGCATTGTGGCATAAATTTGTACATGAATTTAAATAAAATAAATCATAATTAATAACACTATTAATTTATATAAATATTCAAATATATAGATCAAATGTATATTATATGAGATGTAGTGTGATTTACGATCAACCAATTTAAGAATTGTAATTGTGACCACCACCGTTACAGTTTTTGAAAAGTAGTTAATAGGTTATCCTATACTGAAATGTTTGATGACATCATTTTGTTTACAAATACAGTATTAGTATAGTTAGGTTAGTTATAATAACATAAAATTTTTATTTATTATACTTTATTGTAGTCTTATTTGTTCGACAATAAACATAGGTTATTCCTACGCAAAGTACGCATTCGTATAGTTGTTCATCATTCTCCCATCACTGATCCAACAACATGTGAAATTTAAATATAATTAAAAATTTTATTAATGTTTGGAAAAATATAATTTTTATGAAATAAATGTCTGCAACTGAACTAATAGTTCGTTTGTTTTAGTTGATCGTATTCTAAATTTATTCTCTGGGGTCTATCGATTTTATTAATAATCCTTTTAACAATTATATTTTTAATAACACGAATATTTCTACAATTATCGGTTAACTTGCATTTACTCATTTTGGTCATAATCCATATATTAGACTATTTATTATCTGATTGAATTCATAATTTCTACGACTTACTTCAATAATTGCCCTACAACAAAACATATATTAAAGTTTTTTTTTTCAAAAATTTATGATTATTTAAATAATTAAATTAATAGAAATCATATACCAATCACTGTCTATAAATTATAATATTTTAATAAATGTATTATATTAATATATACACATATATACACGTTTACAAATATTTCAATATTATTGTTAGTGTGGTCGAAATATATATTCTAATAATATTTTTCATCATAATTTTAATTTTATACCTCAGAAAAAGAAATATATTAATTTTAATTTATTTTTCTTAAGTGATATATAAAATTAATTTATTAAATTATTAGAAAAATTAATTTAAAAACCTTAGGATAAGAAAAATATAGCGCTTTACAAATATTAGGGTAAATTTCCTTTTCCATTAAATTATGAATCATAATATTTTAAATTCATAGGATTGTCATATTAATATGTATAATTAGAATACTATTATATTTTTTTAATCTAAAACATATGCGATAATATTACCTTAATTAATTTACAATTAATAGCACGTACACCTTATAGAACTGTGATCACATTTCCCGAGAGCATTCTACAAAATGAGTTTCATTCGTTGTTTTATTAGATCAAAACTTCAAAACATCTTTGAAATAGAAAGGTCGTGATCCAAAACATACATATTAACCAAAACATACATATTAACCAAAACTTACAAAGATAAAAGACGAGACAAATTCTCATCCTAACCATAGATGAACCAGAACACTCGAACATTTTCAACAAAAATCTACTGCTACATGATCAAACAATACCTATGGTTTGCCATGAACATCATAGCATATATAACTTGCAATATATTGAAAAAGATGGGTCACAAACTATTCTCTAATAGGAATTCAGTTCCAATATCGTCGGCATTCAATTTCAGTTATGTTATTCCATTGGAAGAAGTTGACAGACAAAACCGTCTTGTCCCTTTAGCAATCTACAGTTCTTGAAAAGGTAATCAATATGACAAAAAATTCAGATGAACTCCTTAAATAACATCTAGATGAATCATAACTTAGAACAAAATAATTAAAAGATTTTGATCACTACAATCCCTATTTCCCTAGGACTTTGGAATCTTTATGTTGGGTTGTGGTGGTCGTCTTGTGCCTTATTCTTGGTTTCTTGAAGAAATCAAATGTGCTCAGTAATGACCTATATGTTTCTTCTGGTCAGTTAGAATAGCAGAAAGAAAGGATGCGGACTGTGAATGCAGTAAAAATCGGATCGGAGCTATTTGTTTGTTTCAGGTAGTTGAGAAATCTAAGGGAAGTGATTTCAAATTAAAGGAGACTGGAGCAAGTCAACGAGAAGATTGAGGAGAAGATCGAGGAACCGAGAGAATCGACCGGATTCAAAGCTGAAGAGATTTCAGCATGACGGCGCGGCGGAATAACCGGTGGTGGTTGCTGAGCCGAGAGAAAAGGCAGATAAGTTGATCTGAAATGAAGAAGAATGATCAACGAATCTGGAGAGTTAAGAATGGAGTACACAAAAAACACAGAACAAGGTAGTTTGAGTTTTTTAGGTGTACTTAATTAGCCAGTATTGTTGAGGTACAGAAAACAGTGAACAGGGGAGTTCAAGGTTTTTAGGTGTACCTAATTGAATACTGGGTGGTGAGTGAAAATAGTGTTGATTGTATTAACACGTCTAACTCAGGGGGAGTTATCCGTGAAGGTCTTTAGTACATTGTAGAAACCAACAAGTGTACCTAAAGATTGACAAGTAAATAGCATAACTGTTTTTGATATCGTCTGGTTCTTTTATTGATTCAATAGTCTATCTTCTACAAGATTTCAAT
>CM071866.1:24061272-24094281 GCA_036759665.1 Gynandropsis gynandra | reverse complement strand
GCGATACAAGGTCATGACGACGAAGTTTTTTGCTAAAACCAAACGATAGAATATGCGAGCCGGCGCTTCTCCATTAGTTCACCTCCGTACACACTCTGACAGTGACATCAGAGTGCCGCTTGATCTAGCTATGCAGACAAATCCACCGATTCTGATGGGTGAACCTAGAGCTGAGACTACATCAGAACGGTCTCCAAGCCCTACTGCTGTTCCAGTCCAGTCTAGTCCTATCCACATTCCCTCCTCCAGTCCAGAACCAACAAACCCTACAAAATCGCCGGAATCAGAACGGAACATTCCGGTATCTGAACCGCCACATTCACTTCCAGCTTCACGCAGAGGTACTCCAATTTCTATTTCAAAGGCTTACTCTCAAAAATTTTACAAGGAATCTTATAAGAGTAGGGCTTAGGACGTGAAGGAGAGGGAAATTTTCTCTGAAAAAGGGCTAAGTGTGCAACAATTTCAACATTTATCTGTCTGGGATGTTTTAGTTGACAGACGACTGACGAACACAGTTACTACTGTGACTCCAATCTGCAAGGACTTAGTGTATGAGTTCTATGCAAATCTGTCACCTGAAATAGTAGATTTAGGCTCAGTTCAGTTTGGCACCACGTATGTGCGTGGTAGAGTTTTGAAGTTTAGTGCGGAAGTTATAAATGATTTTTTGGGTACTCCGCACATTCCAATCACTCGGAGTAAAGAAATTCAGCTAGACTTAGATATGGATACTGTCACGAAGGAGTTGACAGAAGGCAAGCTGAGTTCTTGGTCAGGGCAAATCCCGAACTCCAAATTGCAATGGGAGTATGCCTTGCTGAATAAGATTTCCCGAACGAACTGGATTCCGAATAAGAAATCAGATGCTATTAGGCAGGATACGGCAGTATTTCTTTACTGTGTGAAGAATGACATTCCCATCAATTTTGGGAAAGTGTTTCTGGATGTTATTGTTGGACTTGGATTATCCAATTCAACCAAGTTCATTCTTCCATTCCCTTGCCTTATCCAGAACATCTTGGTTCAACAAGTATCTGATATAATTGGACAAACTGAGGCCCGGGAAAACACTCTATCTTGGATCAAATTAGAGAAACGTTATATGGCAAAGATGCCCTCGGCATCAACTGCTGGATCCTCGAAGAGTAATTTAGTCCGAGAACTTACAGAACTTCGCCAAACAGTGACGGACACCATGGGCTGTATGCTTCGCAAGATCGATGATCTCATCTTGCGTTCTCAGAGTAATCAAGTGCACTTAATTTGCTATTTCATTCGTTCTAGTTTATGTTGTGACTAACTTGTTTGAAATCTTATCACATAAACAGGGGGAGAAATACAAAGAGAAGAAGAGGAAACAGAAGCTGAAGAGATTCAGGAGGAATCGTCTTCACGGAGGAACAAAAGAAAAAGAAAGCAAAATTGATTTGTGTTTCTTTCTTTTTAGGTGCACCTAAAAGACAATTTGCTTAAGTGTACTTAATGATCGTTATTTTCTATGGTTGATGATCCGAACTAGGGTATTGAACTTCATATTATTACTGTTATATGTTTGGGTTTTTTTTACTGCAATATTTTGAATTCCTTGATTGTTTTGATGACTAGATGTTTTTGTGATAAGAATTCAAAGGGGGAGATTGTGAATGCAGTAAAAAATTGGATCGGAGTTTGTTTGTGTTGTTTCAGGTAGTTGAGAAAACTAAGGAAGGCGATTTCAAATTAAAGAAGACTGGAGCAAGTCAACGAGAAGATCGAGGAGAAGATGAGAGAATCGACCAGATTCAAAGCTGAAGAGATTTCAGCATGACGGCGCAGCGGAATAACCGGTGGTGGTTGCTGAGCCGAGAGAAAGGGCAGATAAGTTGATCTGAAATGAAGAAGAATGATCAACGAATCTGGAGAGTTAAAAATGGAGTACACAAAAAACACAGAACAAGGTAGTTTGAGTTTTTTAGGTGTACTTAATTAGCCAGTATTGTTGAGGTACAGAAAACAGTGAACAGGGGAGTTCAAGGTTTTTAGGTGTACCTAATTGAATACTGGGTGGTGAGTGAAAATAGTGTTGATTGTATTAACACGTCTAACTCAGGGGGAGTTATCCGTGAAGGTCTTTAGTAAATTGTAGAAACCAACAAGTGTACCTAAAGATTGACAAGTAAATAGCATAACTTTTTGATATCGTCTGGTTCTTTTATTTATTCAATAGTCTATCTTCTACAAGATTTCAGAACAATGAGTGGAGATATCAAGAAATAAACATAATCAAATATATTCAAAATCTACCTATTTATAATATAATTTTAACGTATCATTTTCATGAAATTTGATTGAACATATTTTTCTTAAATGTCGTGATAGTGTAAAATGTAATTTAAGATGGTAAATATTAAATCCCTACATTCTATTTATTTGCTAAGTAAACATCGTGATAGTGTGAAGTGTAATTTAAAATGGTAAATATTAAATCCCTACATTCTATCTATTTGTAAAATAAACATCTCTATTATTCCGCATCACACAAATCAAACATAGAGAATATCAACATCAAAACCAATAAGCCATTTCTATGTCTTTTTAAATGTTCGTGGCAACCAAATAGAACTGTTAAAAGCAGATTCAACATATTAAAAGCAAAACAATGAAAGAACCAACCTTTCAATATGGAATTTTCTCACCCATAAATAAACCAAGTTTAGAGAGAGAATTTCAAAATCATACTATTTTTTAGAAGTGTCCTAGCAATCGAACATAACATCAACAAAATGCACCACAATGTATGAAGAAAGAATCTTGGCAAGTTCTTCCTTAGTTAAATGCAACATTATTCATAAACCTAATAGAGACTTCATAACATAAGTACACAGTATAGACACATACGCAAAGAAATACTAACATCAACGCAAAAATATAGAATACATACGATAGAAAAGTATATTTAAAGCATCTATATGTATAAGAGCAATAATATTATTCTTAACAGCAATACCTTTAGAGCATGATAAGGACTTTTCTTATTTTTAAGGCATCCAAACTTCCTCATCCAAGATTTTTGTTATTTAACTGCATTTTCTCTTCAAGGACATATACATCATCTTGTGTAATATGATTTACGGTACAACCAGATATACCGCCCTCTATTGATATATAGTCACAAAACCAGAGATCTAAGCGTCAAATTCACTCTCTAGATTTCAAATCAAAATACTAAAGATGAACTTATTACCAATAAACATTAATTCACTCCTACTGCACCAAATGGATCAACCAAATCGTTCCGACATTTTTCAAGATCCTAGATTTTAATACACAATGTCACTGACACCTTCACCCACCTCCACAAACACCTTCACTGCAAAACTAATTCCAAAACAATATAAAACATGAATTGCCAAAGATCCAATAAGTCCAACATTGATTCCTTCAGATGTGTCAATGGGGCAAATACACTGATATGAGCCTAGATCGATATTCTACATTAGATGGATATAATTTGAATGAAATCCACTATAGTAACCGATAGTAGAAACTGAAACTTATATTTCCGAAGAAAAGACATCCTAAACCCAAACTGAAACTCAACTAAAGAACCTCAAACGTCGCGAATGACGTAACAACACTTATGATCTAGTGTTAATAAGTCAATGAACAATCTCATAATTTCTTCACGAGTTTGGTAGCTAAATCTTTTGTATTAGAAAGGAAAAATACAACTTTATTGATAAAACTTAGGTAATAATGTAATGCAAAGGATCCTCTATTTATAGGGACCAAACAATCATTGAAACTTATAAAATAAGACAATTTAACTAATCTCGATCAAAATGTTTGTTAACTACTCGGTCGAGTGTCGTTTAAGTTTTAACCTGAAATTTGCAAAAACTAAAGTAAGTTGAGCTGAGCAACATTAATTTTTGGTCGAACACTCCAACGTTCGGTCGAATTTTTTAGCGCTCAAGCCGAGCGGTCAATCCTCCCATATGCTCATTTGATTCAGTGGATTCGCTTGGGTCGATCGTGGCTTTGGTTGGACTGAGTGCATCTGCCATCTCCTATCCAGTGGGTTCGCTGGGGTCGAGCGATATGTTGCTTGGGCCGAGTGCCTCTGGCTTTCCTGTCTTTTCATTCCCCTCGACCTCGTTCACTTGTTGGCACATCACATAAGCTTCCATTGATATCTTTTAATTCTCGTGTTGTGCATTAGCGAGTTTTTCCACCACCAATCAAGCAAACACGTTCTAGTGATCAATCCTTGTGTTGTCGGTGTGTCAATCAGAGCATTAGCTTCATCATCCCCTCCTTCTTTGAAAGGATTTAACCTCAAACTAAGATATCATCTACATCAAAACGAGCCAAGTCAGTAATATTGAAAGTCGAACTAACATTGTACTCACCAGGTAACTCGATCTTGTATGTGTTTTTTTTATGCATTCGAGCACTTTGAACGGTCCATCGCCAAGGGCATAAGCTTGGATTTTTACTGTTAAGGAAAATGCTCCTTGCGTAAATACATCCACACCAGATATTTGGGTTAAAAAACAACCTTTGTTTGTCCCTTGTTTTCATGTTTTGCATATGGTTTGATCTTCTTTTCGATGTTGGCTCATGCCTTATTGTGTATCTATTTCACATATGCCTTTTCTTATCACCAAGGATAGTAAATTCTAACGAATATAAATTGGCAATGTCTAATGGTGTAGCGGGTTAAAACAATACACAATCTCGAAAGGTGAAACTGAGTAGCACTATAAACTCAACATGGGGTAAACACTATTCCTATATTTTAATATTACTCTTGAGCAGCAATCGTAATAAGGTCAATAAGGTTCTTAACCACTTTCATTTGTCAATCGGTTTGAAGGTGACAGATAGTGGAAAATAAATGTTTGGTGCCTAACTTAGACCAACGCATTTTCCAAAAGTAACTAAGGAACTTAACACCTCTATGAGACACGATAGTTTTAGGAATGCCATGCAATCATATATGTCACTAAAGAATAATGCAAAAACATGTGATGCATCATCAGCCTTATGACATGCAAAAGAATGAACGATCTTAGAGAATTGATCAACAACGAAAAAAATAAAATCGTGTCTTGATTTACACTTAGGGAGATCTAACACAAAATCCATGGAAATATCCATCCAAGGGTGACTCGGAAGAGGTAAAGGTGAGTACATACCATGGGGTTGTAAACGAGATTTAGCGTTCTTACACGTGACACACCTTCCACATATGCCCTCCACATCTAGACGCAAGTAAGGCTAATAGAAATGTTCTTGCAATACAAACAAAGTCTTTATAACTCCAAAGTGTCCCATCAGTCTTCCCATATGTGCCTCACGAACCAATAAATCTCGTACATAAATTTTCAGATACGCATAACTTATTTTCATGGAATATAAATACCCATTAATACGAAAGTACTTACATGTAGTGGTGTTCTTGCAGTACTTGAATATTTCACCAAGCAAAGTATAATGTCGAGATAATGTGTTAGCAAAAACTTTTGCTTACATTGGTTGTATTTGATGACGTATGGAAACGTCTTTATGAACTCCACCCATTTGGACATGTCTATAGTTCAACTTCTATCGCCCTTTGAGATGCTTGAGTGATTCATGGTTAGTATGAATCACCAAGTCCATGGGCCATAAGTAGTGTTTCCATGTCTAGAGTGCTCGCACCAATGCATATATCTTTCTATCATAAGTGGAGTAGCCAAATTGTGCTCTGTTAAGTGTCTCGTTGAAGTACACATGCTCGTGCATCAACACCACTTCAATTTCTATACCTGATGCATCACATTCTATTTCAAATGTTTGAGTAAAATTGGGTAACACTTTATGCCCTCTCTTATTCTTTACCCCAGTTGAACGTTATGTTCTTCTTGATTACTTCGGTCGAGGGTGCAGCAAAGGTGCTGAAATTTTAACGAATCGATGATAGAATCTGTCCATCACATGAAAACTTCGAACCTCTCTAACCGTCTTACGACTCAGCCATTTGTGTATGACCTCTATCTTTTTCTCATCGACATGTATTCCCTGTTCACTTACTATGATTCCAAAAAACACAAGTTTTTTTTAAGTAAAAAATGCATTTTTAAAGATAAGCATACATTTTTTCGCTAGGCAACACATCGAGAACCGATTGTGCGTGTCCAACATGTTCTTCTAAGATTTTGTTATATACTAGATTGTCATTGAATTATACAACCATGAATTTGTCAAACTTCCAAAGAACATGATTCATTAATCACATAAATGTACTCGAGGCATTAGTTAACCTGAAAGACAAACTAATAATTTATACAACCATAGCTTAGTCTTAAATGTTGTATTACATTCATCACCCTCTTCATGCGTATTTGATGGTATCCACTCTTCAAATCTATCTTATAAAATATAGAATATCCATAAAAATCATCTAACATGTCATCTGAACAAGGTGGGGTGACTATACTTTACCGTAATGTTGTTGATTGTGCAATCATCAACACAAATACGCCGTGTGCCATCTTTCTTAGGCACGAGTATCACCGGGACAACTCACGGAATGCTTTGGTATCTTTGCATTTGGTTTAATAAGCTGGACAATTTGGAATGCTCATGCCAGGCACGCAGTCGATTTGGTGCTCAGTCCTGTGAACTTAAGGTAAGTCGTTTGGTGTTTTGTCAGGAACACATTCTCAAAGCCCTACAATAACTCGTTGACAACACTAGGTAAAGAAGAGGTGTACTTGTAAGTGAAATAAGACTCTTTAGAAAAGTATAAATATAGACTGGTTCGATTGCCAAGTCCTTTTGAAGTCACTCATTTTCATCGAAAGAAAGGTTATGCTTACGGGTCATCTCTATAAAGGTCGGTTTCTTGGTTTCTCTAGAGACCTCACTGTTTTATGAACTATCTCGTGGTCACTCACTTGAATTTCTCTTTTCTCACTCTTCGGTAACTATACTTGGCCCTCGAATGCCTCCTTGGGTATGAGTATAGCTAGGCGAACTTGTTGTCACTTGAAATCAAAGGAGTACTTATTGTTGAACTCGTCATATTATGTTCGAGTATTGATCTGTCATGGTCGCCCCAATAGGAGGTGATCAACTTGCATTGGAAAAACATCGTACAACATTTCATCTTCATACTACCCAATGCTAAATTCAACCTTCACATGAAGATGAACCTTGATTATGACGTTGTCATTCATACACTATAACTTGTAGGATTGGGGAAGCTTTGTGGTGTACAATCACAATTTTTCCATTAGCGATGAGCTCGCCATGTTCGTGCAACTACTCCCATCCACTATGATATTACACACCTTGTTCTGTACAAGTCCACACATGTAAAAGATGTTTTACTTATGATGATGGCTTCCTTTTTAGCTTGTAGATTCAACAGTCGACGTGCTACCAGTAGCCCACCTTTGACTGTCTCGTACTCCTCGAACTCTTCATCCGATTTAGAGATCTTCTTCCGATTCTGTGGCTCTTGATCTTCGGATGCCATCTCGAATCCTCCATCAGCTCGTATGATCATAACCTTTCTATTTAGATAATCCTGAGCAAAGTGTCCTCGACTTTTACACTAGAAACAATGAGTGTCACGATTTCATAGAGGTGTCTCAGTAGGAGCTGCTGGTTTGGGACGTATAAGCTACACCTTATACTATGTCTTGGGTCTTAAATCTATTTGCTTATTGTTGGTAGTTAGCGGAATTGTCATACCTTTGTAGTGTTTTGCCCTTCCTTCTTAGTTACTTCTCAATCTTCACTTCCAGGTGCAACTCATCCATGTTTATGTAATGATGATTTCCATGCGATCTTTTTATGCCAGCACTAAGGTCGCTCAGAAAACAATCCATTGTTGTCTCTCGATCTTCTTCAATATTTGACTGTATCATTAGGAAATTCATCTCCTTTAGTATTCTTCAATGCTCTTACTACCTCGCACCAAACGTCTCTGACATTGATGGATCTCTTGATGAAGGTGAGAGGGTACGAATCCGCATCGCATGATGATACACATATCCCCACAATTGTCCTTTGTACGCTCCCAAGATGCCCTCGAGAATATGCGAGTTGATCCCAGATCAGTGCGTAGTCGCTGATCATGGTTGCTTCCAATTTTACCTTCTTGACTTTGGAGTTACGATGGCATTCGAACGCCATCTCAATCTTTTGTTCCCATTACAAATACGCTTCACAATTGCTTCTCCCAATGAATGTAGAAATTTCCATTTGATACTACAGCTATCATCATGTAATGGATCTCCTGCACGTTGATTGTTTCTGACAAGGCGGTCATACCCTTCATTAATCACCTCGATATACTCATCTTCATCCACGTCTAGAAGGTATGGATGATGAACTACTATTGGCCTTCTACGTGGTTACTTTGGTCGGTGCCCATGTGTTGCTTTCTCCACCTCATTAAGTCGTTGGTTGACGGTAGTGATCTCTGGCCTCATGCATCTGGATTCCTCTATCAATAAGTGCATAGCAGTGTCTCTCTCATCGTAAGGTTGTTTGGCGCATTGACTCTCATAACTCGACATTCAAAAGCTTTAAAATGAAAAAGATGAAAGAAAAGAAGATGAACAAGTCTCAATCTTTCATAAAATTATTTTGCTCAATTTTTCTCGTTCACTCGTTTATCTTTTTCTAAAGTTCTCTTCAATATAGTCCAGAACTATAAAATAAACTCGATGTTAGCTCCTGATGCTCAAACTAAATCTTGGCACTACAAGTTGCTCGGACCGAGCGCCTCTAGCTCCTAATTCTTGTTCCCCTATACCTTGTTCCCTTGTAGGTACGTGACATAAATTTTCCTTGATTTCTTTTGATGCTCTTATGGTGTCTTAGAAAATTTGTCCACCACCAATCGAGCAAACACATTATGCATCCTCTTATCTTTAGCTCTGGTGACATGTCCTTGTGTTATCGATGTGTCGGATGAAGCCTCATCTTTATCAAACAAAAACAAGTTACAAAGAAGGTGTCCAACTATTCGAAGATGGATCAGATTAAGCAGTCTTTGAGCCACCATTGAAACTTCATTCACTTGTCTAATTCTTTCTTGAATAATATGAAGAATCAATACTAGTTTTGGCTTAAATTTTCACAAACTTCATCTATGCAATGCCATAAAAATATACATTTTCATTTATAGGCTTATTCTTTGCGAAAGGTTTTAAATTTGAAATACACTCATCTGCAATACGAAAAATTGCTTCTTACTATGCTTTCTCATTTGTCAAATGCTTCTGATTCTTATGAACAAGAGAACTTCTGATATCTCTTTGAAAAGGACAATAGAGTGATAATCCAAGCTATGTGATGGGAAATCGGTCTATGCCATTCCCCATCGGGACCTTCTCCACCACATGTATAATAAATTTTGTTTTCCAAATCCCTCGCAAAACACTAAAAATGCGAAAGTTGAACCATAACTCAGGGATACACTTATTAGATAGCTAAGAAGCGAGGTTGCAAAGGAATGAATTAAACTTTTTATCTTGAATAACAACATTCAAATCCCATATTTCTTCACTTTCACAAAAATCTCCTCTAGAAAACTCCATGTTTATCAAGAATACTAAAACAAAAAATTACAAACCCGAAACTCTCATCACTTGTAATACCCATGACAGAATGTGTGAGTAGTTGATGGTGGCGGGTATATGAATTCGAGAGTAGAAAATCAAATATTGATAATTATATCCCCTTGTCACTGACCTAACGCACCCTCTTCAATGCACGATTGTACCTTCGTTGCTGACCCGCTACTCGCAAACCACAATCCTCAGCACCACATCATCGCTCACTGTTGTTCGCCCTTTAAGTTGCCTTTGGGGTCCCGTCTATCGTATGTCGTTGCTCACCCCCGCTCGCTCTTTTATCCGCCTTCGTTATCCATATGTCGCTCGCCGATCCATCATCGACATCTCCTTGCCGCGAAGGTAATCCTCTCCTTTTCCAAGTGTTTTCCATTTGTAAGATGCCAATTAAGCTAACGCTCTGAATTTATCGGCTTTTTCTTCACTTAAGGTGTAAGATGAACAAAGGTTTTGTGAGTGAAAGATGGCATAGTGGAAGTAGTTGACATAATGGGCATCAAATAACCATCAATGTTATTGAATGTCTTAACTAAAATAAGATAGTGTACTACTACGTAATTGATAAATCCTAATAATTTATTAAATTTTTTAAAATAGAAATTTAATGGCATAGTGGAAGTGGTAGGGGTGCACAAAAAAGGTGAACTTCAAAAATACTCTTGTAGGGTTAAAGTGTTTCAAAAATACCCTTTCCTGAAAAAAAAAGTTTCAACTTCAAATCTATCCTTAAAATATTGATAATCCCATATTACCCTTGTCGAAAATTTTCTCTCTCTTCCAGAGCAACTCGATTTCTCTCTACTGGGTTGAGAAAATAACTGTTTTCCCACACCACAACATATTCGACGAGAGTAGCTTGAAATCGGCATCAAATTCGCTGCCAATAGGTTGAAATCGTCTGTTGTCAACAAATAAGCTTGCGATTAAGTAGGTTCCGCAGAAAAATTGTTGCACTGGGTCACAGAGTCTTAGGGGTCCAAGGGTCGCAGGGGTAAAGGGGTCGCAAAAGGGTCAAAGGGTCGCAAGGGTAAAAGGGTCGCAGGGTTTAGGATAAGGTCGCAGAGGTCCAAGGGTCGAAGAGGGTAAAAGGGTCACAGGGGTCCAAGGGTCGAAGAGGTAAAAGAGTCGCAGAGGTACAAGTGTCACAGAAGGACCTCTTCGACCCTAGGACCCCTGCGATCCTTGTACCTATTCGACCCTTGGACCCCTTCGACCATTGTCTCTCTGTGACCCTTGGACCCCTGCGACCCTTGTCCCTGTGCGACTCTTGTTACAATAATACAAAATCCAACCAAACAGCGATACTAACAATATAGTAAAAATAATTTATTATTTACAAATACAATTATTTACACATAATATGAATCAAATTTAAAAAATAATAATTTATCAAGTTATTTACAAATAATTGACTCAAATATCTACGAACCTTGTACATTCGCGACCCTTGACCCGTGCGACCCTTGTCCCTCGAGACCCTTGGACTCGTGCGACCCCTATCCCTCGTGACCCTTGGACCCGTGCGACCATTGTCCCTCGTGACCCTTGGACTCGTGCGACCCTTATCCCTCACTACCCTTGGACCCGTGCGACCCATGTCCCTCGTGACCGTTGGATCCGTGCGACCCCTGTCCCTCGCGACCATTGGACCCGTGCGACCCTTGTCCCTCGTGACCCTTGGACCCGTGCGACCCTTGTCCCTCGCAACCCTTGGACCCGTGCAATCCTTGTCTCCTTTTCCACCCTTGTCCATATGCTACCCCTGTTACAATAATAGTAAATCCACAAAACAACGGTACTAACAATAACACTAACAACTGAATAATAGTAAATCCACAAGATCAAATGAAGTTCAAGTTAAAAGGAGGTTCAAAGAAATCAAAATACAACTCAAATCAAAATATGTTGCTGATAAATCGAAGCACAGGATCTCCTGCAATGGAGAACGTTTTTACTATGAGGGAACAACCAACGTTCAGTCCATTTTCTTGACAAAACTTTCTCCACCCCCTCTGATGCAAGCTCCACCACGACTCACGGGCCTTAAAGCTGCTAGCGAAAAATCTAACATTCCGCGATCGATTCCGCAATCGTGGTACGTCATTACATGACATCCTCTACGGTAAAGACCGTTCTCCCTCACAAACCCTATCGGAAGTGCCTATGACATCACGAAGTTACATCAGTATAAATGAATAAAAGTTTAATAAGTAATATAATTATATATGATGAATCGGTTTGAGGTCACTTACCGATGAATCTGGGGCCAGATTTGAACGCGTGACTGGTACAATGAAAACCCTCTAATCAAGAGTGGCTCTGGTGACGTTAAAGACCATGTCACCTTCGTGACGGAAAAGTACGACATCCCCAATACGAATGTTTTGGTCGTTGTAGAAATCTGTCCATCCATCAGTGAATTCGGAGCCATCCAACTTGACTTCCCATGTTCTATTATATGCATTTGATTTAATCGTTGCCATGTTGATGTCCCTCGTATTCCCGTAAATATACTCATCGAAGAAGATCTTCGGAATTTTCATGTAACAAAAAACGAAAAACAAAATCAAATCTGTACATTCTCTACATGTAACATACGGAGAGAGTGTTTTTAAGAAGATTACAAGGTAGTACAAATGCTGCACATGAATCTGACGGAAGAAATGAGGGAAATATGGCATTTTCGGAAAAAATGGATGGAAGATGATGAGAGGAAAAAATGGATTGGAAAAAAGGAAATGGCTGGAATTCTAAAAGACATGACATCGAATCGAATTTAGATGGAATTAGAAAAGACATGACCACACAATCACATGGGTCGCATGGTAAAAGGGTCGTAGGGTAAAAGGGTCGTAGGATCAAGGGTCGAACGTGTAAAAGGTTCGCAAGGGACAAATGGTGCGACCCTTGTACCTCTGCGACCATTGGAGCCCTGTGCCCCTTTACGCTTTATTATTAAATAATTATTTACAAATAATACAAATAATTTTTTTTAAAAATAACAATGTAAAAAGTTGAATTATCCATTCCCAAAATTATTTACAAAAGTTAAAAAATAACAATGTACCAAATTACATCTTCCATAATCAAAGAGTAAACATTATTTTAGACCCTTGGACCGTGCGACCGTTGTCCCCCTCCGACCCTTGTCTCCCTTCGACCCTTGTACCTCTACGACCACTTGGACCTCTGCGACCACTTGGACCTCTGCGACCCTTATCTCCCTTCGACCCTTGTACCTCTCCGACCCTTTGTCCCCTGTGAGACCCTCTGCGACCCTTATTACAATAATAGTAAATCCACAAAAACATTGATACTAACAATAATACATTCTATTGAATAATAGTAAAAAAACAACAAAATACAAAAATGAATTTTTTTGTTCAAATGAGGTTCAAAGCAATCAAAATACAACGAATTCAATCTATGTTGATAATAGGCCTTGATCGAGGGGTAAACAGTAGACAAGCTACATCATCAAGAACGATGTCCAGTTCAACTTCGAGGGTACAACCCACGTTAAAGCCATTATCATGATAAAACTTCGTCGAACCCCTAGTTATGCTAGTGCCACCATGTTTCACGGGCCTTAGATGTGCCTCCCAAATCCGTCCGTAATTGATTATCAGATCAATCTTACTTCGTCTACCGCAAAGACCACTCGACCTCGCAAACTCTATCAGTACCGCAAAGCACTCGACCTCGCAAACTCTATCAGAAGTGTCTGCGATAACCAAATAAATTTACAAAGACGCCAAACTAATGCATATACGGCCAGATTTGATGAATCGAATAAATCGGTTTGAGTTCACTTACCACTGCATCTATGGCCAGATTTGAACACGTGACTGGTACCGTGAAAATCATCTCACTAGAAGAAGATGACCCTGCCTCTACGGATGATGATGATGATATAGATGATGCATATTGTAGATTACACATTTCATATCCAAAACCAGTGATGTGAAAAACCATGTCACCTTCATGACGGAAAACTAAGAAATCCCGAATACGAAAATCATGGTCCTTGGAGAAATATTTCCATCCATCAGTGAATCTTTAATCATTCAACTTCACTTCCCATGTTTTGTTTGATACATCCGATTTAAGCGTTGTCGTGTTGTCGTCCATCGTTTTCCCATAAATATGCTCATTGACGAATTTCGTCGGAATGTCCTGTAACAAAAAAAGTCAAATCTTACATTTTCTACTTTAACATACCGAATGAGAGAGATGAAGGATATTACGAGGTAGTTCTCCAGAAAGCTCGGAAGAATGATTTGGACGAAAGTAGGGAAATGTTGCATTTTCGGCAAAAAATGGATGGAAGATGATGAGTTAGAGAGATAAAGAGTGTGTCGTTATTCCAAAAAAAGGAAACAACTAGAATACAAAAAGACATGACCTTGACATCGAATCGCCGTCAGATGAAATTCGATATGTTTTTTTCAAATTTTGGTGAAAAGTTCGGCAAGAATTTTGGTTCGCACGGGGGTCGCATGGGTCGCTTGGTCGTATATATTGATGAATAGATGCGAACTCCTCGGATGGTTAAACAATACATTTAACATTTGGTTCAAATATCGATATTATTTATATTATTATTTGTATTGATTCTAAATTAGACATATACAACTCAAGTATATAGATATGGCATGGGTCGCTTGGTCACATATATGGATCAATAGATGTAGAATCGACGAATGTACTAGTTTATAATAAAATGATAAAAACCAATCAAAACAATACATCTACAACGCCAAACTAATTAATGCCAATTCAGGATCGCATGGGTCGCTTGGTCGCATATATTGATGAATGGAAGCGAACTCGACAAATTTACGGGTTTATGATGATAAAATGATAAAAACCAATCAAAACAATACATCTACAACGTCAAAGTAATTAATCCCAATTGAGGGTCGCATGGATTGCTTGGTCGGATATACTGATGAATAGATGCGAACTCGACGAATTTACGGGTTTATGATGATAAAATGACAAAAACCAATCAAAACAATACATCTACAACGTCAATCAACGGAATAAACAGATTATGACCCATGTGTACCTAGTTGAGTTGTGTATAACCAATGCTTGTGTTTCAAAAGTGATGGTAGTGTTTTAAGAACTTGTCGGATGATTAAACGATACATTTAACATTTTGTTCAGATGTATATTATCTATATTGATGCTAAATTAGACATATACAACTCAAATATATTGATAATGGCATATTGATAATGGCATGGGTTGCTTGGTCGCATATATTGATGAATAGATGCGAACTCGACGAATTTACGGGTTTATAATGATAAATGACAAAAACCAATCAAAACAATACATCTACAACGTCAACTAATTAATGTCAATTGAGGGTTGCATGGGTCGCATGGATCGTTTGGTCGCAGTCCATCTCCATCTTCTAGTCTTCTGCATTCTTCTTGTTTGGTATTGCAGTCCAGAGTTATCTCTTGCCATGTACTTCGTCTTCCAGTCACATTTCAAGAGTGACCCAACACCGTCACCTAAGTCACCCCTGCAACTCGTCAGTGACTGCATAGAGGCTGAGTCCGCCGATTACCAAGACCTTAAGTAACACATAGACAACACGATGCTCTGGGTTGACAATGGTGACTGCGGCACGGAGTTCACAAAGGTAAAAAATATTTTTCATTGAAATTAGGGTTAGAAATGCATATTAAGAGAAGATACGTAGACGTTAACTTATAGACATGGGTCGGAAGGGTCACATGGGTCGGAAGACAGGAGTCTGACAGCAAAATGACAAGTCACATGGGTAGGAAGGGTCACATGGGTCGGAAGGGTCACATGGGTCGGATGACAGGAGTCTGATAGCAAAACGACAAGCACATGGGTAGGAAGGGTCACATGGGTCGGATGACAGGAGTCTAACAACAAAACGACAAGTCACATTAGTCGTATAGGTCACATGAGTCGTGCATGGTCATATGTGGTCGCATGAGATCGCATGCGTCGGATGGGTTCCCGTTTAAACTTGATCGCATAACGGGTCATATCGGGTCGCATGAGTCGGATGGGTCATAACCTTACGGACAATAGATGCAAAATAAGATATTTTTAACGTTTAAATATTGATTACATAAGGTCACAAAGATTACAAAGGTCAGAAAAGTTACATAAGGTTACATAAGGGCTCAAAGGTCACAACGGTAAAAAAAAGGCAAGAGAGAAGTTCAAGAAAAAAAGGCAAGAAAAAAGTTAAAGAAAAAAAAGGAAATAAAGAAAGGAAAGAAAAAAAATCAAATTTTCTGACTTTAGAGACACATCGGAGCCCTTCCCCGTAAAGAGAGTCGTGTGTGACTCAACGCCTTCTCCAACTTAACTTCCAACCGTGACCTTAGGTAACGTGGATACAGCTTGATGTCGGAGTCTGCCGATTACCAAGACCTTAGAGACCGAGTCCGACGATTACCAAGACCTTGAGTAACAAATAGACAACACGATGTCATGCATCCACCATGTGAACTTCGTGACGAAGGTCAAAATGGTCACAAAGGTAACAAGGATTTTTCAGAGAATTTAGGGTTAGAGACTTAGACGAAGAGAGGAGAGAGATGTGATTCTCCCGATTCATTCTCATCTCAAATGGGTGTTATGGTGAGACTTAGAAAATTTGATGAACCTTTTAATATAGGGGTAACAGAGACGTGTCCCAATGGTCTTGAATGTGGTATTGGTAAAATAAAAAGCATAACTAGCACCAGAAAAAGCCAATAGTGTGACATTGAAAAGACTAGTCGAACGGGTCGAAATGGACAAATGGGTTGCAAGGGTCGCAAGGGTCGCAATGGCCGGAAGGGTCGCAATGTCCACATGGGTCGCAACTGTCATAAGGGTCGCATGAGACTCTGTGAACCTTGGACCCGTGTGGCCCTTGTACCTCTACGAGCCTTGTACCTCTGCGACACTTTGACCCCTGCGACAATGTACCAAATATTTAAAAAATAACAATGTACCAAATGTTTACATCTTCCATTAAAAAAACAATGTACCAAATATCAAGTTAGTCTTCTTGGGGTGAATAGATACGTTCTTCATTACTAAATATATCAGTCACCATATTCTCACGCATGTAAGTAACATTGTCGTCGCAAATTTAGTGAACCACATTCCTCGTACTCATTAACGAGGCTTCTATGAATTTGTAGGAGAAAACACCACAATCATTCTCGCTTTGGTTCTGTGACAGACCTTCATAATACTCATACTTCCATTAATCTTCTTCAGAAGCCAAAGAAGGAAACCCTCCGAAAATGAGCATTCTGGGGACAACTTTTCTTATCTTCTCAATCACCGGATTGATATACATTTTCTTAAGCCTCATCTGGCAGTCGTATCCTGTGATGCATCGGGTTTTGAAATCCGCTTTGATGGCTACCCAATGACATCTTACCCATCGATTTTTGTCCAATGGCATGTTTAGAACCGAGACAAAAGATATAAAATATATAAATATATTTTATATATGATTTATATGTATAATATATATGTATATATATCAAATAAGCAAAAGATATAAAATTTACCTGAATGAGAAAAGTTTGGAATTTATAAGTTATGTATTAAAATGAATGGTTACATTGTCTAATTACAGGAAAACAAATGCTAGGCTCTAGACGGATACATAGCCACTATTAAAGTCAAAATTCAGTTCTTTCTTTCCTTTAATTATGAAATCAAAACTTGCATTTTCCTTCATATCATATTTCAACACCATTTTTAGGATTTGTAGAGAGTTGCATAGCCAAACTAATGCCTCATTAATGCCTAATAAGTGTAAAGGACAATTCTGTCATTTTGTATACATCTTAGGGTTTTGTGATCACTTGTATAAATACCCTTGTAATCCCTTTCGTTAATTATAATTCATTCCATTATTCCCTTCATCATGGTATCAGACGCCTAAGAAAGTCCAACGACAACCCTAAACGTTTTTTTGAATTCCCAGCCGCCCGCATCTTCTTCCTTGTCACTACAACGATGGCTGGCAACAACAACCCCTCCACCGCTCGTCTCTCCGATGTTGTGACGACCTTTGATACCGAACACCCTCACAACACTCTTCTTACGGTGAATATGACCAACATTACCAAACTCACCCCTACCAATTTTCTCACATGGAGCGTTCAAGTCCGAGCTCCCCTTGAAGGTCACAACCTACAATGCTTTATTGAGGACAATTCCGTTGTCCCTCCCGCCAAGATCTCCCGTGATGGTGTGTCTGTCGACAATCCCAATTTTTAGCCTTGGAAGCAACAAGATCGCCTCCTCTTTTCGGCTTTGTTTGGAGCCAACTCGGTTCCCCTTCAACCGCTTATTGCCCGTGCGCCGTCTACCTTTGAGGCATGGGGGATCCTTGCCAACACTTACGGCAAAGCATCTCGGGGTCATCTCCTTCAACTCCAAGACAAAATCAAACGCTGCTGCAAGGAATCACAATCGATCGATGAATTTTTGCGGCCAATCACATCCACCTCCGATGAACTCGCTCTCTTAGGGAAACCATTCGACCATGAAGATCTCCTTGACGCTATTCTTGAAGGTATTCCAAAGGAGTACAAACCTATAGCGGATATTATCCGAGCAAAAGACACCGCTGCGTCAGTTGAAGAAGTTCATGAGAAACTCCTTCACCATGTAGCCAAATTGGCTGCTGTCGAATCCCAACCTCTCTCGGCCATGGCTCTAATCACTACCAATCCCACGGCCACTCGTTCTTAGCAGAACTATCGGTTGCAAGGCTCACAGAACTGGTCCCTTCGCTCTCGTCACAATTCTCCACCATCACGGTGCGGCTATCAAGGTCGTTGCCAAGCTTGTGGCGTTCATGGCCATAGTGTTCAATGCTGTCCGCATTTTCAACTAATCTTCTCCCCCGGTACTCATGAGAACTCACCGATGCAACCATGGCAGAGTTATCCACACAACTGGCAGCCACGACCGCAGGCCCATCAAGCTCTTACTTCTTCTTATGATGCAAACTCCTGGTTACTTGATAGCGGAGCATCTCATCGCATAACGTCGGATATCTCCAATCTCGCTCTTCACACTCCCTACCGCGGCAGCGAGGATGTTATTGTTGGTGATGGCAACGGGTTACCCATCATACACATCGGTTCCATCTCTATACCTCTTAGCACTCGATCGTTATCATTACAGAATGTGCTATCTGTTCCTAAAATATGCAAGAATCTTATTTTTGTCCATCAGTTGTTCAAGAATAATGACGTCTCTGTTGAATTTTCTCCATATGATTTTCAGGTGAAGGATCTCAGCACGAGGGTGCCACTTTTGAAAGGAAGCACTAAAGATGGAGTTTATGAGTGGCTCGTACAATCTCCTCCTACATCATCTTTTCATGCTTTCCATAGTGTCAAGTCCACTTCGTCCGAGTGGCATTCTCGTTTAGGTCATCCATCGTCTTTCATTTTAAATAAAGTCCTCTCAAGGTTTGGACTACCATTGTCTCGGGATTCCTCCCAATTGTTTTGCAATGCTTGCTGCCGTAATAAAAGTCACAAATTGCCATTTTCCTTCTCTACTCTTACTACCTTTCGTCCCCTTGAAGTTATATTTTCCGATGTTAGGACGTCTCCTATTTGCTCCGTCGATGGCTTCAAATACTATGTCCTTTTCGTACACGTTATTCTTGGCTTTACCCACTGAAAACCAAATCCCACGTCCGTGACACATTCGTTCAATTCAAAGCTCTCGTCGAAACAAAATTCTAAACACTCATTGGTACTCTTTATTCGGAGAATGGGAGTGAATATATTGCCTTGCGTTCATTCCTTGCCTCTTATGGCATTTCTCACTTTACATCTCCACCACACACTCTCGAGCACAATGGTATCTCCGAAAGACGTCATAGGCATATCGTAGAAACAGGTCTTTCTCTTCTTACACATTCTTCCATGCCTATCCCCTACTGGTCTTATGCGTTTTCCTTGGTGGTTTATCTCATCAACCGTCTCCTGACACCAAATCTTAGTATGTTCTCTCCATACGAGTGTCTATTTCAACAAACACCCAACTACACTAAACTTTGTGTCTTTGGTTGTCTATGTTATTCGTGGCTACGCCCCTATATCGAACACAAACTTGAACCAAAATCTGATCCATGTGTCTTCCTCGGGTACTCTTCCACTCAAAGTGCTTATGTTTGTCTTGATCCTCTTCGATCTCGCATCTTCCTCTCTCGTCATGTCCAGTTTTTTGAGTCCATCTATCCCTTTTCTAACCCTACCAAATTCTTCCTTCAACTAAAGTCGCAAACACCATCAAACACCATCAGACCGCAAACATGTGTTAGTCCAGCTCTATCCTTTTCTCTGCCACTCAATGCTCCTCCACCGTCTCAGCCCCTAAGCTCGGATCCTTCGCCGCTGCTGCCATCTGATGCTATCTCTCGGTCTCCGTCTCCAGCTGCCAATTCTATAGCTTCACCACAGGCTCCCGTACTTGTCCTCTCGAAAGCTCAGCCATTGCTACCTACGGCCACCACAATCAATTCACACCTAATGCTGACCCGCTCGAAAAACAACATTGTGAAGAACAAGAACAAATTCACCTTTGTTGCCCAGGTGGACCGTGAGCCCGCTACTATTACTTAGGCTCTCAAGGACCCTTGATGGCGTGAAGCAATGGATGCCGAATTACAAGTCTTGCATCGTAATCAGACTTGGAAGCTTGTTCCCGCTTCTCAAGCTAAGAATATTGTCGGTTGCCACTGGATTTTTCGCATCAAACAAAAACAAGATGGAACCGTGGAGTGTTTCAAAGCTCGGCTTGTTGCAAAGGGGTTTCATCAACGACCAGGAATTGATATCATGAAACATTCAGTCCGGTTGTTAAGCCTACAACCATCCGCATTGTTCTAAGTCTTGCGATCTCTCGCGGGTGGTCTCTAAGACAACTTGACGTCAATAATGCCTTTCTTCAAGACCGTCTATCGGAGGAGGTATACATGTCTCAACCCCCGGGTTTTCTTGATAAAAATCACCCTCATTATGTGTGCAGACTTCAGCGAGCAATATATGGACTTAAACAAGCCCCTCGCGCATGGTATTCGGAACTTCAGAGTTTTCTATTCGCTCGCGGTTTCACAAATTACTTGGAGGATACCTCTCTCTTCATCCTCCGGACCACCGAGCTACAAATATATGTTCTGGTATATGTTGACGATATTGTTGTTATAGGCAATTCCTCGTCACGGGTACAACACTTCATTGATGCGCTTGCGGTTCGTTTATCAATCAAGGATTTGGATGCACTGTCCTTCTTTCTTATGGTTGAGGCAACACGGACATCTCGAGGTCTCCTTTTGATCCAACGATTTCAGATCTGCTCAATCGTTCCCTCATGCATGAATCGAAGTCAGTTCCTACTCCGATGTCGTCCACCTCACGCCTGACTTTCCAAACCGGTATTCCTCTATCAAATCCAATAAAATATAGGTCACTTGTTGGCGGGCTACAATATCTATTGCTCACGAGACCGGACATCAGCTTTGTAGTCAACAAACTATCTCAATTCATGCATGCTCCCACGGATGTACATTGGCAGGCAGTTAAAAGGGTGTTACGCTATCTCGCTGGAACGAGGGATCATGGCATCTTCTTTTCCGCCACAAACTATCTGTCCTTACATGCATTTACTGATGCGGATTGGGCTGGTGACTGTCATGATCTCAAGTCCACCGGTGCATATCTTGTATTCCTTGGTGCGCATCCTATCTTATGGTCGTCCAATAAGCAAAAGGGACTCTCACGCTCGTCTACCGAAGCTGAATATAGATCTGTTGTGTCGACAACAGCTGAAGTTCTCTGGGTTCTTTCCTTGTTATCTGAACTTGGAATTAGGACACCTCCAACACCAACAATCTACTGCGACAACATTGGACCAACATACCTGAGTGCTAAACCAGGTTTTCATTCCCGTATGAAACACTTGGTTCTCGACTATCTGTTTGTTCACGGCCTTATTGAATCAAAGACTCTTCGGATCACACATGTTCGTGCCACTGATCAACTTGCTGATGTTCTCATAAAACCTCTCTCGCGACTTCCATTCGAGCTACTTTGTTCCAAGATTGGACTCACCTCGGGTGCTCCATCTTGCGGGGGCGTGTAAAGGACAATTCTGTCATTTTGTATACATCTTAGGGTTTTGTGATCACTTGTATAAGTACCCTTGTAATCCCTTTCGTTAATTATAATTCATTCTATTATTCCCTTCATCAATAAGTCACTGATAATAATTCAACACTTTAAGTTTTACTGTTTCTGATATGTTGAAGAATAGAGACAAGACATCGCTGATGACTTTTATCTGTCACCATGTCTCTAAAGGCACCATGGACGTTTCGATTTCAGGTAGTCTCCATATGACAAGTTCCTCCAGTTCTCCAATCTCCTCCTCTGCGTCACATGGAAAATTATGATTAAGTAAAGACTTATTCTAGACAAATAGAAAATCTTTATTAGTTATAGTTTTCGGAAAAACCTAGAATGTACAGGAGCAAACGTGCGAAAGAAGACTTGGGTTTTGACCGAATCAACTTCATCTTGTATCCACTGCACAACAGTCTCGATTATGTCCACCTCATTTTGTTAATAAAAATTAGCTGATTGAAATGAGACATTAAATCCAGTCAGAAATTACCTTTAATCCAACTAATTCTAAGAGAATAGCTTGGACCTTTCCTCCTTGAAGCTTGGCTGGACATTACCTCCAAGTTTTTCTCAACCTGCAGAATACAATAAACAACAATAATATTAAAGACTAAAAGTGTAAAAACTGTAGTCTAAAAAATTTTCCCCTCGAATCTCTTGCGGGGAGTTCTTTCTTACTTGATTCAGTAAAACAATAGTTTAGAATTTTATGAATTAGATATTAGAAAAGGTATACTAACGAGAGAAAATAAGAATTGTATTCTCTTGTTCTTGTCTATTGTACATGAAATACACATTTTATATATAGAAAAATGAAGCAAAGAAGTAAAGAACGAAAAAAGAAACTATACAAATCAAGAAAAAAGAAAATAATGAAGATCTTGTAGAATACGCAAGGGAATGATATGAAGATATTGTAGAATAAGCAAGGGAATGATCTGGTGTCCCAATTTGAATCTTTCCTTAGTGAAATAACAAGACTTCGACGACAAGAGAAGTGGATAAATAATGGATCGAGCCTTTGGATAGGGTTTAGACCGAAAATAACTCCTTTTTGGACTCCTTGGTCCAATTCTTCTAACATCCCCCCTCAAGTTCGACCAGGTGAAAGATGTACCATCAAGTCTCGTTAAAACCTTATCATGTAAAACCTAGTGGGACAAAAGAATGATGAAGGAAAAAACCATCAGTTGGTGTTATTTATAGACTTGGTTGAACTTGACACATTCAACGATTTGTATAAATCGAGCAATCCGATTCTTTGTTGAAGACTTTTGCTGACTTTCGAATTTGTTGCTTTTGTGAATATGTCAGCATGTTGATCTGGGCTTCTTGTGTAGGTTGTGGCAATGATGCCTAGTTTGATCTTCTCCCTTATAAAGTGACATTCTATTTCTATATGTTTCGTACTTTCATGAAAAATAGAGTTCTTGGCTATATGAATGGCGGCCTGATTGTCAAAGTGAAGGGAGATGGGGTTGGAGTTCTTAATCCTGAGGTCTTGAAGAATAGCTCTGATCCACATCAATTCACTGGTTGTGTTGGCCATGCTTCTATATTCCGCCTCTATGCTGGAGCGAGCTACTACATTTTGCTTCTTGCTCTTTCATGTGACAAAATTTCCACCAACAAAAGTGCAATACCCGGTTTTTGACTTGCGATCAGTCTGGTCTCCTGCCCAGTCAGCGTCATAGTAGCCTACAATAGTGGTGTCATTGTTGTATTCTTTCGACCATATGCCAGTGTTGCTTCCGTGGAACATGCATGTGTTGACTGACTTGTCCGACGACAAAGCTGAGATCTAGTTGTGTGATCGACAGATAGATGAGCTTTCCAACGGTTTTCTGGTATTGGGAGATATTTTCGATTAGATCACCCTTGTGATGATCCTTAAACTTCTCTTCTATTGGTGTCTTGGCTAGTTTAGCTCCTAATTTACCCGTTTCAATC
Source organism: Gynandropsis gynandra (assembly GCA_036759665.1). NCBI lineage: Eukaryota > Viridiplantae > Streptophyta > Magnoliopsida > Brassicales > Cleomaceae > Gynandropsis > Gynandropsis gynandra. The sequence goes on along the minus strand of CM071866.1, from coordinate 24,070,493 downwards.
AAAAGATCAAGTGTATACATTTTTTGGGACAAGAATAGATCGCAGTGGTACGATAAACTTCTATTCCTAGAAAATATTTTAGTTCACCCAAATCTTTTATATCAAAGGTTCTTTTTAGAACATCTTTCGTGTTTTCAATTCCGATTTGATTATCACCTGTTATGATTATATCATCAACATAGACAAGTAGAACAGTGGTACTTGTTTCCTCCTGAACTGAAAACATGGAATAATCTGCCTCACTCATTTGAAATCCATGGAGAATGAGGACATCATGAAGTTTGTGATACTAGGCTCGTGGAGACTGTTTGAGGCCATAGATTGCCTTCCGGAGCTTACACCCCTTGCCTAGTTCCACCAAGTAGTCAGGTGGAGGTTTCATGTATACCTCTTCGTCTAAATCTCCTTGGAGAAAGGCGTTTTTTACGTCCATCTTCCAAAGATTTCATTTACAGTTAACTGCAAGAGACAATAAGATTCTTACTGTGTGGAGCTTCGATACTGGGGCGAAAGTCTCAGTAGTCGTCTCCATAGGTCTACGTGAATCCTTTAGCGACGAGTCGAGCCTTGTACCGTTCAATGGAACCATCACTGTTGTATTTGAGCTTGTATATCCAACGATACCATACAACTTTTTTGTCTTGTGGAAGCTCAGCAAGATCCCATGTATTTTTTTTCTTTCGAGGGCCGAAATTTCCTCCGTCATCGTATCGTTCCAAGGTTTGTGTTGTTTCAAAACTGTGAGGTTCTGGTTCCTGGCCATCTTAAAAAAATTACATTAATATATAATTAAAAAATAAAATAAAAAACATGTGATATTCTAAATATGGATGTATTAAAAATTTTAATTGAAAATTTTAATATTGAATTACATTTGAAAATTGATAATTTCAAATTATAATGTTTATAAATTATATTATGAATACGTGTAAAATTTTATTGATTAATTTTGAAATTATAATCATATTGAATATTAATTATATTGATATTGGCAATTTTAATTTTGAATATTAAAAATTGAATATTATAATTATTGATAGGCATTATAATATATAATTAATAAAATTAAATTAATAAATCTGTGATATTCTGAATATAGATGTGTGAAAAATATTTAATTGAAAAAAATTTTAATATTGAATTACGTTTGAAAATTGATAATTGAAAATTATAATGCGTGTAAATTATATTATAAATACATGTGAAAAATTTATTGATTAATTTTAATTTTGTTAAAAATTGAATATTATAATTATTGATAGGCATTATAATATATAATTAATAAAATTAAATTAATAAATCTGTGATATTCTGAATATAGATGTGTGAAAAATATTTAATTGAAAAAAATTTTAATATTGAATTACGTTTGAAAATTGATAATTGAAAATTATAATGCGTGTAAATTATATTATAAATACATGTGAAAAATTTATTGATTAATTTTAAAATAATAATGATATTGAATATTAATTATAATGATATTGATAATTTTAATTTTGAATATTTAAAAATGAATATTATAATTATTGATTCGTATTGATTTTAAAAAATAATATAACTTTATGAATTAATTATAATTCATAATGTTTACACGTCATTTTAATAATTTAATTTTATAAATTTGAAACGTAACTCGATATTAATTACATTTAAATTAAAAATTTTATTGAAAATTTTTATATTGAATATAGAATTAAAACTTAATTTTAGTAAGGTAGTTTAAAATATATTCTGATTATATGAAATAAAATAAATCAAATAAATGTTTATTTTTTATTTGGACAAGGTCCATTCTCTCTCTCTTTAATTTGTAATCCAAAAAAATATTACGGATAAAATTTCTATTTCCCCTTCATGTTTATCAATTTTGTTATTTTTCTCCCATATTTTGTATTCATTTTATTTCCCTCTCATATTTTGCATTCTTTCTATTTCCCCTACATATTTTACAATTCTGCCTATAACTCCCTCCTTTTAAACTCCGTTAAATCTCCCAATTGCGATATGGTTTAGGTTAATTTTTGACCCGATTTAGACCTACTTTTAACTCGTTTTAGGGTCAATTTTGACTGTAATTTTGATCTAAATTTGACCCGTTTAGACTCAATTTTGACCCGATTTAGATTCAAATTTGACAATAACTTTGGTCCAATTATGATTTTCAACTAATTAAACTCGAACTCGTATGAAATTAAACAAAACTAAACCAAAATTTAAATAAAAACTGATTTTTATCGATTTTTTTACCACAAACTGGTATAATTCTGACTCGAATTTGGTACAATTTTGACCCAATTTTTATTTTCATCCAATTAAAACCCGAAAAAAATATGAAATTCAATAAAATTAAACCGAACTTTAAATAAAAACTGATTTTTATTGGTTCGTTCGATTTAACATGAAATTAGTATAATTTTGACTAGAATTTGGTACATTTTTAACCAATTTTTATTTTCATCCAATTAAAACTCGAATCAATATGAAATTCAACAAAATTAAACCAAAATTTTAAAAAAACTCATTCTTATCGGTTTGTTCGATTTTTTACTCGAATTTCATATAATATTTACTCGAATTGAGTGTAATTTTGACCCAATTTTGATATGACTTTGAGTGATTCGGGTTTTAATCGATTGAAAATCAAAATCGGATCAAGTTTGGGTGTAGTTTTGACCCGAGGTACAAATTTGATTCAATTTTGATTTTGATTGGTTTAAAAACTGAATCACTTAAAATTACACCGAAATTCGATAAAATAATCCTAAATCAATCGTCCCTTATAAATATCGAAAGATATATTTCATTCTTGTCCATTCACGACGTGTATGGAGTAATCTATATCGTGACAAGAGATTAATAGCAAATGTTATATGAGGACGAGTGCAATTTACTAGATACAAGAGAGCCTCTATTGCACTCATATATGGTACTTCTGCTCCAAGTATATCTTCATTTTCTTCACAAGGACGAAATGGTTCCTTTTTCAATATTTAAAGATCTACATGTCATTGGAGTGCTTAATGGATTTAATTTATCCATGTTAAAGTGTTTTAATACTTTCTTTGTATAATTCGATTGATGTACGAATATAACATTCTTTAGATGCTCTATCTAACCAAGACAAACTTTGTTTATCCAATGTCTTTCATTTCAAAATTATCTTTGAGATAATTTCGAGTATTTTCAATCTCCTTTGAGGTCCTAATTATATTAATATCATCAACATAAACAGGTATACTAACAAAGCCACTTGTTGTTTTTTTTAATAAATACACAAGGAAAAATAAGGATATTCACAAACTCCCTTTTTAATAGATATTCGCTTAGATGATTGTACCACATACGCCTAGATTGTTTTAATCCATATAAAGATCTTGAAAATTTGATTATGCACATTTTTTAGGCTTTACGTTTGATGTTTCCGACATTCTTAATCCTTGAGGGATTTTCATATATATATATATATATATATCATTAACCAAAGATTTATATAGATATGACACAACCACATCCATAAAAGGTACATATCTAAATTTTTGGATGCAGTTAAACTCATCAAGTATCTAAATGTAATTGCATCCATAATATGAGAATATATTTTCTCATAATCAATTCCAAGTCTTTAAAAAAAACCCTTGTGCGACTAGAAATACCTTATATCTTGTGACCTCATTATTGTCATTTCTCTTTTGCACAAAAAATCATTTACATCCAACTGATTTAACACCATTAGGAATTTGAACGATGGGTTCAAATACTTTTCTTTTATTCAACGAGTCTAATTCTATTTGCATAGCTTCTTTCTGTTTTATCTAATCATGTCTCTTTTGACATTCTCACACTGACATTTGTTCTGGATCTTCATTATCATTTTAAATTTCCATTGATATAGAGAATGAGAATATTCCATCATTTTCATTTATTTCATCTCTTCTTATGATCTTTTCATTATAGATATAGTTAATAGAATCTCATTATTCTATGTATGCCCATGATTATTTTTATCACTTCCATTATAGAGATCATCTTCCTCGTTTATTTCTTTTGGGATGTTCTATATGATTTGAGAACCAATATCTTTATCAAACTTCTTTTTTTTTCAAGGATTTTTATCTTTACAACCAAGTGGTCTTCCATGCTTTAACCGTGTTGTATAATCATTTGAAATTCTTTCACCAGCATGACCTTTTAGTATTTCTATATGAGCAGGTGCATTTGCAGTCGGTTTATATTATTTTGTAACTTGTGTTATATCATTGAACTCATCTGGAAGTTGATTTGCAATATTAAGCAAAAGTTTGATGTTTTGCACTTCCATATTGCATTGTTTTATAGGAGGATCAAGATATAACAATGATTGTATTTCTATGTTAAATATTGTGAAGCTTGTTTTATTCCTCCTCCTAACGCTGGGAATTCAGTCTCATTAAAATGACAATCAGTAAAATGAGCTCTGAACATATCATTCCTTTGTGGTTCAAGATATCTAGTGATGGATGGAGAATTATATCCAACATAAATTCTCAATCTTCGTTGTGGGCTCCTTTTTTTCTATTTTAGAGGAGCAATCAGAACATATATTGTACAACCAAATGCTCGAAGATGAGATATATTTGGTTTTTGACCATTTTCTAATGGGGTAAACTAAAAAAAAACCTTCAAAAATAACTTTTAATAAAAAAAAACCCTACACTTTTAACTCATCAAAAAAATATGATTTTTTTGGTACGTCACATGTTTTTAAAAGGGATAAACTCAAAAAAAACCTTTAAAAATAGCTTTTAATAAAAAAAAATTCTACACTTTTAATCCATAAAAAAAACCTTTAAAAATAACTTTTAATAAAAAAAACCCTACACTTTTAACTCATAAAAAAAAAACCTTCAAAAATAACTTTTAATAAAAAAAACCCTACACTTTTAACTCATAAAAAAAACCTTCAAAAATAACTTTTAATAAAAAAAACCCTACACTTTTAACTCATAAAAAAAAAACCTTCAAAAATAACTTTTAATAAAAAAAACCCTACACTTTTAACTCATAAAAAAAAAACCTTCAAAAATAACTTTTAATAAAAAAAACCCTACACTTTTAACTGAAAACTCTAATAACTCATAAAATAAAAAAGAAACTCTAATAACTCACTTTTAACTCATAAAATAAAAACTCTAATAACTCATAAAATAAAAAAGAAAAGTTATTTTTGAAGGTTTTTTTTAGTTTACCCCTTTTCTAATTGTAATGGAGAATATTTATGATAAGCACTTGGCCTTATTTGAATTTAGTGCTGCAACATGTAAAATGACATGTCTCCAAGAAAAAACTGAGATTTTTGTTTTCGTTAGTAATGGTCGAGCAATGAGTTGAAGTCGTTTAATCAACGACTCAGCCATCTTATTTTATGTATGAACATGTGGTGCAAGATGTTCAATCTCAATGCTAATCGATGTACAATAATCATTGAAAACCTGAGAAGTGAATTCACCAGTGTTATCAAAGTTCACTTGCTTAATAGGGTAATCAAGGAATTGAGCTCGTAATTTTGTTATTTGAGAAAGAAACCTCGTAAATTCAACATTGCAGGTTGATGATAGACAAATATGTACCTTTTGCTTGAGCCATCGATAAATACCATAAAGTATAGAAATTATCCACTTTGTGAATGAATTGGTCCACATATTTTACAATGTATTCGTTCTAAAAACGATGGTGGTCTTATTATCAATTTTCGTTAAGAATAAACAGTACATATGATCTCATGAGATTGAAATATTTTCTCATTTTTTAATAGATGACCATTGGAGTTTTCAACGATTGGCTGCATCATTATTGAAGCAGGGTGACCCAATCGATCATTACAAGTCTTAAATGCATCTTTATACTTTGGATTGAAGGTGGCATGTGATTCAACCACTCTTATCTTTTTGAAATATAATCCAGAGGATAAAGGTGATAATTTTTCCTCAATATGTTTCTGTGTAGAAATCATTATTTTGATATAAAGATATTCACAACTTTTAGCATTCATAGTTTCAACATGATAGCCATTTTGGCGAATATCTTTGAAACTTAATAAGTTTCTTTAGAATTATGGAAAAAATAATGCATCTTGCATAATATAATTTGTCCCTCCAGATATTAGAATATTTGTTTGTACACATCCCTTAATTATTTTTGCATTTCCAGATATCGTTGACACTAGATGCATGTATTCTCAACTTGGTATCTTTCAATATTGTGTGCGTTGTAGCACAGTCCACTAAATATATATCTCCATCATTGATATTTGATCGTAATATATTTGATATTATTTTTATCCAATAAAGATATTAATGAACCTGAAAAAATATGAAATTAAAGTTGCATATAACAGTTCAACAAAAAAATCTAATAAAAATTAATGTCGATATATTTTTTCATAATTTATCATTTAAGTCGTTTAATAAAATCTGTGATGTTTATTCATTTCACGGAATGGTGCAGACTTAGTTGGACAAACATGATGATTTTTCATTAGTAGCTCGTTTTATTATTCTACAATAAGGAGAATTTATAATAATTCGCGATAGGTTTTAAAAACCTTCGCTTGATATTATGAAATTATTAGCATATAATATCAGTAATATTTTCTCCAATTTATCATAATCACTTATAGCTTAATTTTGGAAATTATTTCGAACATCGCATAATGATATTCGTCCAAAGACTTATAATCTTGTAATCTCATATTTAGCCAAACACTATTTGACTCTCGGAGGATCACATATTTTTGTGATCGAATTTATCTTTAAGAGACTCCTATAAATTTGTGAGATCTTATTTTGTACGATATTCATCTTTTAGATTATAGGTAATATGATAGCATAAAAAGATCATGGCTTCTATTTTCCTCTTTGAAGGAATTATTATCTTTATTAATTGTGCCAATGAGTTTTTCCCTTTAAGATGCATTTAAACATCAATGTCCATATCATGTAATTTTCCCCTCAGTAGGTACTCCACTGGGTAGAATGACTGTCAATAATTATTAGCGGAGTTATCTATTTCTATCATGTCTGAACTAAAACTCCATCATGTCACCAGGGAGCTGTGATAATAAAAAATTATTAACTTCATCAACATATGCATTAGTTGGTGTCAGAATTGCTCTTTCTCTAAGATAACCACAATCCATGTAACATCCAATGAAACATGGGGTATGTTGAATCGACAAGATTCTGTAACAGATTGTTAGAGAGATCAAGCATCAATTTCTTATCGACTACAATCTTTTGCTCCCCACTGTGATTGTCAGATTGTGTGCACATTGTAGATGCAGTCTCATCGCCAACATCTAATAGCCATTTGGAAAATTCAACTTTGTTCTTATTCGGTCGCATGTTTTGTGTCAAAGTATAGATGCAACATGTTTGCCATAGATTAGAGCGACAAATTGTTGCTTGAATTGTCTCAACGCAACCACCTCGTGTTACTGGAAGAATTTGTCTGAATTCACCCCCAAGTAAAATAGTTTTACCGCCAAATGACTTCTCAAATGCTTCTTCAATGATAATAGACATAATTTCTTGCAAAGTTCTTTCAACGGCTTCGATGGTATGTCGGTGTGCCATTGGAGCTTCATCTCAAATGATTAGATCTGTTTTCACCAATAAATCTGCTAGCATACTTTTTTGTTTAATATCACATGTTCATCGATCAGTAATGTAAATAGGGATTTTGAAGCGAGAATGTTTCGTTCTACCCCCAAGAAGTAGTAGTGATGCTATGCCAGATGACGTGTGGAAACACGAGTTATAATTAACCTAGTCCACTTCACCGCAAGTATACGGATCTTGTAGTACCAGGGTCGATCTCAGGGACTAAAACAGCTAAACTAAGAACGAGACTAAACTAAGACGAGAGATGATAAGATGGGATATGGTCCTAATTTTCCTAAAACTATCCTAATGGTGACAACGAAACTAGGGTAAGGATAAGACTAGATATGATGAATACTACGGGTGTACGGGATACCGGGAATTGCATAGATGAACGACTAAGGATCATAGATCTATAACATCCTCTTGACTACGGGAAATTCATGCTCTAAGGTGAGGAGTGATTCTTCCGAGCCTAAACCTCCTAACCATGGATACATGCAACCCTACCTTCCAGCAGCGATTAACATATACCATGGCAGCGTTATCGATCGCAATCACTACCCCTAAGATGGCTAACCGACCGGTCAGATTCTCATTAGCCAAAGCTTAATCTACTACTTAGCGGACTGGATTCGTTCCTTAACCTTCCAGCAAGGTTCGAGATCCTATGTTGTTGAGCGGTCAGCACTAACGTATGAATGATATTGCTAAGCGTAGAACTGTAAATCAAGAGTAAATAAATAAAACGAAGCATTAATGTGAATCATCGTTCATTCATACAATTCCGATATCCCAACCCGTAGTAGGGACTCTACTCACTCATGGAATAAACGAAAACAGAAGATAACACAGTTCTATACATGATAAACCCTAAGGAATTCGATGCCTCGACCTTCCCTATTGTGTTACCGGTGTACGGATTGGTGCTTCTCTTCTTCTCCGATGCTTCCTGAGCCTTCCCAGATGTTTTTCCAATCCTTTCTTGCCCTGTTCGTCGCCCCCTTTGCCCTAGATCCATTCAGTTCCCTTTATTCGCTCGTTTGAAACTTAGATCTAGGTTGTTGCGAAGTTCGCGGCCCGCTCGGGCACACATGTTACCCGGTCGGGTATAGGCAGCCCGACCGTGTTGATTCATGGAGCCCGATCGGGTGGATGTCACCCGATCGCGTGACTAAGCGGACCCGAGTCGCGTAAACTTACGGGGCTGAAAGATGGATAGTTGCCCGAGCGGGTACTCAGATTTCGCCCGATCGGGTGGTGATCACCCGATCCTCTTTGCTCATATGCCCGGGTCGTGTCAAATGCATGGATAAACCCCGTAGGTTCTACCCGAGCGGGTGAAGGAATAGTGCCCGATCGAGCACCCTTGTATCCTTGAAATCTCTCTTTTCCGCTCGTTGCTCGGGTGTTCCTTTGGGTTCTGGAGCTCTGAGTAGATATGTCCTTAAATCATGTGGTTTTTGCAGGGAATCCTTCATATTGAGCTCATTTAGGCCTTGTCGCCTAAAACCTGAAAACCGAGAAAACGGAGATGTAAAACTCGAAACCGTATCGGAATAGTAAGATTCAATGTAAGAA
>CM071866.1:24027205-24052554 GCA_036759665.1 Gynandropsis gynandra | reverse complement strand
TATTAGTCCCTGAGATCGACCCTGGTACTACAAGATCCGTATACTTGCGGTGAAGTGGACTAGGTTAATTATAACTCGCGTTTCCACAACGTCAGTCGGGTATAGGCAGCCCGACCGTGTTGATTCGTGAACCCGATCGGGTGAACGTCACCCGATCGCGTGACTAAGCGGACCCGAGTCGCGTAAACTTACGGGGCTGAAAGATGATTAACTGCCCGAGCGGGTATTCAGATTTCGCCCGATCGGGTGGTGATCACCCGATCCTCTTTGCTCATACGTCCGGGTCGTGTCAAATGCATGGATAAACCCCGTAGGTTCTACCCGAGCGGGTGAAGGAATAGTGCCCGATCGGGCACCCTTGTATCCTTGAAATCTCTCTTTTCCGCTCGTTGCTCGGGCGTTCCTTTGGGTTCTGGAGCTCTGAGTAGATGTGTCCTCAAATCATGTGGTTTTTGCAGGGAATCCTTCATATTGAGCTCATTTAGGCCTTGTCGCCTAAAACCTAAAAACCGAGAAAACGGGGATATAAAACTCGAAACCGTATCGCAATAGTAAGATTCGATGTAAGAAATATGCGAAAATGATCTAAAAACCTATCCTAATAATGATACACTTTCAGTGTTATCACCAGACAATACGATTGGAATGACTATTCTACCTTCTGAATGTAGCTTTGAAATTAGCATCCTATACAAATAAGTTGTCCGGTACCACCTGGTCCATATATGAAAAAAACTTCCCTTTTTTGTTCTCAACTGAATCCCTAACAGCGGAATAGATCTTCAGGTGTTCATCATTGATGGTTCGAAATAATTTCATATGCTCTATCTTTTCTAACTCTTGGTCAAAATGCATTTTTTGACGGAGAATACTGTTAGCAATTCCATGCAAGATGCTTTCGTCTGGTTTTGGCATGTCTGGAAAGTCTGTCAATGATTTATCGTCTTCGGGCAACAACATTTCAATCTCTATAAGGCAATATTGTTCATGTTCTTTATTAGACAAGTGCAGCCCATCAAACCTTAATTGTTTTCTTTTTTTTAGTATGTCATCAGAAAGCCACTTGCAACAATTCTTCCATAGATCCCCCGGTCTGCAAACCTCACAATATAAAAACAATGTCACAAACAAGCCACACAATTATGTTGGCATATCCCATTGTGCAGCTTCACTCATGGCTATGTTTCATTCATTAGAACCATCTAGCAACCCTCTAGCGATACACGCTTCTTTATATGTGGTATACTTGATAGTAGAAACTGTTTTTATGTCGTTATAGTGGCAAGTGCCTTTCATCACATTTAATAGCATCCTGAGATAATACCATTCACCTATAGCTGTGGTGTAACGATTCTGCCGAAGCAAAAACCTCTTTTCCTTAGAGACCAATATTTATCTGTACGGTGCCAAAAAACATTGTTGGAAACTGGACATATGTTAATTTTCTTGCAACTTAATACAATCTATGGGTCTTCAGCCATTCTATAGACATTGTTTATTTTGAGTCGGGTTTTGCTAAGACTGTCTCAAGATCTTCAAAATCCTCAAACGTCAAGAAATGTTCATTTTTTCAAATGCACTGAAAGTCTTATGACTGATTTATTGGTTATGAATGTGGAATGCAAAGATTCTCCAAACTTCTCCGCACGAAGTTAGATACGTACACTCGACGTAATTAGATATTTCGTTAATTTCTTTCAATTGTGATTTATCTAAAGATTGTTGACCTTCAGAAGTGACTCCCTTTTCGATTAACATCGATGTTTTATCCACACCCTTTGTGATGTACTTGAATAGATATTTAATTGCGTGAGATCTATTGCAACACTCCACGTTGATATATGCTCTATACTTCTTTAGAATTTCCAAGTTATGTGGTACAACGTGACGATTATCCAATTTAATATCTCCTTTCATTACAAATTTCAGAGTGTTGTTCGTACGCTTGTATCTGATATACCCTGAATGTCCTACTTCAATGTATTCCATGTATGATCTTGGATATTTCTTTATGCACATACCGTTCTCCAAACAGGGTGAACGTGGTCTATCAATTCCACAAAGACCATGCATCATATGTTGTTTCACTAAAAGGAATCTTGATGCATCACGTTCTTTATCAAGCAATTCGGCCAGGATGTACTTGTCAATGTCCGTTGTTGTAGGATTCTTAAACGATGGTTGTAGCCGTATTAAGATATGAGCATGCGGAAAACCATGTTTTTGGAACTCTATAGTATATATGACTGCAAAAATCCCATTATATACAAATTAGTTAATGGTTTATGGTACTATATTTTGTATATGAAAATTAAAAGAATTGAAAATGGAATACGACTGGATAAATCATTACCTGATATAGGCTTTGGGGAAAAAACTCCATCATTGATGTTGACCAAGACCAAATCCAATTTTAGTTTAAATATTCGACTTTCAATGTCTGATCTATCACTTGGAGCTCCTCCACCGTACAATCCAAGATGATTAGAGATTTCATTCCATTTCAGATTAGCCGTCATAGTTATAAACAAATTTGGATTACCATACAATCTACATATAGTCATTGCATCATGATAGTTCTCAACCATGTATTGTGGTCCTCCTATGAAAGACGGTGGTAATATAAACTTTTACCAATTAACTTTTCACTGCGATCATCTTTTCCGACCGCATCGAAAAAATTATTATAGAGATCAGACCGAAGCTTCTTTTGGTTATTTCTAGCCCAACGTATCCTCTATTGTTACAAATGACCGCTTGATCTTTCTCATTGAATTGTTGTATGAGATATCTTTGTGAAATCCATATTCACAATATGGGAACAAAAACAAATATTGAAGACTTATGAATAACGAATGCAAGTCACTTATTCTAAAAAGTTCACCAGAAGGGTTTAACTGTAATAATTCAATAATAAATGAATTTACTTTTTATATAGTTATGATGGATACGATTTCTAAAAATTTAAGATGAAACAATTATTTTATCAAATTTTCAAAACTCTATATCTTTATTCATCATTAACCATTTTAATGTTTTTAAGGAAATAATATTTCTTAAAGCAACATGTCAAACTACATTGATATTTGCTAACCTTTTCTGCTCAAGGCGGTTCATACGTATGGTGTTGTACATCCGTCGATGGTGTGTATATCAGTGAACACCAAGGTCGATTAACGGTTACGTGCATGAAGAAAGGAATTAAACAAAATGAATCGTTTACCACAATCATAACATGTCCAATGTAAACTTATCAAGTCAGAATATAACATACCATTTGCATAATTCTTAGATTCGCATCGTGCATTACTACTTGATAAATCCCGATGACAAGGTGACTTAGGCATCTAAATCGTATTTTTAAAGAAATGCAATGGTATTCAGAAATTGTAAAAATAAAAAAATTAAAAGCAAAACATGTTTTTTTATAAAAAAATAATTGTTTGAATAATCTGTTTATAAGAATCGAAACACTGTTATAAGGTCGAAAATATAATTTTTAAAAATAGTAAAATGTTAAATCATTTCATGAACTATTAAATTAATACGTTTTATGGTCGTTATAACCTTTTTCAATTTTAACCTACTGAAACCCTGACAACCTAAAATTTTTGAAAAGCAAAAGCCATCTCCATGTCTCGCCCACGAAGCTGGGTAAGAGAAGAATTGGTTGGTTTGCCGGTAGTGCCGACGAGGATGCAACATTCGGTATAGGTGACCACAAGCAATGGGCTCTTAGGTATGCCAGAAGTTCGCCGATGTTTTTGCGTTTTTTCTTCCTTGGGTGCGGTGGGTTTTCCTTTTACGGTTGCCAATTTTCAATCGGAAATATGTTTCTTCCTTTGATGCGGTGGGCTTTTTCCTTTCACAGCTGCCAAATTTTCACCGGAAATTTCCTTCGACTGGAAAGTTGTCGCAAAATCTATGTAATGTTTTCTTCCTTGAGTCCGGTGGTTTTTCCTTTCACAGGTGCCAATTTTCCACCGGAAATTTGTTGCTTCCTTGGGTGCGACGAGTTTTCCTTTTACGACTATCAATTTTCCACTGGAAATTTCCTTTCACTGGAAAGTCGCCGCCAACTCTGTATATCGTTTTCTATCGTGTTTAAACAAAATTTTTTTGCCATATTTATGCTCTGTTAGACCCGAATTTCTTTCTATATTTAAATTATAACAATATTCCAATTTAAATCGTAACATTCTAGTTCTGAAAAAACTTTCCAATTTACATGGAATGCGATATTATGTGTATTTTTACATTGCCTAATTAGTGCATTGTTTTCCTATGTGCAGCCCACCATAAGAAAAGATGTCATCCATGTGTAGAACGCAGTTTGTGGAAGTTTGGTGGATAATTGGGAATTTATGACATTGATTAAAGGTATCACATACTGCAACAATGTTTTTTTTTTGTTTAGAATGTTGTTAGGTTAAAGAAAATTAAAATGTACTGAAAAAATATAGCTGATAACAAGGAAATTCTAGGGTTATAATGTATAATTAAACAAAACACTATGAAAATGTTTGCAAACATAAAAACAAACCCAACAGAAAAATTAGGAAATGTAAATCACACGTCTAGTTAAGGCGAGTTCTTTTTTCATTTTCTCTTTTCTTGGTTGATGTGGGGTAGTCTTTACCACACCCATCCACTACCTTTACCTATGTATCACCACTAGGGTTTTCAAGGCTCATTCGTATGACAATGAATGTTTATGATTTGGGCTAAAATTATAAAAAAAGAGTCTAATATTAAATGCAAAAGTTTTCTCCACAAGCTGAAGGAAACATTTAGGCGATTTGTTTTCATCACAATCTTCCTGTTTTTGAAAGGTTTTAAAACAACAAGTTAAATTAGATTATATAAGTCAATCTCACTAAAACAAATTTAAAAGTTGATACCTCTAAACCAATAAGATTGGAGGCAAGTGTGTTAGTAAGTCTTGAAATCTCCCGGTCAAATGCAACGAAAATTACAACATCCATTCCATCATCAATGAACAATTCAACCCTAAACCTATTAAAATTGCATGAAAACAATACAAGGATACTAATTATTGATAAACTGATTGAACGTTTTTAAGAGCCAATTTCATTTAGGGGAAAAATTATTATGAAAAGTTAAATCTTATAACTCCAAGAGTGCTTGAATTAGTGCATTAACTGTAAGACATAGAATCAATTGTTTTTCTAAGTTTCCTCGAACATTTCCATATGCAACGTAATTCCACCCGTTGTTAGACGAAATACCAAGAACTTTAGCAAAACATAAAACGCCAGCTTCCTGGAATGGTGAACAAAATTTATTTATCGTAGTGATAGTGGGTTAGGTTGAAAAATACAAACCCAAGTGAATTATAGTAACTGGTGATTAGAATTTGTAATGTAGTTGAATAAATCTAGAATGGAAGTTTTTTCGATTTTCCATTGTTACCATAAGACCATCGTTAACACCATTAGGGAAGCCATCCTTAACACTTTTAAAAATGAAGAATCAAATGAATTATTCTTTAGTGTTTGAATATATGAATTATATAGTGGAAAGGGAAAACAATCTATGGAAAATGGCAGTAACCTATCGATGAATTCCCTTCCAATGATTGTTTCACGATCAAAATAAAATTGTGTAGCAGACATTGTATTCAGATATAGATTGCCTATATTTTTAGAAAATAACATATGAGAAAAACACATAAAAGCTAATAACTATTTGTAAAAAAAGTTTGACATGGATGTATTGAAAAGGATGCAAATAAGTAAAAATATAAATCTGATCTCTAATGATGTTGGGGTTGACACCGGTCACAAGCAAAGACCAAAGGCATGACAATAAACTGCGTTAATTTAGAGCGCAATTCTAAAACTTTGGCATCCCAAGCTATGACATTTATTTCCATCATATATCATTTTTTTTTGTTATCAAAACTTAGCAACAGGTAACATCTATTGGTAAACCATAGTTTTATATAAGGATACATAGCTTACCTTTCCATTTTAAGGCGCAACATGATACGTCGGTAGACGGAAAAAATCAGAAGGAGAATCTCTAACTTAAATTGCAGCAATTATGTCGATATTGAACAACATCTGGCATAGAGAAAACCTAATAAGTGATAAAAAAAATTGCAGCTAACTAAAATTGAGCAATTATGTCGATATTGAACAAGAACCTAGCAGTTGGAGATTTTGGTTTGCCAACGCCAGAAACTCCTCATATGTCTTTAGCCTAAAAAACTCGTTATCAATGGTTATTGAGTCAGCCTTAAAACCTGTCATCCTAGAGGTATTCGTCAAACAAACCGAAAGTTTAGAATTAGACAGTTTAAAAAAATCGATGTTGCAAACAACATCAAATTCTTCAAACATGAGAATGCTGCCTTCGGTGAGCTTGTCCTTCAGCCAAGGAAACAAAGCACAACCAACACTCCCTTGCAATAAATTTTTCTGAAATTGATAGAATTAGGGGGGACTTTGTATGTGGGGGCAAAAAATGTTAAATAAGTCATTACCTTTTCATCGATCAATAAGGATTCGTTCCACATAACTTGACCACCTTTTTTCATATTACAAGCCTCTCAAACACGAAAAACCCGACCAATAACCTTTTTCGAGGCTGAAATAAAGAAAAATGATGGTTGGAATCTGCAACTGCAAGGAAAAATGGCTTAGTATCACACGTGGAATGTGAAATGGCAAAGACTATTGGCAGTAAATGTCTATTGAAGACTATAGTAAAGAAAATTATGGCTGAAATTTTTATAACTGTTGTTATAAATAGGTTTAAATATGATGTAAGTGATATGATGTGCATTTAATGTTAGTTTGTTTTTGCAGTTTAATCCATTCTCTCGACTATAACATTGATTTTATGTGAAATATGTGATTTAACCAATACTTAAATCTTGCTGTAGGGTTCTTTGAAGACTTGCTTAGTGAGGATGTTATAGTATAGCCACAACTAACATGGTGAACAGAGTAGTGGTTTCTATCTAGTATCTGTTTCTGTAATCGAGATATAGACGAAGTTCAATCAGTTCCCTCTGTACATAAATAAGTGGCTGATTAAGCATACTATGTCTATTAAACGTTCACATAGCCAAATAACTCAGTTAAACTTTTTAGGGATAATTGGACTGTATTATTCTTGGTGATATTGATTTTGTTACATTGTATATTTAGATACTCCTCTTAGGGAAAGGCGATATTGCAGTCACACCAGCTAATTGATGAGTTTATCATGTCATGTTCCTTTTTTCTATTTAGTCACCATTTCGTACTATTTATAGGATAGGAGGAACTTTACTAAGAGATGTGTTGAGTGCTTTTGTTTCCTACGGGCTGATGATGAGAGGGTTTTGACAGAAAAGAGGAATCAAAGATGCTATGAAGGATTGACTAAATATTCCACAGTAGAAAGAGAAAAGGGTCCTAATAGGGATTTTTCTGTAGGGTTCTTTGAAGATATGCTTAGTAAGGATGCTTTAGTGTAATAGAGTAGTGACTTGTATCTAGTATATGTTTTTATAACTGTAATAGACGAAGTTTAATCAATTCCCTCAATACATAAGTAAGTGGCTGATTAAAAATACTAATTTGTAATGACATGATTGAATTAGCTAAATAAGTTGATGTTTAAGCATACTATAAATACTTTTCAATTTTATCTAAATAAATATGGTGTTGCAAAATTTTGATGAATTCGTGGAGAATTATTTTGAATGTCTTTTGTATCTATTCAATTCACGATAAAATTGCAACTGGAAAACAGTTTAGATTGTATCAGGAACAACAAAATAATAAGTATTTAAGTTGTAAAACTTGGTTCAAACTCTTAGAAATATTGAAACTACTAAATTCAAACTCTTAGAAATATTAGAACTACCAAAAGTGTAAATCGAAACGAATAACTTTTTATTCCCTCCCATCTTAAACAAAATCCACATCGGATAACTTAGCAGCCATTATGTTCAAATTTATCGTTCTCCGAATCCGATCCTTAATTCGCCAATGGGCTGACACAAAACCGTCTGGCAAGTTTCAACAAACCACGACTATCTGTGGCCCCAGGACTTGCCACTTCAATTGAAGCAAGAACTACTCCTTACATTGCATATCAGCTGGAGCTTCCTTTTGAGCTTACATCATCACTGATTTACGAATAAACCGACACACTATCGAATCAAATCCAAGATAGAGGTTGAGACAGACCAATGACTTCAGAAGTGGACCTCGGATGAACAACTACAGTGTTCAGCCTAACGCAATACTTTTTGGGAGTTGTAGTCTTAATCTTAAAATACCAACAAAACCTTAGAAACACACATTTCTTAGAGGAACAAACAATTACACAAAATCCAATTGAAACAAATAGAGAAATGAAAACCATGTTATAACCTTTAAGGCCACATAATTGTCGATCTTGTTCGTCAAGAACAGATGACAAGTGATATGTTTTCTCGATTCCACTACATTAAATTTCAAACAAGAACAGAAATATCAGAAACATTCCATATCATAACAAGGTGGATCTAGAAGTCGAGAATCGTTACAAAATAGGGAAAAATCTTACAATGAAATTGAAGGTCTAGAGCCTCAATAGAGAGGAGCTCCAATCGTCAAAAACAGTATTCTCCGACGAAGAAAAGCATGAATCGACACCGAATCCGAACCTTAATCTCTCTTTCCAAGCTATGCCAAAGAGATGAAAAAAAGACCATAGGAATCAGTGCATAATCAAAAAAAAAACATGAATCGACAACGAAATTCCAGAATTAAAAAAAAAAACAAATCTAAAGTAAACCTAATATATATAAATAAAATTAAAATAAGACATGTTGAGGGGAGGCGGAGCAAACTCAAGGAGAGAAGAGCATAAATATGAGGGTAAAGAGCCTTGGTAGGACAATGCTCACGGAGGATGGAACAACTGACGCACGATGCTTCTATCCGAAAATGAAATGCAACCGCCACGTTCCTATAAAAAAATCTTAGAAAGACAAATTGATTAATGGGTAATCGACACCTTAGCGGGATGGCGAGAGAGAAGGCAGAGCAAACTATAGGGATACAAGAGCATGGATCCGCTGGAACAGAGTTCGACGGGGAGAGAGAGCTCGACGGGAAGAGAAGAATACAAAGAGACACAAAACGTGGGTATGGAGATTACATTTGGTGGGTTCAGGGTTAGAGAAAAGATGGTATGAAGATGAAGATCCCTTTTTTCTTCGGTCAAAACGTGGAGATGTATTGTTTCATGCGTATTGAATAGAAATTTAATTAGCTCAAAGTGTAGTTAAGTTAATTATTTTTATTTCAACTGAATTTAAATATATTATAATTTTAAATATAAAAAAAGTCCTTCTAAGGTGGCTTCACGAGAAACCTCCTATTGCAAGAACTTTTATATATATAACTAGAATCTAAACTCGCGCGATGCGTGGATCTTATAAATAAAAGTATTTTAATTTAATTAAGTATATAATTATTTAATTTATTTTAAGTCCATCATCAAGATATCTATATCACAAAAAATTTTAACAGTTTAAATCGATCAATGAATCAAAGTATTTAAGATGGATCTTTCAACAGAAGTTGAAAAGCACTACTGTTGGAATAGACCAATCAACGCTACCTTTTACCGTAAGGATTTTCTTCTAGAGAAGACTTCTTCAAAAGAATTTTTTTGGAGGAGGTAAAAGAATTGATAAAAAGTACCCTTTAACAATCATCTAAAAAGCTAATGGATAAAATATAAATTACATTGGCTTGACATATGCATTTCTCTATTGGAGTAAAATATCAGTTCTTAAATATGTCTAAAAATCGTGTTTGAAGTATAAAGAAGAAGGTGAGCACATATACCAACAAATTGATAAGAAAGAACAATGGTGCAATACTTCCTATATTTTGGGACATTGAATCGCCGATCCTTCTATAGTCTTGTTCTTCATATGGGTTTTCCTTGTAAGTAAAACTCGCCTCTTCATTTTCCAAAAACCCTGGCTTTTTTCAATTCGGAACCGCTTCGAGAATACATAATTCCTCTAGTTGTAGAGCCTACGAAAATTTCTTGGTTAGCAGTTGCAGCTTCCTATGCAAACATATTTTTTTTCAATTGCATTTAATTCTCTTATGTTGAAGTTAAATTTGAGGCATCTTACAACCTCCTGACTTTTCTTAATTATCTTAGTTATTTGTGGATATGTCTTGGCGGATAATAGAATAGATGAACCAAAATATGACTTTGATGGATAATTTGATCAAATCCATGGTGAAGTTTGCCAATGCAACAAATAGATGCAACATAGGCGGACACAACTCACTTTACTCCCATACTTAAAAATTGGAATTCTTCGTATCACATCAAAAAATATACACATACAATATAAAAATACAATTATACACTAAGACACACATATATGCATACATACCTATCCTAAGATCCAGATGACTACACAGATGAGAATAATACCAGAGCTATCAAAGCGAAACACAGATCCAACACGAAATCAAATGACATGCATTTTCCATCGAAACCACAATCAAAATTTATAATATATAAGAGAGTTCATGAATCAAAACCACAATAAAAAGTGAAAGAAACAAAACCTTAGAAACACCCATCAAAACCGAATTAATTGCAGCGCCACACGTCTTTTCCCCTCATCCACTTTCGTGGAGCTATACGCTCTTTCAATTCTCAAGTTCGGTTAAGAGTACTTATGAGATTATGGACCTCATTTGTCGTGTCGTAGATATAGAGTTGGGCAAATTTTGGAGGGTTTCCTTGAAAAAGTAAAAGAGATCCTGTTTGGTTGTGATTTTGCCCGTGGATTCTGAAAGTATAAGGACCTCTTCTAGAGGTTGTAGAAAAGTCGATTTTTGCATCAATTGATGTAAATGCCAAAATAGAATTATAAGCCATGATGTTTTTTCAAAAGGCAAGGGAATTGCTATATAGCTCTTCCAACAGACAAGTGGTTCTGGAACCTTTGGTAATATGATTCGGCCTTTCATACAACACATATTAAATAACAAATTCCCTTTGTTAGATCCTCGACCCACACTTTTAGAAGGCCATACTAACGCACCACAGTATTGGCAAGAGATGATTTCCCCTGCAATATGAGTTTGTGCATTTGATAAACCTAATGGTTTGCAATAAATAAAAGGATTTAATGGGGAAAACTATATATATATATTTGATGATAGTTAAGGTTTTGTATAATATTTGTTGCACTCTTGATATTATATACATCAAAATTGTAATTTTTGGATAATATTGTAAGTGTTTGTGACTTTGTAAACTATTGCAATTTGAACTAAAAAAATAAAAATACAAATAAGTAAAACAATTTGTATTAAAAAGTTTATGCTAACCTTGTTCTCGGCTAATTCTTTTCTTCTGCAATATGATGGATCTTCTTATGTTCCGAGCATTTGATGTGCGAGCTACAATTCAAAATTAATTCATAAGCTATATAAAATATCATTAAATAAAATCTTAGCACACAAAGTAGGTTTGATTATAATTTTTTATGGTGAATATATTGGATCTATGAATTGAAAGATGAGAAACAATTACAAGGGTTTTGATACAAACATTTTTCTCGAAGTCAATTGTTGTATGAGCAACAAGATTTTTTCCGCTAACCAAGGGCGTGTTTCACCTATAAAGATACAAATATAATTATGACCACATAATACAATACAAAATATCTGCATTATAACAAAAAACAAATGTGAAAAGTTGATACCGTTGTTGAAAGCAATAGAAGTTTCCCCTAAACCTTCCTTTGTCATTACGTTGATATGTTTTGGATGTTTTCGTTTCCGTATGGAGAAAGAAAAAAAACACAATCTGAGGTGCTATCTCAGGGGACCAGAATTCTTTTGAAGCACTATCTTCTTAAGCCCATTGATGCCGACGTAGTGCTCGATCAAGATCAAAATATCATGTTAGCAATTCTTGAGAGCTGGACTACAACTGTGTCTCATCGCCTTCAACTTCACGATAGAGGAAAATTTGTATTATGTGTTAATTTTAGTTTGTAATTTGTCACGATAGAAGAAGAAACTATATGATCTTGACTTTTGAAATTATCTTTTTTGTTGAATATTAATGGTGATCAATTTAGTTTTCGGTTTCTTCTTTTCATCTTCTATTTTTACATTATTATAATATTAAATTTGAATTTATTGATTCAATTATATCTAATAAATTTAAGTATTGATTTAATTATATATAATAAATAAAATAAAATTAAAAAAATTCTTGCTGAGATGGTTTTACCACAATCTCCATTTGCAAGAACGTTTATGTATATAATTTATTGTCTTCAAGAATGAAATTTTTGTTAGAATATTTTTGTGGCCGACACAATATTTGAAAATATGAGAGGTAATGTAAATATGAACACTTTAATTATAAGTTTTTATTATTTAATTAAATGTATATAAAATTAGTGGTAAATTTTTAAATATTTAATTAAAGTTATATAGACTTTAATGATAAATATTTATTATTAACATATAAATTTTAATGTAGAGTCAGATTTTTAAATGATAAATTTTCATCAAATAATCAAAGATCTATGAATATGATCTATTTATTTGAAGTGATGAATGAGAGAAAGTGGATATCAAAGTGATTCTCAACGCATGATATCCTTCCAACATTATTGTTTTTATTGTCACTTCATCTTCACATGAAAATTCAAGACAATAAGAAAATGTCCAAAATCCACATAATAACAATGACTGACAAGATGAACTAGTCATAGTACATTACGTACAATATGAACCAATCACGATACTTGAGGTTAAACCATTAGTAAACTTAAGATAGTTTGAAAGGCTGCAAAGTCCCACCATTCTAGATGATTATGTGGTTACACTTTCGAATATGTATATGATTTAAGCATTTATGAGATTCCAATTAGATTTAAAAATTTATAAAAAGTGAAACTTTTGAAAAGTGATTAGAAAGAATAATTAAAATCAATGGGCGAAGATAAAGACAAAAACTTCGTTATACTATGGAAATAGGTAATGTGAGTCGGTTGTATATAGGTCTCCAAGACTAAACACGACTCGAATGGTAACACAAAAAGATACAAAGCATGACTTGTTATTAAAGGTTACATCCAGAAAAACGACATTGACAATAAAGTGACTTTCTTTCCGAATTCTAAGAAACACTCTTTGAGAATTATTTTTGGTTTTGATAACTCAGTACAACCCAAAACTTCACCCAATGGATATATAAACTGTCTTTCTAAACACTGACTTATAGTGTATATGGATTAACTTTTAAAGGAAAACAAGATTTGGTATATAAGTTGAGAAAGATAAATTATGGATGAAACGAGAATATCGATTAAGGTATATTAAATGTAATGAGTAACATCATATCTTATTGGTTTGTAAAGATTGTCATTGATCAATGTATCTATCTTAAGGTCAATGGAAGTAAGTAAGCCATTCTGGTCTCATATGTCAACGATATATTAGTTGCTAGAAATAACTTCAAAAATACACTTGAACTGCTATTAGGATTTCAGTCCTATCCTTTCCTAAAAAAATGTTTCAATTTCAAATCTACCCTTAAAATATCGATAACCATTATTGTCTTATTTTTTATTCGACAGTTTTTCTCTCTCTTCCAAAGCTTCTCGATTCCCTCTCTCATGTGGAATGGAAATTACTGTTCTCCAACACCACATCTGATTCAACGCGAGTAGCTTGAAATCAGCATCAAAATCGTCGCAAGTGGCTGGAAATCGACATCAGATTTGTCGCGAATAGGTTGAAATTAATTGTTGTCAATAAGAAGCTTGCAATTAAGCACGTTCCGTGGAAAAACTAGGTATATAGAGTGAGTTTTTCGTGTTTCTCTTGTGTTTTTCGTTTTTTTTTTGTTAATTGCATAACCCGAGTGAGTAGTGATTAATATAGATTCGATTTCCCTTTTCAAAACAAGTCTTATATTCATGTAGTCAAAACAAGTCATATTTAATGAAATGTCAAATAATCGCAATGAGTGACAGTCTCTTCGAGTCGCACCGTCGCACTGGGTCATAGAGTCATATCGAAACACATGGCCACAGTGGGTCAAAGTCTCATCGAGGCACACGGCCGCACTCGGTCAAATATTCTTATCGATTCGCATGGTCGCACTGGGTCATAGAGTTTCATCGAGTCGCACGGTCTCACTAGGTCACAGAGTCTCATCGAGTCCCACGGTAGCACTAGGTTACAGAGTCATATTGAAACACAGGACCGCACTGGATCACAGAGTCTCATCGAGTCGCACGGTCGCACTAGGTCACAGCGTCATATTGAAACACAAGGTTGCACTCGACCACAGAGTCTCATCGAGTCGCACGGTTGCACCGCACTAGGTCACAGAGTCTCATTGAGAAACACATGGTCGTAGTGGGAAAGAGGGTCTCATCGAGTCGCACGGTCACACTAGGTCACAGAGTCTCAACGAATCTCACGGTCGCACTGGGTCATAAAGTCTCATCGAGTTGCATGGTCCTACTGAGTCAAAGAGTCTCATCGAGAAACACATGGTTGTAGTGGGATACAAAGTCTCATCGCGTCGTACGGTCGCACTGGGTCACAGAGTCTCATCAAGTCGCAATGTCGCAGTGGGTCATAGAGTCATTTTGAATTTGAAACACATGATTGCTCTAGGTCAAAGAATTTAGCTTCTTTTTATGTTTTTGTTACATGTGTAATGGATTCGATGAATGAGAAAATCACACTGATAATTTTTTGTATGATGGTAAATGGGAAAAAATGTAAATGGAGATTCTCAATGGTTGGTAGATTTCAGGAAAACAAAGAATAATTTTCTATTATCCTCCGATTAGTCTGACATACTAGCAATTTATTAATATGTTATGCGCATAGATGATGGTAAAAAAATACAAAAAAGTTGAAGTTAAGCTATTTGCCCAATATTTGTGAAAATAGGAAGCCGACATATATAATGAATGACAAGCATCTTATTTGTTATATGTTTGATCACATAAGAGGAATTTAACCACTATTGTATGTGAAGATAAAATCGGCAAGTGTGGAGTATGAAATGGAAATTGAGAGGAAAGTTGAACCTTTAAATCCTACTTTTGGAAGTATTCCTAGAGAAGTTGAGGATCGAGGTGTTGTAGATTATGATCATTGTGTTATTGTAGGTTCAAATAATAAAAGTATAGTTGGAACTAATCCGACAGAAGCAATAAATATATTGGATTCGGATAATTGTGATAATGAACATACCAGCGAGTTAAGGGAAGATGGTGGTTGTGCTATGAGTGTGGTAGTTAATAAAGTTGTTTGTAACACTAATAAAGTTGATATTGATGTGACAACAGAGCATAATGATGGTGATGGTGAGAATAATTTGGAAATTGTAGTTTACGAGAAGGCAAACAATCAATATATTATTTCCGAGTTTGAAGATCGATCGTAACTTAAAATTAGACAATAGTTTGATAGCTAGAAGGATGTATAGTCATTTTTAAAGAAGGGTTCACTTGAAACTTGTTTTAGATATAGAACTTTTAGTTCTGATTCGAAGCTGTGAGAAGTACGATGCAAGTTTGTCAAAAGTGGTTGTCAAAGTAAATTACGTGTGGCAGCAATCCTGAATTCCAAACGGTTTAGTGTGAGAACACACTATCCCATTCATAAGTGTTCACCTGTATCTAAATTGATAGAACCTACAAAGGGTACAACACAATTGGCTAAGGATTATTTGAATGAGGAATGTGTCGGGAAATATGAAACACCTCTAGCAAAAGAATTGATGGCTCGTGTAAAAGCAAAGTACGGTACTAATGTATTGTATTTGATGACATTAAGATGCAAATGCAGTGCTCAAACAAAGATTCGAGGTGATGACTTTGAACATTATTGGAGACTTAGAGGGTAGTTGCAGATGTTTACAAAAAGAAATCCCGGATCTATCGTAAATCTTCAGCTAGACGGTGATGGGAAAAATTTCAAATAACGTTTTATGGGTGTTGGAACGGTCATAAGAGGATGGGAATACATGCATAAAGTGTGTTGTAGTAAATGCAACATTTCTAACAGGAGTGTACAAGGGAGCATTGATTGTGACGACTGTGCAAGATGGTGAACATCACCAATATCCTCTTGCTTGAGGAATAGCCGACACAGAGAAGGATGAAACATGGACATGGTTTATGTCAAGGTTGAAAGAGGTGATACCGAATGGACGTGATGTCATTGTGATAAAAGCAGTCAAACAAGTCTACAAAAAAGCTGATCATGGTTTTTTGTGCGCGTCAAATGATGTGGTTAATCTCGAGTAATAAATACCAAGACTAACGCTTCCGCAAGAATACGGATCGTATAGTACCACGGTCTAACACAAGGAATTGATGCAATTCTAAAGCTAGTAAACTAATGAATAAGACGTGTAACATCAATAAGTGATGGGAATGCTAATAAAGATAAACTAATTAACTAACTATTGGATTAAACTCAATAAACTAGACACCACAGGTTTCGAGAGATGCACGATGATGCAACGAAGTTCTAACAAGATCATTGGTCTTAGATATTATCACGAGTCAGGGAATTCAAGCTCTAATATAGGATTTGACTGACATTAACTTGTCCTCTACCTAATGTGCGTACTACCAATCTTCCGATTGCGTAATCTCACCCACTAGATGCATTAAGACCGCTATCCTAAACCCTAGATTGAATCAACCGACCTGACATTGATTCTAAATTGATTAAATCCTAAATCATGGCTAAGTTCCAAAGTCCAATCTCCTGGCATAGATTTATTAGACTTCTACAATCATTCATTCAAGTGGCATGCAAGAACGAACGCATTAAGAACAACCAATGATTCTGAAAAACGATCAAATACCAAAATCATTCATTCAAGTGGCATTCAAGACTGAAAGCATTAAAAATCACCAAGCATTAAGAACAAGACTTCGTTACATATCGGCAAAGCTCTCTAACCTATGGCTATGGACCTACTCGGAAATGAACTTAGAATACGAAACACAAAGGAAAACCATATTCAACATGGATAAAGAACGAGATTCCTCCCTATTCTATTACCGACGTCTTCAATAGCTCCTCCACAGCCGGCTTCGTCGCTCCGTCCTTCGCCCTCGTGTGCGTTCTGCTCTCTCTCTACTCTCTCTTAGCGTATGTGTCTCTATGTCGTCTTCTTTGTTTACCGCTGTCTAAATCTCCATTGAATCTTCTTCTTTCCTTTTCTTTGTTTTCCTCTTTTTCCGAGTCTTTTCATTCTTTCCTGTGAGTTTTCCTATTATTTCCCGTCAAACAAACCTTTCCTTTTCTTCATGGCGGCGCGAAGGTTTAATGTGCCCGACCGGGCAGAAGAGTAAGCTCGGTCGGGCGCTTCAACTGATCCAAGCCCGATCGGGCTTCATGCATGCTCGGGCCATGTAACATCTTCGGCGTTGTTGTTTGTTTCATCAGCCCGGTCGGGCTAAGAGGGATGCATGGTCGGGCTTGTCTTCTTGAACATGAGCACGGGCGGGCTATGGACAATGTACGGTTGGGCTGCATTCTGGGACAGGAGCACGGGCGGGCTGCATTCTGGGACAGGAGCACGGGCGGGCTGTGGGCAATGCACGGTCGGGCTGCTAGTGATCTTCACCTCCTTTGTGTGCCCAGTCGTGCTAGGGAATGTGGCGTAGGACAATTTCTTGTATGTGCTCGTGTTTACTCGTATTTGCTCGTGTTCATGTTCGATGTATTCGTTTCCTGAAATTAAACGAGAAAAGGATGAAAGAGGACTAAATGATGCTTAATGCTTGGTGAACAAACTACGAAAATCAACTAAAATAATATGAAAAAAAGATGTTATCAAACTCCCCTAGACTTGAACCTTTGCTTGTCCTCGAGCAAGGCCAGAACGAAGCAAGAGAGGAGATAGACAACAACCGGAAACTAGCACAATCAACTCGAAAAGTCAGCCACCTTACGCAACAACGCGTCACACAAACATAGACCTAAGTGCACCGAATTTAGACCCCCATCTACTGAAAGCCACTAGCCGTGCAATTATACACATATCTTGAGTTCATTTCACTAACCCCTAGACAACATCCAAGAAATCTCCATACCTATTCTAATGCGCAAACAGTTCGATACCATTCTTAAAACAATTATTTTTCCTTCTTCTTTC
This sequence comes from Gynandropsis gynandra, assembly GCA_036759665.1. NCBI lineage: Eukaryota > Viridiplantae > Streptophyta > Magnoliopsida > Brassicales > Cleomaceae > Gynandropsis > Gynandropsis gynandra. Next base: position 24,034,341 of record CM071866.1, on the reverse strand, counting down.
GGTTCTCTTTTTCATCTTTTCGATTTCCACACATTGTTTTTATATTCACACTCAGTTTCTTGGACGTCGGAGTTGAAGAAGACAACCTTTTACTTAGAACCAGGTTGTCGATTGGCACACTCATAAAGTCTTGTAACCTTAGCGGAGTGAAGAGGTTGCGTAATTGCTGATTTTTTTTATTGAACTATTGTTATTACGCATCGACTCTAACCCTATGGACGTAGAAAAACCGCTTCGACCAACCACTTAGACCCGAACCATCAATATTGATGCAGTCATGTCAATGTAGGGCTGAAATAGTTAAAGAACTTATTCTATTGATAGTGGAGTATAAGTGCGTGGAAATATAATGATCGAAACAAAAAAAGAATGAACGGTATGCTCGGAGATATAAGTGTTTAGGATTGAAGCCTCAGGGGAGGAATACAAGTATAGGCAATGGATTCATGCACGAACACTAACTAATCGAAATCTAAAGGTATGTTTCAGCAAAACTAGACTTTTGTTCCTGATTTGACAAAGTTGCACAGAGATGACTAAAGTTCGAAATTTTTCGTACTAGATATCCGTCCGTCTAATCCTAACAAAACTACGTAAAGCAAAAATAAAAGAAGAACTCAACTTCTAAATCCTAATCACAGTCATGACATTCGAAAAATAACCCCCCTCCCCCCAGACTTGAACGGAACACCGTCCCGACGTTCAAAAACCTAAAAGAAGGACTAACATGCAAAAACTCGGGGAAAAATACGATAGATAGGAACGTGTGCACCTGATGCATGCTTGCTGTCCTGAGTTTATGCAGCTGGTGTACGCATCTTTCCTTATGTTGTGGATGACTTCGAAGTGGAAAACCTATAACAAAAGTCACACAATCCGAAGGAGACAGTACGATACATCGGGGTTGTTGGTAAGGAGCATGCTTGTGAAAAGAATAAGAGTCGAATTCTTAAAAAAAACTAAAACGAAATAACTAAAAGGATATGGAACTCGGGTTGCCTCCCGAGAAGCGCTTGTTTAAGGTCACGAGCCTGACCAAGATGTTACTCATCCGGTGGACGTCCTCGACATCTTCGTGTGCATAGCGTCTCGCGTGCATAGTGTGCTCGATTGGGTATAGCACGCGATCAGTTGAGCTCCTTGCATGATCAGTCATGTCCTCCCTAAAATTGGTCATGATGTTCTCTAAGTTGGGGGCTAGATCGTGCTGTAGAAAAATTCTGGTCGAGCTGTCCATAAGTCTGGTTGTGCACTCCACGAAACCGGTTTGGCGTTCGTCGCTTGTTTCCTTCAGCGTCTCCAGAAATTTTTGGTGCGTGAGCCTTTGTGGTGAAGGCTTCATCTTCACCTTAGGTGCCTTGTCAATGCTCCAACTGTGTGCTGGACGTTTGGTGTAGCTTCTCGGTGTCTCGAGGTTGTTTATGTACTGATTTGCATCGCATTTGGCTCAGGTTGTGCGGAAGTCTCGGTCGGGGGTTCCTTCTTCTTTTTGTTGTCAAGCAGCCCGTTTGGTACCTTATTTAATCCTTCTCCAGCTGCTATGAGACTCATATCTAGAGAATCCGTATTTTTAAATTCCTCACAAACTTCCTTTGCTAAATTCTAAAAGACGTCGTCGGGAACACAAAGTCAATAACGCACGGTGCTCAAGTGTGTAAATTAAGTTGAACTCTACTTCCACCTCGGGTTTCTTCTTATGCTCATCAATCTCCATACCTTATCCGCTGCTGTGTTAGATTCTTCCCGTTTGTCACATGTCGAGGGAGTTGGATGATCCAGCGTTTTCATGCATTGACGTTGTGGGAAGGACAATAGAGGTGGCCTCGGATCTGGTTTTACGTACTTTGGCTCCTCTTTCTTCTCGGGTTTGTTTTTATGCTATTCAACGTTACTGCCCTTTTCCATTGTTGTAGTAGATGTTTCATCCTTTACAAATGTTGAAGGATTGGGTTGATCTACCATCTTCCTGAGGTGACGTTGTGGAAACGGTAAAGGAGGTGGCCTTGGGGTTGGTTTTACATATTTTGGTCATTTTCCTTGTTTCTCCTTAGGCAAACTTCGTTGACATGCTCACGAGGATTTGTTTCTGATCTTTCCGATAGATCTCCTTGTGGTTTGGAGGAATTTGCAGCGAGTTGTGCAATTTGATTGTCTAAGTTCTTTAGGTGCATTTCGAGTTCCATAGCCTCCTTCTTTACGTCTCCATAACTTGCTCGCATCTCTATAAGTTCGGCATATTGATCTTTCCCCCCTTGTAAGATTTGAGCGAGCATGGACATAATATCAGCGTTAGCTTCTTGTTGCGTACATGGGGTGCATGTGATTGATAATTCTGAGTTTGGGGTTGTGTCCATGGCTGAAAGTTCTGGTTTCGTTGCATCGCTTGCGGCTGAAACTTTCCCAATAGATGTTGCGCATTCAACACACCGTTGGAGATCCTATACAAGAAGTTCGGGTGATCGCTCCATCCGTGATTGTATGTGTTCCTGAAAGGCTGATTGTAACTCTCGTAGTTTACTTCTTCATAACCCTAAACTTTTTGTTCCCATGATTGCTTCGAGTAATGCGGACGGTGTGAGTTCGACAGCATATGATAAATTCTGGAAATTTGATCTTTTAATTTAGCTATGCCGGCATTCAAACGATGCACTTCATTCATGTTACCTCACAAAATAAAGAATACAAAATTGTATTAAGCTCTGAGAGGTAAAAAAATTGACTAAAAAAGAAAGAAAACAAAAGCAAAAAATATGAAAAACAAATAAAGACTCCGTAAAAGACTATATTCTAATTCAAAAGTATCATAACTCTAAAGCCGTAATAAATTCCCCGGCAACGGCACCAAAAACTTGATATGGTTAATCTCAAGTAATAATTACCTAGACTAACGCTTCCACAAGAATATGGACCGTATAAAATGATAACACTGAAAGTGTATCAATTTTAGGATAGGTTTTAGTGCCATTTTCGCATATATTATATATACAGGTTTACATATCCGATACGATTATGAGTTTCATACACCTATTTTGTTGGTTTTCAGGTTTTTAGGCGACAAGGCCTAAATGAGCTTAAAAAGACGGATTCGTGAACAAAACCACCTACTTTGAAGATAAATCCACTCAGAGCCAAGATCAAGCCTTAGAACCCAAAGGAATACCCGAGCAACGATCGGAAAAGAGAATATTCAAAGCAACAAGGGTGCCCGGTCGGGCACCACAGTCCACCCGCTCGGGTAAAACCTACAGGGTTTTATCCGCACACCTTGCACGACCCGGGCACGAAGGCAATGAGATCGGGTAGTCTTACCCGATCGGGCGCAAGACGTATACTCGCTCGGGCGTTCATTCATCCCAAATTCCCCGAGAGTTTGCATGACTCGGGCCGCTCAACTACGCGATCGGGTGCTGAATGCCCGATCGGGCTCTATGAAGGAACACGACCGGGCGCGCCTCTGCACGACCGGGCAACAGTGGTGCCCGAGCGGGCCGTGTATTTCGCAACAACCTAGATCTTCAATTCAAACGACCTAATTTAAAGAACAGAATAGATCTAGAGCAAAGGGGGCAACATACAGGGCAAGGAAAGGCTGGGAAAACATCTGGAAAGGCTCGGCAGACATTGGAGAAGAAGAGAAACATCAATCCTTACGTCGGTAACACAATAGGGAAGGTCGAGGCATCGAATTTCCTAGAGTCTATCATGTTTAGGATTATGTTATCTTCGTCTTTTGTATTCTCCATGAGTGAGTAGAGTCCCAACTATGGGTAGGGATATCGGATTGTAATGGATGAACAATGATTTGTGTTAATGCTTAGATTTATTGATTTATTCTTGATTATCGGTTCTACGCTTAACATTATCACTCTTACGCTAGTGCTGCCCGCTCAGTAACATAGGATTTCGGACTTTGCTGGAAGGTTAAAGAATGAATCCGGACCTGTTAAGTTGTAGGTTAAGTTCGGCTAATGAGAATCTGACCGGTCGGTTAGTCGTCTTAGGAATAATGATTGCGTTCGTAAAGCTGTCATGGTACGGGTTAATCACTGCTGGAAGGTAGGGTTGCACGTACTCATGGTTAGGAGGTTTGGGCTCGGAAGAATCACTCCTCACCTTAGGGCATGAATTTCCCGTTGTCAAGATAAGTCGATAGGTTTATGATCCTTAGTTGCTTCATCTATACGATTCCCGGTATCCCGACACCCGTAGTGTTCGTCATATCCGAGTTCACCCCAACCTAGTATTGTTGTCACCACTTAGCTCAGATTTAGATATTTAGGACCATATCCTCTTCTATCTTTATCGTCTTAGTTTAGTTTCATTCTTATTTTTTTGTTGATTTAGTCCCCAGAGATTGACCCTGGTACTACACGATCCATATACTTGCGGTGAAGTGGTCTAGGATAATTTATAACTCGTGTTTCCACACATCATAAAACAAGGGTCGAAAACAAGGAATTGAAGAAAATCTAAAGCTAGTAAACTAATGAATAAGACGTGTAAAATCAATAAGTGATGGGAATGCGAATAAAGATGATGAACTCATGAACTAACTATCGAATTAAACTCAATAAACTAGACACCACAGATTTCGAGAGATGCACGATGATGCAATGAAGTTCTAATAAGATCATTGGTCTTAGATATTATCACGAGTTCAGGAAATTCAAGCTCTAATATAGGAACTCACTGGCATTGACTAGTCCTCTAACTAATGTACGTACTACCAATCTTCCGATTGCGTAATCTCACCCACTAGATCCTAATCCGTAGATTCAATCAACCGACCTGGCATTGATTGATTAAATCCTAAATCATGGCTAAGTTTCAAAGTCCAATACCTTGGCATAGATTCATTAGACTTCTACAATCATTCATTCAAGTGGCATGCAAGAACGAAAGCATTAAGAACAACCAATAATTCTGAAAAACGATCAAATACCAAAATCATTCATTCAAGTGGCATTCAAGAACGAAAGCATTTAGAATCACCAAGCATTAAGAACAAGACTTCATTACATATCGGCATGGACCTATTAGGACATGAACTTAGAATACGAAACGCGAAGGATAACCATATACAACAAGGATAAAGAACGAGATTCTCCCTATTCTATTACCGACGTATTCAATAGCTCCTCTGCATTCCAGCTTCGTCGCTCCATCCTTCACCCTCATGTGCGTTCGGCTCTCTCTCTACTCTCTCTCCGCGTCTGTGTCTATGTGTTGTCTTCTTCGTTTCCCGCCGTCTAAATCTCCACTGAATCTCCTTCTTTCCTCTTCTTCTTTCTTTCCTTTTCTTCTTTTTCCTCTTTTGCCCAGTCTTTCCATTCTTTCCCATGAGTTTTCCTGTTATTTCCCATCGAACGAACCTTTCCTTTTCTTTATGGCAGTGCGCAGGTTTAATATGCCCGACCAGGCACAAGAGTGAGCTTGGTCGAGCGCTTCAGCTGATCCAAGCCCGGTCGGGCTTCATGCATGCTCGGGCCGTGCAACATCTTCTGTTTTGTTGTTTGTTTCATCAGCCCGGTCGGGGTAAGAGGAATGCACAGTCGGGCTTGCCTTCTTGAACATGAGCACGGGTGGGCTGTGGACAATGCACGGTTGGGCTGCATTCTGGGACAAGAGCACGGGCGGGCTGTGGACAATGCACGATCGGGCTACTAGTTATCTTCACCTGCACGGGCGGGCTTGAGTGGCTGCACGGTGGGGCTATTCACCTCCTTTGTGTGCCCGGTTGTGCTAGGGAATGTGGTATAGGATAATTGCTTGTATGTGCTCGTATTCACTCGTATTTGCTCGTGTTCATGTTCGATGTATCCGTTTCTTGCAATACACGAGAAAAGGATGAAAGATGACTAAATGGTGCTTAATGCTTGGTGAATTAACTACAAAAAACGTAAAATGATATGATAAAATAGACTTTATCATCATATATCGCAAAACATAAAAGATCTAAGGTAGCAAAAATTCAAAGGGTGATATTGTGGCGGAAATGGTCTTAAAATGTGCAGCATCATACACAATGAACGAAGTGCTATTTAATGATTTCAAGGCCATGTACAAATATAATCTTGTGACTTTTGTGACTTTCGTGACCTTTGTGACCATTTTGACCTTTGTGACCATTTTGACCTTTGTGACCCTGGGGGCCAAAGTTTTGGGAGATTATATTAAAGGCCAACGCATGGCTTGAAGATGAAGTAAGTTTTTTTAAACCCTTAGTCTCACGGAGTTTTGTGTCATATGTATTCCTGTGTGTTAATTTTTTTTTTCAGCAATTGGATGAGGCGTTGATGGAGCTGTCTTCTCGCTTGGCATCGGATCCCAGCGCGTATCAGAATTATTACGTTTGTCCTGTTGCTTTCATGCAGACGCTCGCGATGTGGACGTACGAGGATATGGAAACTGTGCCGGAAAAGCTGAGTCAGTTTTTGAACGCCAAGCCACCAATTAGTGATTATGAAGGTTTTGTCTCGGTTCTAAACATTCCAGCGGAAAATAATCGATGGGTAGGATGTCATTGGGTAGCCATCAAAGCGGATTTCAAAACCCGATGCATCACGGTATACGACTGCAGGATGAGCCTTAAGGAAACACATATCGATCCGGTGACTGAGAGGATAAGAAAAGCTGTCCCCAAGATGCTCATTCTCGGAGGGGTTCCTTCTTTGGCTTCTGGAGAAGATGAATGGAGGTATGTGTATTGTGAAGGTCTGCCACAGAACCAAAGCGGGCATGACTGTGGTGTTTTCTCCTATAAATTCGTAGAAGCCTCGTTATCAAAGGATATGGATATGTTTCTTCGTATTTGCGACGACAAGGTTACTTCCATGCGTGAGAAGATGGCGGCTGATATATATAATAATGGAGAACGTACCTTTGAACCCGAAGACTAACTTGATATTTGGTACATTGTTTTTTTTTTGAACTGGTAGATGTGAACATTTGGTACATTGTTTTTTTTTAATATTTGGTACATTCTTTTTTTTAATATTTGGTACATTGTTTTTTTAATATTTGGTACATTGTTTTTTTTAATATTTGATTGGTACATTGTTTTTTTTCTAATATTTGGTACATTGTTTTTTTTTCTAATATTTGGTACAAGGGTCACAGAGCCTCATTTTGGTACA
>CM071866.1:23989060-24009822 GCA_036759665.1 Gynandropsis gynandra | reverse complement strand
CAGCCCGAGCGGGCACCACCTCAGCCCGAGAGGGCACCCTTTTTTCATCGCGTTTTTGCGCGATCGTCTGCGCCGTACTCGAGCGGGTCACTTTCCTTGCCCGAGCGGGTCGCGACCGTCACCTGCAACTTCAAATAAGTTAATTTGACTTAAAACAAGGGGAAGTTCGTGGGGGACTTATGCAATAAGGAAAACACCCTTAGAGAAGAGGAATAAAGTCATATTTCGCTGGAGGAAGTAAGAGAAACGTTGCCAACTTAATCAAAATTTGGAAAACTCAAGAAAAGGCAACAACGAGAGGTGGCTGCTGTAACTAAAGGGGAGAGAGCTATAGGGACGAAGGAGACAGAAAATTAGAGAGGAGAACACACAGAGAGAGGGAGAGAAGGAGCAGAACGCACACACAAGGGCAAAGGACGGAGCGAGGAAACCGGAGCGTGGAAGAGCTATTGAAGACATCGGTAATAGAATATGGAGGGATCTCATTCTTTATCCATGTCTAAGATAGTTAACTTTTGTGTTTATTTTGCTGAGTTCATGTCCGAGTAGGTCCATAGCCATAGGGTAGAGAGCTTGGCCGATATGTAACAAAGTCTTGTTCTTAATGCTTGGTGATTCTTAATGCTTTTGTTCTTGAACGCCACTTGAATGAATGATTTTGGTATTTGATCGTTTTCAGATTGATTGGTTGTTTTTAATGCTTTCATTCTTGTACGCCACTCGAATGCATGATCATAGAAGTCTAATGAATCTACGCCACGGGATTAGACTTTGGAACTTAGCCATATTTTAGGATTTAATCGGTCTAGAATCTACGCCAGGTCGATCGATTGAATCTAGGGATTAGGATAGCGGTCTTAATGCGTCTAGTAGGTGAGATACACAATTGGGACATTGGTATACACATGCTAGATAGTGGACAAGTCTACGCCAGTCAGTTCCTATATTAGAGCTTGAATTCCCTGAACTCGTAATATCTGAGACCATGATCTTGTTAGAACTTCGTTGCATCATTGTGCATCTCTCGAAACCTGTGGTGTTTAGTTCATTGAGTCTTAATCCGTTAGTTAGTTAGATAGTTTATCTTCATTCGCATTCCATTCACCTATTGATTTCACACATCTTATTCATTAGTTTACTAGCTTTAGAGTTGCATCAATTTTCCTTGTGTTTGACCCCGGTACTATACGATCCGTATTCTTACGGAAGCGTTAGTCTAGGTAAATTATTACTTGAGATTAAATACATCACATATATTAATACCCTCATATGAAAATATGTCCCTCATTAACAAAATTGTTCAAACGTTACATGATCTTGTTTTAGTTCTATACAAATTTCAACAATTTAACTATTGCCAACACTAAATTCAATACATCAACTCTCAATCTAATATGCAGTTGTACTTATCAAACTCATTTGGAAAAAGTTCCTTCCTGAGTGGATCAACTAGATTTTCTTTTCCATCCACTTTTTTGAAGTTGAACGTCCCCACATTTAGTGATATCTCGAATCAAATGGTTTTTCACAGAAAGTGCTTGGCTCTTTGATGAGACGTTGATTCCTTCGTCTGAGCTATTACTGTAGTGATATTACATAATAACATAATGGGTTCCTTATTAAAAGGTTCCACACCAAGCTCACTGTTGAACCCTTTCACCCATACCGGTTTCTTAGATGTCTCACATGCGACTATATATTCCATTTCCGTTATCGAGTAACATGCAATAGCTTGTTTGGAAAATTGTCAACAAAAGACTCCTAATTTCAAACATAAGACATATCCCCACGTTGATTTGTAGTCATCCTTATATGACGCAAAATTGCATCGCTGAACCCTTCTAACTCTAAGTTAGAATCTTTTTGGCTCCTCTCAAGTAATGAAAACTTTTTTTAATCGATTTCCAATGCTTTTTTTTATCAGCAACCTAGTATCGACTCGTGACACTTAGTATGAAGTCTACATCCATCAGTGTACATGATTGCTTCCACCATGGTAGCATATATGATCCTACTTAGATGTTTTATGTTATCCTATGTTTTAGGAAAATTCTCCTTATCAAGAAGAAATCTAGTGTCAGTCACAAAAAATGCTTTTCAATGGCCCAATTTGTTGAAAAATAAATATACGTTGAAATTTTCATTTTGAAAGGCCTTTGTACCATTGATTTTAAGGTGTAAAGAAATGAATCCATTGCAAAACGTTGACACTTCCAACGTTTATTATTGACATTAATCGATTGAAATGGTCTACACATTTTAAGCCGTCTTTCGTCTTCTATTAATCATTTAAACCACAATCTGGTGGCAATTTCAATAGATTTTTCAACCAATTTCCATTGATAGTTTTAATCAATTTTTTCAATTTTCATTCGTTGATAATTTTGAAAATATTATTTATATTAAATTTCATAACAGAATTTGTTTCAACAATAAATTTTATATTTTATTATTAAATTTTTTTTATTAGTTAAATTCAAATTTATTAGTATTGAAGCTATAATATGACTTGATGCGCCAAAATTTTTAATTTTTTTATAAATAATTAAATACGTAAATAAACTATATTAAATTTGGTATTATCAAATATGATTTTAAATATAAAAATATAACAATCTAACGACTTCTTGTATATTCATAAATTTCTAATAAACCTAAGTCTAACTACATATATAGATATAATATTGAGAAAAAATAAATATAAAGTTAATTTTGTTTTGAAAAATATATAAAAATGAGAGAAATAGATGAATGTTGGAGAAAAGTGAAATGTGATCCACATTAATAGTATTTCAATGAACTTCTATTGAAGTGAAAATGAAGCCTACGTTTGAAATTTTTTTTCTTTTTTGGATTTTTTTTTATATTTTCGACGGGCATCCGTTGAAAGTATGAAATAAATATGAGAAAGCTCATTTATTTTTCTTTTCTTAGACATTTCAATCGTCATTAATTGATAAAATTGTAACATAATTTGGTAATAATATTTCATCGATTTTTTCAACTGCCATCCTTAGATACATTTATTAATTTTTCAATCTTCATGTGTTGATTATTTTCAACATAATTTTTCAACCGTCATTACTTGATAATTTTAAATTGATTTTTAAACTCTTATACATTGATAATTTAATGATTTTCAACCGATTTGATAATTTTTAACGTCGTCATCCGTTTAATTTTCAGATAATATTTTCTACTGTCATCCGTTGAGATTATAAATAGAATTTTCACTGTCATCTATTAATAAAATTTCAACTATATTACAAGGTAATTATTCCAACTCTTCAGTGATATTTTAAATTTTTTGTGATGAGATTTTCAAGGAATTTATCCTTGAAATGTCGTTAAAAAGTTCAACAGATAATAATGGCATTTATCTTGTTGAAATTCATTGATTCCATAAATTTTTGTTTTCACAATATAGTGGGTGTTTTTTACAATGTTCGTAAATAGACTTTCTGAGAGTTCAAACAACCTCCTAGATTTATCTGATTATTCCTTTGTCTTTCATGGAGAACATTTTTGTGAATAAAAAACTTAGTAGTCTCTTGCAACAAAGGTACATTAATTTATATTAGTAATATGTCTACTATATATAATACAATAAAAATAACATTGATCCAGCTGTCCTTCTTATAAGCACAAGGTTTTTCTTTTTATATAAAAGAATTTAACTTTTCAACCATTCTGTTATAGCGAATATTCTAACTTCAAGAAACTTACTGGAATCCATAAATGAAAATTTGTAGTTTACATACCATATTATCCATGAACAGACAAGTGAAACCAAGACATTGTTAAGTCATATAGATCTATATCTAAAGCTCTCCATTAAGAAAGTTATTTTCACATCTATTTTCCATATCTTATAATCAAGGTACAAAATTATAGGAAGCAAAATCCTAATATGTTTGTGCATTACTATAGGGAATAACATTTCTTCAAGTCAATTCCTCAAATTGATTATCCCTTGAAAACAAGACGAAATTTATAGGTCTTTACCTTTTTTCTTGATCCAATCTTCTTCTGGTAACTCTATTTACAACTGATTAGTCTAAAATTCATTGAAGGTTTTACCAAAGTCAATAGTATGTTCATTTTCATTGACTCCATTTTGAATTCTATTGAATTTTGTTGTTATCATAGTCACAACCATGAATCTCTACCTCAAAGATCATAGGATCATCATCAACATGATTACCCTCATTATTTGGTACCAAAAGAATCAACCTATCATGCACATGCACGAAACGTAACACATTCTAAAAAGAACTTGAAGGTACTTCCACAAGTGAATTTTATTGTTTAACGGATTCCCGAACACATTAGATAAACTGTCATTGATCTTCAACTATTGAAGATGAACTCTCCCACCCAAGCTCAAAATTTCTAGAAAGGATAAATCAAGTTGCATCTCATGCTTCTAAACTTTTGTCGGTTCAATGAGTAATTGAATTTCATCAAGAATTATTTTCTCACTATGATTTTCTTCAACAAGGAAATCTCTTTTAAAAAGGTCGCACATCTGAATACAAACATTTTATTTTTAGACGGTTGATAGAAATAATATCCTAGAATTTTCTTGGGATACATTATGTTGTTTTTAAATCGTATCTTTAAAGGTTTATTTGAAGATCAATAATATCCATCATAAATCTTACTATACCAAATAAGGTTTGATTCCTTGTTTCTAAAGCACCATCATTATGTTGCAGTATTGTGAGAGAAATCCACTGTGAAAAAATCTCATTTAATCTTAGATTATTATTGAATACATGATTCAAATATCCTTACCATTGTTAGACCTCAACATTTTGATTCTCTTTCGTGTTTATTTTTCAATTCCATTGCAAAATCTCTTAAACTCTCAAAAGATTAATTTTTAAGATGCACAAACTCATATCTAGATATATCATGAGTGAATGTTATCTAATAAGGCTATCTTACTCTAGGTTGAACTTTAATACGTCCATATACATGCATTTATATGAGTTCTAGAATTTTCGTACCCCTTTTTCTAATTCTTATGAAAGGAGATTTTGTCATTTTTCCTTGGATTCAATATTCACAAATCGCATATGATTCATTATCATATTTGCCAAGTTAGCCATCTTTATGTCATGAAATTTTTTTTCTTAAGTGTAAGATGTATAAAAAAGGTCTGATTCGGTTGATCATATTTTTTCTGAGTTGATAAGAAATCAGCCTATGAATCAAAGTAATATTTAGATCAGCTAAGACATAAACACCATGTTATAAATAATCATTTGCAAACACCGATTACGAAGGTAAGGGAAAAGGAGATTCAAAACGTACTCACTTACATGCACGTAAACAGTTTGCAACGACACAACAAAGGCATCCAGAGGCATTAAGGAAGCACATGTGACTTACCTATGAATAGAAGAGGCCAAGGTGAGCGAGAAGTAGGAGAAGCTAAAGAAACTCGGCTTGAGCAAGGAGTCGCTCTACCCGAGTGACAACTCTAGACCAATGTATACATGAACACTTTTGTCGCTCAACTCGATGGATAGTATGGTCGACCCAAGCGAACTTACTGGCCAAAAGAAAATTCAACAACATGGATCACTCGACCAGAATATCACATAGCTCGATCGAGCATTGACTGAACCGATCTAGTAGCAGAGCTACTTTTCCTATCATATTTTAGTATTTATACGATACTCGATAAAGTGGTTACATCGCTCAATTGAGCTTTCCCGCGATTTAATAATGGTGCTTGTTTTACTTAGTTTTGTTTTATACTTTGATCCTTATAAATAATGCATCTATTGTATTACATTTTAACGAAGTTTCTATATGTATTTACCTATCGAAAATTTGCAGAGATTTTGATTGTTCACCAATTTTTCAACATTAGATTTTAAATATTGTGGCATCGTCCGTTGAGTATGAGATTTTATCCTCTAACATTAGAAAATCGGTCTAGAAGACTTATCATTTTTCTTACCCTATCTTTTTTTGGAACAACCCACCATGTTATGTATTTCCAATGACGTTATATTATATAATTTTATATTGCACTTACTTTCGTAACGAAATAACCATATCACGAAATATGTTTTGAAATGTGGATAATTTATCCTGAGTACGCAGAAAATAATTCCACGTTAGATAAATCTCTTGGAACGGCAACAAAGGGCTGTCACGAATTTGCCAAGAAAGAGGCTTTGAGACGACTGATGTGACCTGCTTCCTTTGGACTTCACAGCCAACAATTCTTTCACAAGTTGAAGACTTCAGTGTTTTGTATCGAATTGCGAGTTAATCATCCCTCTTCACCCCAAAATAAACGTTCTTGAAGAATTCACCTTCATTTATCATTTTATTTCGGTGTACAATATAAGTGAGTATAATTGGTTATATAAATCTAAGATAAGATGAACTACGCGACTTGTTTTACTGGTTTCAGTAAACAAAAAATGTATTTTTATTTCACTTAACAAAAAATATACATGTTCTATATTTATATACAAAATTAACTAACTAACTATATTAACTATACTAACAACTAATTAAACAATTACTAATCTAACCCTAAGATTTACAACTAATTAACAATTACTAACAACCTGATAAAAAAAATTCTAACTTTTAATACTCCCCCTCATGAGGAGGAGTAAATATCGTTCACTCCCATTTTGGAAATGAGTTTATAAAACTGTACGGAAGATAAAGGCTTCGTCAAAACGTCAGCGAGTTTATGTTGTGTTTGAAGATGCAAAGTCTTGATGAAACCCGATTGAATCTTTTCACGAACTAGGTGATAGTCAATCTCGATATTTTTTGTACGCTCATGGTAGATGGGGTTGTTTGCAATGTGTATAGCAGCTGTATTGTCACAAAACAACAACGCGGGTCGTGTAATAGGAAAATACAATTCACGAAGTAGGGATGAGATCCATACCAATTCACATGTAGCATTCGTCACCGCACGGTATTATGCTTCGACGCTGCCTCTTGAAACTGTAACATGTTTCTTAGATTTCCACGATATCAAACTATCACCCAAAACTACACAATAACATGTAACTGATTGTCTAGAGTGTAGGCATGAAGGCCAATCTGCATCACAAAATGCAATTAATTTGTTGTTGTTAACAGAAGGATAAACCAATCCCCGTCTAGGATTGTTTTTTAAATACCTTAACAATTTTTTCGCTGCAATAAGATGTAATTCAATAGAAGAGGACATGAATTGGCTTAATTTATTAACCATAAAACATATGTCAGGACGAGTAATAGTTAAATATATCAATTTTCCAATCAATTTACGATAATACATTGGATCATGTAAATGTATACTATCTGTAAGAGACAGTTTCTCATTCACATCCATAGGTATAAGAACTGGTTTGGAAGCTAACATACTAAATTCTTCAAGCATTTCCAATGTATACTTACGGTGAGTAAAGGAGATCCCTTTGGAGGATCGAGCAATCTCTAAACCAAGAAAGTACTTGCAATCTCCTAAATCTTTGACAACAAAGTGAGAATGAAGAAGTTGTTTAACAGATTCAATGGCAGATTTATTATTCCCAACAATTAGAATGTCATCAACATACACTAAAAGACCATGAAAATAATCGGAAGATGATTTTAAAAATAGAGAATTATCTGAAAAGATTGTATAAAACCAACATTCAATAAAACAGAGGAGAATTTGAAATGCCATTGACGAGAGGACTGTTTTAAACTATATAATGACTTATGCAGTTTACAAACAAGATTATTAGGGAAAATCTCCCCCTTAGACGACACATATCCAGGTAGTAGTTGCATGTATATTTCTTCATTTAAATCACCATTCAAAAAGCGTTTGAAACATCCATTTGATTAATTATCCAATTGTTTGATGAAGGTAAACATAAAAGTATTGTAACTGTAATCATCTTAGCAACCAGACTAAAAGTATCAACATAATCAATACCTTGTTTTTGTGTAATCCTTTAGCCACTAATCTTATTTTGTATCTATCTATAATTTCTTCAGCATTGTATTTAATCCTAAACAACCATTTACAACGTACAAATTTCTTATTAGAAGGTAGTGAGCAAACAGTCCATCTATTATTGTGTTGAAGTGCATCTAGTTCCAATTTCATAGCATTTTGCCAAACAGTAGATAAAGCAGCTTGTTTATATGTTTTAGGTTCAGAAACTGTACTAATATTTAAAATAAAACGTTTATATGCATCAGAAAGTTTGGAATAAGAAACGAAAGCAGATATGGGATAAAGTGTCTTATGTATAGGAGGTTGGTTATCATGAGATAGATGATAAAGATGATAATCAGATAAGTATTTTGGTGGATTATGGGGTCTTCTAGGTCTGATGGGAGTGTCATTAGAAAGGAAAGAAGAACCAAAAGAGTTATCAGGAAGAGCTGTTACACAAGAAGGAATAGAAGAATTGGAGCAATTATTTTGCTGGAAAATTGTTATCGACATAAGGGATATCACTGATTGTTAAAGGAAGGACACAATGATAAAAAATATCATGAATGTTATTAGAAGAATTTTTGTGAAAAGGAAAGATATTTTCATGAAAGATTATATTTCTAGAAATCATAATTCGATCAATGTTTATATCAAGAACATTATATCCTTTGTATCCTAGAGGATACCCTAAGAATACAATAGGATTAGCCCTTGGACTGAATTTGTTTCTATCTGTTGTAAGGGTGGAAACATAGCACAAACAGCCAAATACTCTCAAGTGTTCATAAGTAGGTTGTTTTCCATTTAATAATTCATATGGCGTTTTATTTTTAAGAAAAAAGATGGTGTTCTATTTATCAAATATGCAGCAGTAGCAATACATTCAAGCCTGTAATCAATAGGAATATTTGATTGGAATAAAAGAGCACGTGAAACATTTAAGAGGTGTTGGTGTTTTCTTTCAACCAGAGCATTTTGCTATGGCGTATAAGCACAAGAAAATTGGTGAAGAATTCCTTTTTTAGATAAAAGTTCTTTAAATTGTAACTCATGTGCATTATCCGATCGAATTATTTTCACAGTTTTGCTATATTGATTTTCGACATAAGCTAAAAAAGAAGGAAAAACATAATTAACATCAGATTTTTGCTTCAAAAAATATACCCAAGTACACCTACTGTAATCATCAACAATAGAAAACAATATTTGTAACCAGTCAAAGATTCTAATGCAAAAGGTCCCCAAATATCATTATGGATAAGATCAAAAATCAATTCAGATTTGTTGTTTAAAGAGATAAAAGGAAGATGATTTTGTTTGGCTTGAGGACAAATATTACACGCTATAGAACTACCATGAGAAGAAGTTTTAAGTAAAGGTTGAGATGATAGGAATTTTATTTTGGAAAACGAAGGGTGTCCCAATCTGTTATGCCAAAGAGATGTAGAAGTGACGATGGCAAGAATAGGCTTCTGTATGATACAAGAAGATTTGTCGAAAAGTACATGAAAGTTAGTGTTTTTGATAAGGAGACTCACACTGAGTAGATTAAAATTGAAAGTAGGGATGTAAAGAACGAAATGAAGGGTAAGAAGAGGAGAAAGAATGACACTCCCAATATGAGAAATAGAAAATTTATTGCCATTAGGAAGAAATGACAGAAATATTAGAGGTTGGTGTAATAATTGAGACAAATGAAATATCATTGCAAACATGGCTACTTGCACCAGAATCTATGATCCAAGAATTTTTTGGAATATTGATATGTATATTTAAGGATAAGGCAAATGAAGATAGGAGGAAAGTTTTACCTATGTTTGGAGTTATGCTTTATTGAGGAGTGCTGGATCCATTGATTGTTTGGAGATGAGAAACGACTTGCTGAAGTTGTTCTTTAGACATCAATGAAGGTACAACATATTGAGGAGTAACAGATGAATCTTGTTGGTTGATGGAAGGAACAAGGTGGAGAAAATATGGATTTTGTTGTAACATATTAACCCGAGGATTATAGTTGAAATTAGGTCTCGATTTAGGATTGGTGGTTTTATATCCTTTTGGGTATCCATGAAGTCGATAACATTTTGTTATCAAATGACCTTGAAGACCACAATGACAACACACGGGTTTAGGTATATTTTGGGAATTATGAAAGGAAGGGTTTTTGGGTCTAGAAGTAGGAATTGGATTGGTGGTTGTGGGATAAGCACTGGAATATGAAGAAGATGATTGAAAAACAACAGCATCAGGAGGAGGAAGAATTCCTCTTTGCTCTTTATCTTGGATGACAAGGTTAAAGGCTTTTGAGACAATGGGTAAGGTTCCATTAAAAGAATTTGTCTACGAACAAGAGCAAAAGATTTGATGTGTTATCAAAGTTAAACAAATAACGTAAACTACCCGTAAGTGCACGACATGCGTGTAGTACCTCAGGTGTCGATCCCACAGGGACTATGCAACACAACCTAAACTCTAACTGTGAATCAAACTTGCTTACGAACGAAATATGGTTTTGAGAATGAAATAATAAAAGAAAATAAACAAACTAGTTCTTAAGAATGAGACAAACTTTTTAGGAATCCAGTTTCACCACAAGACTACCGAAACCAACAATCAACCTATCTATCATGCAATCCCAGTCAAGTTATCTAAGGCAGACGATCCTAATATGTTAGCTACCCTCTCTCGAGGCATAGACAGGTGATCTAGTCAAGTTACCCCCTACTTTCGTGGCTGACACCTTCAACTAAACCCATAAGACCCGTGATTCATCCGTTTTTACCCTCAACCATTGCTACCCTACTTTCGTGGCCTAACCTTGGTTGTTCTAAACCTGATCTTCTAGGACTAGAATTCTCCTTTCGGTCCTTCTACTAATCCCTAACACATGCATCTACATGGCCATCGCAAAAACAAGTAAATTAAGCACTCAGATAAAGAATAGATAAACGAAAACGGGAAGATGCATTCAAAGATAAATCAAAAGTGGTTCTAGGATAGCCATGGGCTAATCCATTCTCCTAGAACAAACAAACTACTCGCTCATGCGTCCGTAAAAAAACATAAACGAAATAGAAGGTCTAAGGAACATGAAAACCAAACGAAACCAAAGTCTTGGATTGATCTCCAATGCTCCTTGCCAGTCTCCTTCGCAAAAACCTTCTCCTTCTCTCTCCTCTCTCTACTCTCGATCCAGAACTGAAAACTGAGTGAATGAGCTCGACCTCTCACTCCTCTCCTCTTCTTTCCTTCCTCTTTTATTTCCTTTTCTCCCTCTCTTTCCTTCTGGACGTTCCGTTATTCCTTATGTTGCAGCAGCCACCGATTGTTGTCTTTTCGTGAGTTTCCATTCTTGAAAAAGTAGGGTGACGTTTCCATTAGTTTCTCCAGCGAAATATCACTTATTGCTCTTCTTTAAAGTCGTTTTTCTTTATTGTATAAGTCCCCAACAAACTCCCATTTGTTTTAAGTCAAATTAACTTATTTGGAGTTGCAGGTGATGGACGTGACCCGCGTGGACAGGGTAAGTGACCCACTCGGGTATGGCATGGAAGGTCGCGCGGGATCGCGATGAGAGAATAGGCTGCCCGCTAGGGCTCAAGGGCTGCCCGCTCGGGCTCATGGTCTGCCCACTCGGGCTGAGGCCCCGGGTGTGGTATTTCTCGCTGGACTCGTGCTCAATTCGCTGGATAAAATCACCGTAACAATTGCCCACTCGGTCTAGGGAGTTACCCGCGCGGGTAGTGGCTATTCCATGCCGATTCTCGTCCTGTTTGTCCCGTGATGATCCTCGAAGTTGGTACTTTGTCTCGTGCACGTACTTTAGCTCAGAAATGAACCAAATACGCATAAAAACCTTTAAGAACATGAAAACACAAAAACAAGTAAAACGGATACGGTATCATATGTAAAGAATCACATATATATCAAAAACATCTCTAAAATCGTGCAAGAAATACGTATGAAAATGAGATGATCAAAATTCTCTAGACTTGAATGTTTGTTTGTTCTTAAACAAACGTAAACGTGGAACACGCACAAAATCCGAGAATTCCCCTTTCTCCTAGAAATACTGCTAAAGCGAACCTAACCGATCAACTAGCACGTCGAGAGCAAATTCGGCCTAATTAAGTTTTCTATCTTCATCCTAGGTTCACCAAGGCTACCCATGAGAAAGTAAATCAAAGGAAAACTTCCAACGATGCTAAACCTACAACAACCGAGGATACTTGTTTCTTTTCCGAGCTTCTTTCTTTCTTTGTTCCCATTTTTTTTCTTTTTTTTTTCTTTGTCTTTTTTTCTTTCTTTCTTTTAATTTTCTTTTTATGTCCTCTTTTTTCTTTTCTTCAATTTTTTTCTTTTTCTTCGCATACATACTAGGCTTCTAGGACGTCGGATTTGAAGGGATCCAGCCTCTAGTTAGACCTAGACTACCGATGACGGTATACTCATGCATCTCGTTCAAGAGTACAACGAAGTAGAGGCGTTTTATTTGTGTCATGCCCTTAGGACGTAGAAAGATGATCGCCAACCCTCCACTTAGAGCCGAGCCATCGCAGGAGTATCAAGGTCGATGCACTCATATTGATTTTAGATCAGGCGTTTTAGGCATTATTTCTATCGACAGTGGAGTGTTAGTGTGCGCTCTTAATCTGGAAATAAGCTCGATCTCATACGATATAGTAATCCTCATAGAAAAGTGAAGTAAAGCATCATCTACATGAAGTATGACCATCTGGATAGAGAGAATAAATAATAAACTAGCCTAGCAATCTAGTCTAAAGCCTCCACAAGCAACACTAGGATTCCCAAAGAACTACGACCTATTGTTTTTCAGCCGACTAATAAGCTCTAACGCTTATGAAAATCCTAGCTCAAACGTGCAAAATCTCACGGAAAAGGCCAACTTCTTAAGCATCTTAGGTTCAGGGTTCATCTCAAAACATGGCACCGGAAAAGTGCTTGGGACAACTCTGACTCACGAAAGCAAAAACAAACTAAAAACTACGAAATCGATGAGAAAATGAAAGAAAATGAAACGAAATCACCTGACAAATGTGAGTTGCTCCCCCAGACTTAAATTGAATGACATCCTCGACGTGAAGCTCCGATGGAGGGTAAGGGAAGTGAAATCACGTTTGTGGTGGTATTTTTTTTCTTTTTGGGTTTTTTAACGAAAACGAATAACTAAGTCTTAAACTAAAAACTAAGAAAAATAAAAACAAACAGCTGGGTTGCCTCCCAGAAAGCACTTATTTAACATCTTTAAGCTTTGACGTCTCCATTCCTCATGTGTGCACGGCGGGTAGATCAGAAAGGGAAATGGAGTTTTCACTTTCGATCGGTTAGGCGGCTTGGTAGAGCTTTAGCCGCTGTCCATTAGCCTTGAACGTTCCGCTCGAATCGCTCCATAATTCCATGTCTCCACGTGTGAAGACTTCTCGTACCTGAAAAGGACACGACCAACGAGACCGTAGGTTGCTCGAGAAAAGCTTAGGACGAGAATTGAAAAGTAGAACTATATCACCTGATTGGAAGTCATGAGGTAGGGTCTTTTCGTCGTGCCATCCCTTAGTCACTGCTTCTTTCATTGGCACATCATGCACGAGATTCACTCGTTCGCTCCCTGAGGTTGGATAAATGGTACATGCATTGAAACGTTTTATTACATCTTTTTCCATTACCTCATGCAAGTGCGGGTGCAGTCTCCTTTGAGTTTCGGTGGAAGGTTCGTGGCTATCTTCCGTATAATTTCCGTGCATACACATTGAAGAGCTGACTCTCCTACGATTCTTTACGCGTGTGGGTTGTTTCTCATCTCATCTGCACTCATGTTAGCATTCAAAACAGCAGGATATGTTTTATCACGTTCAATATACTTGTACCGAAAAGAAGACGGTGGAGGCTCGGGCTCAAGTTTGGACGTCTTCTCCACTGCGAAACCAGCATGGATTTTGTGTGGTATCTCCTCACATGGGGCGTCTCCTAGTGCTTCAATAGCATTCATGAATTTCGTGTACACCTCAGCTCCTTCGTCCGTAAATCCTGCATTATCGCAAACTTGTGTCAAATGCCATACAAGAGAATCGGGCATACTCACTTTATCAAGCGTGTCTTTTGATAACTCGTCCAACGAATCAACTCTAAGGCAAGACTCCTTGGATAAGGGTCCGTTCATGGGGCTGAACAGGTTGAATTCGATTATCTCATCTCCGACACGTAAGGAAAGCTTTACTTGTTGTACGTTTATCAGGGCACCTGCAGTAGCTAAGAACGGTCTACCAAGAATAATAGGTGTCTTAGCATCTTCCTTTATTTCAAGTACAACAAAATCAGTGGGAATGCAAAGCTTACCTACCATGGTGGGAGCGTTTTCAACAATTCCCACCGGATATCTTACCGAATGATCTGCGAGGCGTAGACACATCTTTGTTGGTTTGAGATCCCCGAAGTCCATCCGCTTAAAAACTGAGTGTGGCATGATGCTCACGCTTGCCCATAAATCGCAGAAAGCATTATCAATATCAATATTACCTATTGTGCATGGAATGGAGAAGCTTCCGGGGTCCTTCAACTTTGGTGACAGCTTGTTTTGAAGGATAGCGCTGCATTCCTCGGTGAGTGCTACCGTCTCGTTCTCTTCGATATGCTTCTCTTTAGAAAGTACCTCTTTGATGAGTTTGGCATGATTAGGCATCTTTTGGAGGGCTTCCAAGAATGGGATGTTGATGTCAAGCTTCTTGAGACCCTCTACGAATCTGTCCAGTCGTTCCTCATTCTTACTGCTCACCAACCGTTGAGGAAACGGTATCGGAGGTTTGTACGCCGGAGGAGCAACGTATGGTTTATCTAAATCTGGTTCAACTCCTTCCATAATCGCAATCTTAACTTGGCCTCTTTTCATGGACGTTCCAGCAGCTTGCGCTTGCTCATTGGAGGGCGAATTCTCGAAAACATCACCGCTGCACACAGAAATAGCATTCACGTACTCTCTCGGGTTCAATTCGGGTTTACCTGGAAGCTGTCCGGGATTCCAAGAGGATGAGGCAGCTTGCTATGCTACGGAGTTCTCTAACCTCTTCACATGATTGCTCAAAGATTCCATCTAAGTTTTGAGCTCGTTGATCGTTGTCCCTACATCCGCATTGAATTTGGTTTGCGTTGAATGTTGCTGCCTTTGCTCCTTAATAAATTCGAGCAGTACCACCTCAAGGTTGGACGGAGGTGCTTGAGGAGCTTGCGGATCTTGCTGAGCATGCTGAACTTGCTGGTTATTTTGCTGGTATGGCTGCTGTGATTGCGGAAATCCCGAATACTTCATCGGGTTAGTCGTTCGGTATGACAGGTTCGGGTGATTCCTCCAATTCGGGTTGTAGGTATTCTCGAATTGTGTGTTTCCTTTGTGCTGGGCGTAATTCATATATTCAACATTATCTTGTAGTGTGCATTGATAAGCCACGTGTTCTGTATCTCCACAATTCACGCAGTACATGACATTCGCTGAATTACCTGTTGCTCTGCTCTGATTCGGCTCATATAGGCGACGAGTGCTGTTGGGCATACCTCTCGGTGTTGAGCACATGGTGTGGTTCATGGCAAGGTTATTGATCAGCTCGTATGCCCCATTGACGCTCAGATCCATAAATGATCCTCTAGCAGCGTTATCCAACGTTGTTTGGTGTTCGTCTGAAATTATTTTGTGAAAGGTTTGGATAACGTACCACTGCTCAAGACCATGGTGTGGAGACAACTGTAGAAGATCCTTAAATCTGCCCCACGCCTCAAACAAAGTTTCTCCATCTCTACATCTAAACATTGTGATTTGCGCCCTCATCTGAATCGTCTTGCTCGGAGGAAAGACACGCGATAAGAACAATGTGCAGAGCTGATCCCAAGTAGTGATAGATCCAGCGGGGAGCAATTGCAGCCAAGTTTTCGCTCTTCCCCAATTGAGAACGGGAAGAGACGCAATAAGATCGCGTCCTCTGAGACTCTGGGTATCTTGAATGTACTGGAAAGCTAAAGGAAGTCTCTGAGGTCCTCTGAGACTCCGTGTATCTTGAATGTGATCTGATACCACTTGAGCAATTGCGTCCACCCATGAATTGTTTCTGATAAAGCATGTTGATCATTGCCGGTTTAATCTCAAACTGTTTTCTAGCAACAGCAGGCATCCTTATGGCTGTTTGCACGTTGTTCATGTTCGACACCACGTAATCTCTGATGCGACGTGGTGGAGGAGCCTGTGGTTCTCGCGGTTGAGGCACGAGTTACTGTTGCTGCATCTGTCCATTGCCGTTTTGATCATCCATCTCTCGCTGATCTGAAGGCTCTACAAAGGACAAATAAAGAACAATATACGTAGAAAGAACGAAAGGAAAGAAAACAAAACAAAAACAAAAAAGAAAGACTCTAGGCTCGAATCTAAGATGTGTTGTCAATAGTCCCCGTCAATGGCGCCAAAAACTTGATATTTTATCAATGTTAAACAAATAACCTAAACTACCCGCAAATGCACAGCACGTGTGTAGTACTTCAGATGTCGATCCCACAGGGACTACGCAACACAACCTAAACTCTAACTGTGAATCAAATTTTCTTATGAACGAAATATGGTTTTGAGAATGAAATAATAAAAGAAAATAAACAAACTAGTTCTTAAGAATGAGACAAACGTTCCAGGAATCCTATTTCACCACAAGACTACCGAAACCAACAATCAACCTATCTATCATGCAATCCCAGTCAAGTTATCTAAGGTAGACGATCCTAATATGATATCTACCCTCTCTTGAGGCATAGACACGTGATCTAGTCAAGTTACCCCCTACTTTCGTGCCTGACACCTTGAACTAAACCCATAAGACATGTGATTCATCCGTTTTTACCCTCAACCGCTGCTACCCTACTTTCGTGGCCTAACCTTGGTTGTTCTAAACCTGATCTTCTAGGACTAGAATTCTCCTTTCGGTCCTTCTCCTAATCCCTGACACATGCATCTACATGGCCATCGTAAACACAAGTAAATTAAACACTCAGATAAAGAATAGATAAACGAAAACAGGAAGATGCATTCAAAGATAAATCAAAAGTTGTTCCGGGATAGCAATGGGCTAACCCCTTCTCCTAGAACAAACAAACTACTCGCTCATGCGTCCGTAAACAAACATATACGAAATAGAAGGTATAAGGAACATGAAAACCAAACGAAACCGAAGTCTTGGATTGATCTCCAATGCTCCTTGCCAGCCTCCTTCGCAAGAACCTTCTCCTTCTCTCTCCTCTCTCCCCTCTCGATCCAGAACTTAAAACTGAGTGAATGAGCTCAACCTCTCACTCCTCTCTTCTTCTTTCCTTCCTCCTTTATTTCCTTTTCTCACTCACTTTCCTTCTGGACGTTCCGTTATTCCTTATGTTGCAGCAGCCACCGATTGTTGTCTTTTCGTGAGTTTCCATTCTTGAATAAGTTGGGTGACGTTTCCATTAGTTCCTCCAGCGAAATATCACTTATTCATCTTCTCTAAAGTCGTTTTCCTTATTGTATAAGTCCCCAACAAACTCCCATTTGTTTTAAGTCAAATTAACTTATTTGGAGTTGCAGGTAACGAACGCGAACCGTGGGGGCAGGTTAAGTGGCCCGCTCGGGTACGGCGCGGAAGGTCACGCAGGATCGCGATAAGAAAAGAGGCTGCCTGCTCGGGCTCAAGGGCTGCCTGCTCGGGCTCATGGTCTGCCCGCTTGGGCTGAGGCCCTGGGCGTGGTATTTCTCACCCGCTCGTGCTCAATTCGCTTGATAAAATCACCGTAAGAAATGCCCGCTCGGGCTAGGGAGTTATCCGCGGGGGTAGTGGCTATTTAATGTCGATTCTCGTCTCGTTTGTCCCGTGATGATCTTCGATGTTGGTACTTTGTCTCGTGCACGCCCTTTAGCTCCGAAATGAACCGAATACGCATAAAAACCTGTTAGAACATGAAAACACGAAAACAAGTAAAACGGATACGGAATCATACGTAAAGCATCGCATATATATAAAAAACATCTCTAAATTCGGTTAAAAAATACATATGAAAACAAGATGATCAAGATTCGTTTAAACCCATGAGAAACTTCAACAGAAATTGTTATTCCTCACGAGTTTTCAACTTATCATTGATCTTGCTGGAGCAATGGGAACAGGAGCAAGAAGGTTGTTCTTCTAAGCACTTAAGGTCTTGCCAAAGGGTAATAAGACGACTGTAATAAGAATTTAGATCCTTGGATCCCTGCCTAATGTATTGTAATTCAGATTCTATCCCAAATATGCGTGGCATTTTTCTTTGACATAATCGATCGTGAAGATTCTGCCAAATAGCAAATGTTGTGTGCATGTAGACTATGCTATCTCCTATCTCTTTGGTTGCTGAATTTATAATCTAGGAGCATATGATGTAATTGCATCTATGCCAGGTATCATAGGTGCTATCATCAGAAGGAGGTTCTGGTATTTTACCTGTGATAAACCCAAGTTTATTGCGTCCGTTTAATGCCATAATTATAGAACGACGACAAGTGTTTAGGGTTAGGGCAAAATCAAAGTCGGAAATTGAAATAAAAATATAAACCAAGAGGAAGTTTGGAATCGAACCAGAAACAAAGAAAGAAATCGACGCAAAAAGGAATCAATCCGAATAAACACGACGTTCACAATCAGACACCGAAGAACCGAAGAACCGAATCAAACCAGACACCGTCAGGAAAAGAAGATACCGATGGGCAAGGAGGAAAGAAGGTTGGAATCGAATCGAGGAAGAAGAAGGAAGAAGAGACCCAAACACGACGTTCAAAATCGAACCAGAAAAGATAAAGAAAGAGAGGTTCGAAATAGAGGGAAATCACAACTAGGCAAGACACCGACGAGCAAGGAAGAACCCGATGGGAAGAAAGACGCCGACCGGGAACAGAGATGAATACCCAAAAAAAATCGACGGGAAGAGAAACATAAGATGAAGTTGACATCCCGACGGGAAGAAAGAAGCCGACCGGGAACATAGACGAATGCCCAAGAGACCGACGGAAAAGGGATTGTTGATTGAATTGGTTGAGGATTGAAAGATAGAGAAGATAAGGGAAGAAAAGAAAAATTGGGGATTTTAGGGATTTCAGGATGTTTTACCCATGAGGCTCTGATACCATTTCAGTAACGAAACATGTATTTTTACTTCACTTAACCAAAAAATATACATTGTTCCATATTTATACACAAAATTAACTAACTAACTATACTAACAACTAATTAAAAATTACTAATCTAACTCTAAGATTTACAACTAATTAACAACCTAATAAAAAATATTCTAAATTTTAGTAACTGTAAGCATGATCATCTAATTCAGTTAAAAATGTATCATAAATTTTTGTATATGCTTTCATTCCAATGGTATTGGAAAAGATATATTATCTCGTAAAACCCATTTAATCTTCTATGTCAACCAAAATGGTTATAGCATTAGAACAAATAATAGTCAATTTTCGTAAAAAATTCAATGTTATGTAGTATATTTGCCAAAAACTATCATTAAACACCACCATTCACGTTCAAACCATTAGACAATACTAACACCGAGACAAGCTAAATTCAAGAGAAGAGGAAGGGTTGCATACACATATGGACAACACTTGTTTAATAATATGCGTTAGATATGAGTTTTAGTCAACAAACCCAATATTTCCTAATATATGATATCATGTAAGCCTAAAGAAATCCAAAATTACTAGCTTAGTCCTCTCGGATAATCTTTTGCATAACACCCATGATCTTGACATTTGAAACATATAATATAACATTATTGCATTGGGATTTCATGGGTATCTTGTATTTTCGGTTTTGACATTTCGGATTTTGGCTTGATCTTGTTGCTAGAATATGACCTCACGTGCTATTGAATTACCCTTCCAATGCGTTTAAGTTGTTTCCCGATCTTAATGGACAAGTGAAGAAGATCCTTCATATCAACGTAATGATGAGTATATATGTCGTCTTGAATACTGGGATTAAGACCCCCAATAAAACGATCCGTGGTGGCCACACGATCCTCATCTATATTGACACGTATAATGAAAAACTCCATCTTCATGTAGTAGTTTTTCACGCTCCTACTATCTTGTACCAGTCACCTTAAACGTTTTATGAACTTTCGATTATAGTGAGAAGGTACAAATTGATGTCTCATGATTGTATGCATCTCATCCCAAGTGATTATGACATGCTCTCCATATGCCTTCTAGAAAACATGAGTTGATCCCACCATGACAATGCGTAGTCATTGAATCTTGTGGATGTCAATTTCACCTTCTTCAACTTGGAGTAGTGGTGGAAATAAAAAAATCCTCGTTTTCCATTCTCACACCACATAATCTTTTGCATTGCTTGGGCCAGCACACGTAGGAATTATCATTTCAATGCTACAAATATCATCGTCAATTGTGTGCTCATTGGTTGGGCTATACGGATGACCATACTCCTCATCTAGAACCTGAACATACTCGTCCTCACCATTTCTTTGGGATACATATTACGAGCTACATTTGGTCCTCTTCGGTGGGATTATTGGAAAACCCCACATGCTACATCTTCTACCCCATCATGTCGTTTGATGTGGCGTAGACTCCAGTAATAAATTACCTAGACTAACGCTTCCGCAAGGATACGGATCGTGTAGCAAATAGGGATAACACAAATCACCATAGGTATCAAGAGTTGCACAACGATGTTACGAAGTTCTAACGGGATAATTGGTCTTAGATACTATCATGATCATG
>CM071866.1:23914230-23985766 GCA_036759665.1 Gynandropsis gynandra | reverse complement strand
CCCTAGATGATTCTCCTTTTTCAAATGTTGGAAGAATGGGCTGATCCCCCGTCTTACAACTCCTTAGGTAAATTTTGTTGTCATGCTCATGAGGATTTGTTTCCAAACTCTCCGGTGGAACTCCTTGTGGTTTGTAGGTATTTGTAGCGAATTGTGCAACTTCTTTGCCGAAGATCTTTTCGTCATTAATCATGTCTCTATAAATTGCTTGCATCTCTCTAATCTCGTTGGTTTGATCTTTTTGTACTTGTAAGATTTGAGCAAGCATAGACATAATTTCGGCATTAGCTTCTTGTTGCGGACATGGGGGTTCATATGATGGATAATTCTGAATTTGGGGTTGCATCCATGGCTGAAAACTCTCAAATTCATGTTGTGCATTCAGCATACCATCGGTGTTTCCCCACACGTCTTGTTCCCATGATTGTTCCGATGGACGGTATGAGTCATATAGCATATGACGAGGTTCTGAAAATTGATAGTTCATCTCAGCTATATCGGCACTCCAAAAGTTGATGTTGTTCATATTACCTCGCAAAATAAAGAATAAAATTCGATTAAGCTCCGAGAGGTAAAAATTCCTTTTTTTTTATTTTTTTTACTCTATAAGAAATAAAACAAAGACGAAAAACAAATGAAGACTCCGGAAAGGACTATGTCTTAATTCAAAAGTAATAACCCTAAAATCGTGATCAATCCCCCGGCTACGGCGCCAAAAACTTGATGTGGCGTAGACTCAAGTAATAAATTACCTAGACTAACGCTTCCGCAAGGATACGGATCGTGTAGCAACTAGGGTCGAACACAAGGAATTGATGCGACTTATAAGCTATTAGACTAATGAATAAGATGTGTTAAATCTAATGGTAGATGGAATGCAAAATGCAAATGCAAACTAAACTAATGATAGGGATACCTCAGCGACAAATCACCATAGGTATCAAGAGTTGCACAACGATGTTACGAAGTTCTAACGGGATAATTGGTCTTAGATACTATCATGAGTTCAGGGAATTCAAGCTCTCCTGTAGGAACTGACTGGCGTAGACTTGTCCACTATCTAGCATGCATATACCAATGTATCCATTGCGCATCTTACATGGATAGACGCATTACGACCGCTATCCTAATCCCTAGATTCAACCGATTGACCTGGCGTAGATTCTAAACCGGCTAAACCCTAAATCATGGCTAAGTTCCGAAGTCTAATGCCCTGGCGTTGGTTTATTAGGCTCCTAACATCATTCATTCAAGTGGCGTACAAGTAATGAAAGCATTAAGATCAACCATGAAATCTGAAAACATGATAAAATACCAAATTCATTCATATCGAGTGGCGTACAAGTATGAAAGCATTAAGATCCACCATTCAATAAGCACGAAACTCCATTACATCTTGGCAATACTCTCTACCCTATGGCAATAGATCTACTGGGACATGAACTCAGAAAACAAAACACAAAAGAAATCTAAATTCAACATAGATAGAGAAAGAGATGACTCCCTATTCATCAACCGATGTCTTCAATAGATCATCCATGCCTCGGATCCCTTGTTCCGTCCTTCTTCGTCTCTCCAAATCTGTCTCTATTGTCCCTGAATCGTCTCCCCTTCAATTTGGTTCGATTCCCCTTTAAATAGATCTGATTTCCCTTGATTTGGCTGTTCTAGATCTTAGGAAAGTTTATTGAGATCCAAGGACCCGAGCGGGCACAGCTTGTACCCGCTCGTGCAAGCCCTTCGCCCGACCGTGTTGCACACATTTGAGCCCGAGCGGGCACCCATGCCCGAGCGTGTTGCTACCTAGCCCGAGTCGTGTAAACCTTCGACCATTTTGAATTGTAATTAGCCCGAGCGGGCACACCAAACTCACCCGAGCGGGCACTTCTTCTTGGTCATATTTCGTGCAAAGCTACGGGGATGTTTGGTAGGAATTAGCCCGACCGGGCACTCCCAATCCACCCGAGCGTGCATGACTTGAGGTGTTGTTTCCGCTCCTTTCGCTCGGTGTTTGAGTGTTCACTTCAATCCATGGCTTTGCACAAGTAGAACCTTGTCACTCAACTACGTTCTTGGGGTTAAATTGGCATAATCTCTCGTGTTTCTCTTCATATCTTCATTTCCTACGCAAAACACGAAATGTAGATGAAGTCCTCGAATAAACTCGATAAATGAATGAATTCTATTAAATCTACTAAAAACTAGACCTAAGAATGATATAAAAACTACAACGGATTACGTGTTATCATGGTTGGTTAATGATAGTGACTTCTTGCATCATGCATCCGAATTCATCCATCATCAATTGTAATTTTATTGGAGACTGAGCGACTCCCTCACCGTGCGGTGATTCATCGATGGTTCTAAGAACTAGATTAAGAACATGTAAAAGGAGAAAATATGAATAAAAAAGAAGATGAACGAAACTTACGTTCTCTCAGAAAAAATCTTTCGTTTGATTTTTCACTCGTTCTCCAGTATTCCCGTCAGTTTCTCCTTATCTTTTATTTTATATATCCGAAGAATAATTAGAAGTAAATTCTCGAAAAAATCTAGTTAAGTGTTAACACTACAAATTTATAACATTGATGCCTTTTCTATGATTCCTAATCTGGTTCCTATGCAACTTCTATTTTCTTTCCAAGAATTTTCCAAGTATTTTCTTTCTTTTTGGTTTTTTTCTTCTACTTTTACTTTCATTTTTTGTGTTTTCTCTTTTTTTTGGCTTTTCTTTTGTGGGTTTCTTTATTTTTTGTTTTATTTTCTTCCTTTTTATTGTTCTTTTTCTTTTATAAACAATAAAAGATCTAAACTAAATAAATCTAACTAAATCAAACAAAAGAAAATGGTTTGCTAAAAGATTAAATAATGAAATGATAGGCTAATGTAAGAATGTGATCTAATACCACTTGATGCGATATCAGACTAACATTCTTTTGTTAGTTAGATACAAACAAAGTGAAACCCCCTAGCAACTCATCAGGAGAACCTAGAACTTGTCTCCCTCAGAGAAACATGCCCCAAATCAAATTTCAACTCAATTAAAAACCCTAGACTCAATGAATGATACAATAATACTTGTGATCTAGTGTTGATAAGTTGATAAATGCTTAGACTATTTCTTTAACTATATCTGAAGATGTAATTTTTATTGAAGAAACTTAGTTAAAATTTTATTTAATGGGTCACATATTTATAAGACAAAACAATAATGATATACTAAATAAAATAGCTTGGTCGAGCGATATAACTACTCGGTCGAGCGCCACAAAATTCTTAACCATAAGCAAAGCAAAACCAAAGTACATTCACCTAAGCATTTTCAACACTTCGTCGAGTCCTCCAACATTCGGTCGAGTTGTGTAATGATCTAGTTGAGTATTACAATATTCCAAGTGCTCCATTTTATCTTCATTGGTCCGCTCAAGTCGAATGCTTTGTCGCTCGAGCCAAATGTGATGATGTCCTGTATACATTGATCTTGAGAATTCACTCGGGTTGAGTGATTCTCTACTCTAACGAAATGTTTTCAGCTCCTCAGCTTCTTGCTCCTTTTGGTCTCTTCCACTTGTAGATAGATCTTGTGATCTTCTTTTGGAGCTTCTTGATGTCGTCATTTGGTTAGTGGTTGTCTTTTCACGTCCATTTAAGTGAATGTATTCCTTTAATTGTTTGCTCTAGCCTTTTTATCAATTCTTGTTTGATTGTCGTGGAACCACAACCTCGTTTTCATCAACCCATGGCTATTATCGACTATCATTTATAAGATAAATATGAGATATATTGATCGTCATAAAATTTTCTAATAACTTCATGGACCCTATCATGTGATAAAAAGCACCCGAGTCAAATAAATTTGAGATTTTATTTTCTTACAACAATTTTTCTTCTTTAGTTGTTGCGAGTTGATGCTTCAATAAATTTAACAAAGTTTTCCAATGCTTTTCCAAAAAAACGTTTGCGATGATCTTTTGAGGCTCGAGTCTGAACGACCCATCTAACAAAAATTTTTGGGCTTTTCTCTAACTTATTTTATTCATACTATGTATTGGGTTGACATTATGGCTCGTTCTTGATGAATTTCCTCCACTGTCTCTATTAGCTTTAGGTGGTAAGAGATGCCCAAAGTTTGTGCCATCTTACCATAATCGATGGTTCATTGCATTCACTCTAGGGTTTGAGTACCATAAATGATGAAACAACACTGGACATATCTTCTTTCATGTTTTTCTCTACCCAACTATGCATTATCATTCTTCCAACCATTCTAGATACCCCATAGGGATGTAAAATGAGTTGGCGGCTCGCGAACTAGCTTTAGATCGGACCATATTAAACGAACCAAGCTGGATATTTGCTAGCTCGATTGAAAAACGAGCTGACGAGCTAAGCTTGAAACGATTTAGAGTTTAGGCGAATTCACTCGCGAGCTCAGTATAAAATTACATGCAAATCACATGGTTTCTATTTCTACATATTATAAGTATTCTTTGTATATATTAAATACTATTTAAGATAAAATTATTTATTATTTATACATTAAATTATTACATTTTCCTATTTCTAGTAAATTAATATATTTTTGTTATATAATGAAGAAAAGCTATTTACTAAAATTTTATAAAAAATGTGTTTATGTATTCAATATTTTATTTGATATTCGATTTATTTTGTTCCAATTAGTAT
The DNA here is from genome assembly GCA_036759665.1 of Gynandropsis gynandra. Classification (NCBI taxonomy): domain Eukaryota; kingdom Viridiplantae; phylum Streptophyta; class Magnoliopsida; order Brassicales; family Cleomaceae; genus Gynandropsis; species Gynandropsis gynandra. Next base: position 23,981,080 of record CM071866.1, on the reverse strand, counting down.
TTTGATATTTAATAACTTTATATTTGAAATAATGTTTTTATATTTTAGATATTTTATATGTTTTGAGGATAATTAAAACATAATATTTATATGTTATAACTCTTTTAAGTTAAATAACCTAGCTCACGAGCCAATTCTTTTTTTTAACGAACCAAAGGCGAGCTGATCTGAGCTGGAAATTTAAAGCTCATTTTGAAAACGAGCCGAGTTGAGCCAGCTCGTTTTTTGGCGAGCTGACGGTGAGTTGAGCTATGCTGAGCTGAGCAAGCTCATTTTCTACCCGTGTGTCCATGTGTGTTCCAACCAGCTAGCTTCCATTTCTCTTCTTCGGTTTATGATTCTTGGATGCTGATTGTGCATATCTAAGTGGATAATGATTTTTCTTTGTTTTTTGAAATTTGCTCGTGTTATTACCCAATATCTTTATTTCTTTCAAATACAAGAGAAAATGCTAGAAGATGACTAAATGATTAATGCTCGGTAAAGTCTAAATAAATGATGAAACTAACTATAAAAATGGATGAAAATACTATAACAAAATAGACGTTATCAAACTCTCCAAACTTCAACCTTTGCTCGTCCTCGAGAAAAACTAAAGTTATGCGCAATGAGGGGTAGACAACAACCAGACACTAGCACAAATACCTCAAAGAATTAGTCGTCATGCACAACAACGCGCATGAACACAGACCTAAGCAAGCTAAATTCAGACTTTTATCCACTGAAAGTCATGAGTTGTGCAATCCTATGCATAACCTAAGTTCATTTCACTAACCCCCAAAACGACATTAAAGCAATCTCCATACCAATTTCATATAAACTTGCGTGAGGTACCATTTCTTGAAGACGCTTATCTTTTTTTTGTCGTTTTCTTTTTTTCTTTTCTTTTCTTTTTCAGTTTCCACACAATTTTTCTTTAAAAATTCGCGCTTAGTTTCTAGGACGTCAAAGTTGAAGAGGACAACCTTCTACTTAGACCCAAGTTGTCGATTGGCACACAAATAAGGTCTCGTAACCTTAGCGGAGTGAAGAGGTTGTGTCATTGAATTTTTTTTTCTTTTAGACCAAAATATCAAAATCGAGTATCAACTCTAACCTTTAAAACGTAGAAAAACAGCCTCATCCCACCATTTAGACCCCAACCATTGAGATCAATGCACTCATGTCAATTTAAGGTGAAAATAGCTATTAGACAAAACTATTAAAATCATGTATCAACTCTAACCCTTAGGACGTATAAAAATAGCCTCATCCCACCACTTAGACCCAAACCATTGAGATCAATGCACTCATGTCAATTTAACGTGAAATAGCTAGAAACTGTATCTTATTGACATCAGAGTGTAAGCACATGGAATCATAAAATAGAGAAATAAATCAAGAAGGTATTCGACTTAGTAAAGAATCAACGGTATACTCAGAGATATGGATGCTTAGGACTCAAATCTAAAAGGCCAAATGTAACTGTGAGTCATATAAATCATGCACAATTACTAGACTAATAAATATCTACGAGTCTTTTTCAGTACGTCTAGGCTTTTGTTCTCGATTCGATAAGTTGGCACAAACATGGCTAAAGATCGAAATAATATGCTAGATATCCGTCCGTCTAATCCTAGGAAAATCACATGAATACTAAAACAAATCGAAGAACTCAACGTCTAATCCTATCACAATCATAACACTCAAAGAGTAACCCCAGACTTGAAAGGAACATAGTCCCGGTGGCAAAATCTAAGTGAGGAACTCGCATGCAAAACTCGGGGAAAGATAAAAGAATAGGAACGTGTGCACTTTGTATGTGCTTGCTGTTCCGAGTTGATGCAATTGGATGTATGTGTCTCTCCTTTGTTGTGGTTGGCATAGAAATGGGAAACGTGTAACACAAAGTCATACAATCCGAAATACAAAATAAAATAAAAGGAAAACATGTAACACAAAGTCATACAATCCGAAATAGTAGAGTGCATGCGTGTGAAAATAATAAGAGTTGAATTTTAAAACTAAAACGAAAAAAACAAAAGGATACGGGGCTCGGCTTGCCTCCCGAGAAGCGCTTTTTAAAGACCATGATGCTCTATGCGTGAGCTGGTTCAGAAAGAGCGAAAGCACTTTGTTCGTTGCCCGTGTTGTCCGCATAATGATTGGGCATTTTCCTTGAATGTATGGCTGATTCCTATAAGCTCAATAGCGCCATTTGGTGAGACGCTTTTGATTGTGAAGGGCCCAGAACAACGTGACTTGAGTTTTCCTGGAAAAAAAATTTTAAACGTGAATTGAAAACAAGTACTTGGTCACGCTTTTTGAAAGTTTGCTGGACTATGTGCCTATCGCCCCACTTCTTCATGCGCTCCTTGTAGATCTTTGCGTTCTCATATGAGTGGAGGCGCATCTGCACTAGATGATGGGGTTGTAGCACTTGTTTTTCAGCAGCCGTGTTGTAGTCGTAGTTGAGTTCCTTGATCACCCAAAATGCTCGATATTCTAACTCGACAGGTAAGTGGCATGCCTTACCGTACACTAGCTGGAATGGAGTCATCGAGTTTCAACGTCCAATCCTTCCTAGACTTAGAGACCGTCTTCTCCAAGATTGATATGATCTCTTGGACACTTCAACTTGGCTGTTTGTTTGAGGATTGTACGACATTGCTATTCGATGTCACATGCCGTATTTCTTCAATAGACCTTCTATGATACGATTCACGAAGTGCTTCAATCCGTCGCTGATCACTACACTTGGAACTCCAAAACGTGGGAATATGCCACGCTTGAACATCTTGGTTACTGGTTTGGAGTCATTGGTTGTCCTTTCTTAGGCTTCTACCCACTTTATCACGTAATCCACAATGACCAATAGGTAGAGGTTCCCACATGAAGACGGGAAAGGGCCCATGAAGTCTATCCCCCACACATCGACCGGCTCGACCTTTAGAATGTAGTGTTGCGGCATGCCATAGCGTCTATAAATATTTCCCATCCTTTGGCAATTGTTGCAAGACGTTACGTAGCTTTGAGAGTCCTTGAAGAGTGTTGGCCAATCGAAGCCCGCTTGCAGCACTTTTGCATCTCTCTTGGCTGCTGCAATGTGACCTCCATAGCTTGAAGAATGTCAATGTGACAGTATGTGTGGAGCTTCTTCTTCGGGGATGCAACGGCTAAAGATTTCGTCTGTGCCCCTTTTGAAAAGATACGACTTGTCCCAATAGCATGCCTTCATGTCATGGAGAAATTTCTTTCTCGCGTTATAGTTCAGCCCCTACGGTAGCACTCGACATGCTAGATAGTTCATGACAAGTCACGAATATTACTACATCATCTCGAAGGGAATTATCAATGGGAATGTGATCAGAGACTTCAAGACGTGAAAGATGGTCAGCCACCCTATTTTTGGTTCCCTTCTTATTCTGTATTTGAAGATCGAACTCTTGCAGTAGTAGAATCCATCTAATGAACCTCAGGTTTGCATCCTTCTTGGTGAGAAGGTAACGTAAGGCAGCATGATCTGTGTATGCTATCACCTTGGATCCGACTAGATAAAAGCAGTACTTTTAAAAATCAAAGACGATTGCGAGCAGCTCCATCTCGGTTGTGGAGTAGTTTTATTGGGTATTGTCTAATTGCTAGAGAAACCAATGCCTTCTTCAATTTTTCAAACGCAGCATGAAATTCTGTTGCAACCTCAAACAACACGTCCTTGCCCAATAGATCCGTGAGATTATTGGATATCTTCGAGAAGTCTTTGATGAAGCATCTATAGAACTCCACATCTCCTAGTAAGCTAAGGATGAACTTTAACGTTCCTAGGAGGAGGGAACTTCTCGATAATTTCTATCTTTACCTTATCGACCTCTATCCCCTTTTTAGATATCTTATGTCCCAATACAATGCCCTCGCGATCCATGAAGTGACACTTTTCCCAATTCAGCACAAGATTCGCTTCCACACACCTGTATAACACTTTACAGAGATTGGTTAGACAAACATGAAAGGAAGGTCCATGGAACGAGAAATCGTCCATGAACACTTCCATAATTTTGCAATTCATATCATTAAATATAGAAGTCATGCACTACTAAAAAGAAGCAGGTGCATTACACAAACCAAATGGCATCCGGCGATAAATTTGAAAGAAATCTGAATAACCATTAAAAAACAAAAACAGGAGTGAAGAGCTAGACCCTCAAGCATTTGATCAACGAAAAGCAAAGGGAAGTGATCCTTCCTAGTAATGGTGTTCAGCTTGCGGTAGGCAATACACATGCGCCAACCTGTGACCGTTCTTATCGGGATCAGTTCATTGTTTGCACTTGGGACGAAGTGAAGCTTACTTTCTTCGGGACTACCTGTACATTACTCACCCACACACTACCCAATATAGGATATATGATTTCGGCATCTAACAACTTAATGAACTCTTTCTGAACTACTTCCATCATTTTCGACTTTGATCTACATTGATGTTCAATGGAGGTCTTAGAGTCGTCTTATAGGTGAATCCTATGCACCAAAGGGCTGGACTAAGTACCCTAATATCTTCTACTGTATAACCTATAGCACCCCTATATCTCCTAAGAGCTTCTAAAATCGTTCTTTCTAGGATTTGTCTAAGTTATCGTTCACTATTACAGGATAAGCAGACTCGAGCACAAGGAATTCGTACCTAAGTCCTTTTGATAACGACTTCAAGTCCAAGTTGGGTGCCTTGTCAAAGTTCCAATCAGGTGCTGAACGTTTGGTATTTCTGTTAGGCGTCTCGGGAGTGGTTGAACTCGCACTGCATGTCACTTGGGACGCGTTGGAATCTGCCTGAGATGTGCAAAGATTTGTGCATTGATCCGTGACATATTCTTGATCCAAATTGAGGTCGACTCGAGCCGTGCTCGTTTATGTAAGAGCTGAGCACTACTCTTGATATAAGTTGTCCGAAATTCCACCTTTAGCTTGGGTTACGATCAGCTGTGTTCGGGACGCATTTATCTCGGTGTTCGGGACCTCCTTCATCTTTCCTTCATCCAGTAGATTCTTGTAATATTTCACTGCATTAGGTTCCTTACATAGCCCTTCTCCAGCTGCTAAAAGAGCCATCTCAGGAGAATCCATGTTCCCGAACTCTTCAAGAACTTCCTCGGCTAGTTTCTCTAAGACATCAATGTAGAATACTGAATCGACCATACAAGGCTGAACTTCTCCATCTCCAAAGTTTTGTGAATCTTCCTTCAACACAGTGTATGATCGTCTTTTCCGTATTGAGAAACGACATACAGAGGATAATTAGGATTTCTTGTCTTCTTCCATATCTAAGATGACGAAGTCGAAAGGGACGAAGAACTTCCCAACTTGTAATGGCACGTCTTCCAGCATACCCTGGGGTATCCTAACACTTCAATAAGCCATTTTAAGTGCAATTCGTGTAGGTTAAAGATCCATCCCGCCGCTATGATCCAATTTCTAGTATAACGACAATGGTAGCACGCTTATGCTTGCTCCAGAATCGATTAGTGCATGGTTAATTTCATAATCATCTATTTTACAAGGGATCACAAATACACCTAGATTGGACATCTTCTTTGGTAGGTTTGGTTGCAGCATTGATTTTGTTACCATTACGATTTCTATCTCCACATCTCGTTTGTTTGCAAGCACATCTTTCATGAACTTAGCGTATGAAGGCATCTCCTTCAACGCTTCGTTGAATGGAATGGCGATATGCATCATCTTCAATATCTCAGCGAACTTTGCGAATTGGGCATCACCGTTGTTTTTGCCTTGATGTTGTTGAAACGGCAAAGGAGGAGGCCTCGGTTCAAGTTTCACATATTTTGGCTCCTCTTCCTCTTCGGGTTTCCTCTTGTGTTTATCAACGATATCAACCCTTTCTGCTCCTGTGATGGATGATTCACTTTCTTTAGATGTTGTGGGGTTGGGCTGATGCAGTTTCCTATAGTTCCTTAAATGGATGGTGTTGATTTCCTATCGCGGATTCGATTCAGGTCTCCTCGGTCAAACTCCTTATGGATGTGTTGTTGCCCCTTGTGCTAGTTGTGCAACTTACATCTTCAAGTGTCTAAGGTGAGTTTGAAAGCTTTCTATCTGCTTCTTGGTGCTCTCTTGATCCGCTTTTACTTCTCTCAACAAATTTAGTTCCACGTCCATCAAAAAGTTGCTTTAATTTTGTTGAACTTGGAGGAGACGGACGAACATGGTATTGATCTCGGGGGCCGCTTTGGATTGGGTTGGCTGTTGTTGGGACGCACGTGACTGATAATTTTGAGTTTAGGGCTGCGTCGTTTGCTGAAAGTTTTGATTTCTTTGCAGCACCCACGGTTGGAAATTCCCCGATAGTTGTTTTGTGTCAAACGCACTGTTAGAGTTCTTATATGAAAAGGTTTGAGTGATTTCTCCATCCGGGATTATAAGTGTTACCTAGGGGCTGATTGTCGCTCACGTAATTAACCTCCTCGTACCCTTGGATTCCTTGTTCTCCTGAGTGCTCTAAGTATTGTGAACGATGCACTTTGGACAACATATTATCAATTTCCCGCAACTTGATCTTTTACTTCAGTTTTGTCGGCATCGCGTGCGTCTCATTCACATGGACTACTTTTGCTAGAGTGTTGCGGCTGTATTCTCCAGCAGCGTTGCGTCCTTCGTAAGCCATTTTATCTATCCACTCTTTGATTTGCGCAAACGTGTGCTTACTCAAGGAACCTCCAACAGCGGTTATGATCAAAATGCTTGTGTTGTCCATTAGTCTTTGCAGAAAATTGTACATTAGATAACTTTGATCTTTGTCGTGATGTGGAAAAAGGCATTGATAGCCTTTAAATCGTTTCTGTAAGACGTCAATGTAGAATACTGAATCTACCATACAAGGTTGCTTGAGTGTGTCATTAAGACAGAACTCCACTTCTCCATCTCCAAATTTTAACGTGAATCTTCCTTCAACATAGTGTATGATCGTTTTTTCTGTATTGAGAAACGGCCTACCGAGGATAATAGGGATTTTTTTGGTCTTCCTCCATATCTAAGACAACGAAGTCAAATGGGACGAAGAACTTCCCAACTTGTAATGGCACGTCTTCCATCATGTCCTCGAGTATCTGAACACATCGATCAACCATTGTAAGTTCCATTCGTACAGGTTGAAGATCCATCCTATCGCTAAGATCCGTTTTTTAATAGAACGACAATGGTAGCATGCTTACGCTTGCTCCGACTTCGATTAGTGCATGATTAATTTCATAATCACCAATTTTACAAGGGATTACGAATATACCTGGATCAAGCATCTTCTTTGGTAGGTTTGGTTGCAGCATTGAATTTGTTACCATTAAGGTTTCAACCTACATGCCTCGTTTGTTCGCAAGCACATCTTTCAAGCATATAGCGTATTAATGCATCTCCTTCAACGCTTTGTGGAATGGAATGGTGATATGAATCTTCTTCACCATCTCAGCAAACATAGCGAATTGGGCATCATCATTCTTTTTACATTGATGTTGTGGAAACGGCAAAGGAGAAGGCCTCTGTTCGGGTTTCACATATTTCGGCTCCTTTTCCTCTTCGAGTTTCCTCTTGTATTTATGAACAATACCAACCATTTCTGCTGTTTGATGGACGATTCACTTTCTTCGAATGTTGTGCGCGTGGGCTGATCTAGTGTCCTACCGCTCCTTAAAGGGATGGCGTTGATTTGCTCTTGTGTATTCGACTCAGGTCTCCCTGGAAAAACTCCTTGTGGATATGCTGCCCCTTGTGGTAGTTGTGCAACTTGCATCTCCGCTTTAAGGTGAGTTTTAAAGTGATAACACGTAATCCGTTATAGTTTTTATATCATTCTTAGGTCTAGTTTTAAGTAGATTGCTTAGATTTCATTCATTTACCGAGTTTATTCGAGGACTTTATCTACATTTCGTGTTTTGTGTAGGAAACGAAGACATGAGGAGAAACACGAGAGATTATGGCAATCTAACCCCGAAAACGTAGTTGAAGGACAAAGTTCAACTTGTGCAAGGCCACGGATGGAAGTGAGCACTCAAACACTGAGCGAAAGGAGCGGAAACAACACCTCAAGTCATGCACGCTCGGGTGGATTGGGAGTGCCCGGTCGGGCTAATTGCTACCAAACATCCCCGTAGCTTTGCACGACTCGGGCACTCAAGGAACACGACCAGGGAGGTGTGCCCGCTCGGGTGGATTTGCAGTGCCCGCTCGGGCTCATTCATGTCAAGAAAACCCCGTAGGTTTGCACGACTCGGGCTGATGATCTACACGATCGGGCATGGTGCCCGCTCGGGCTCAATTGTGTGTGCACGGTCGGGCAAGTGACCTGCACGAGCGGGTAGAGGACATGCCCGCTCGGGTCCTTGTTTATCTCAACTAACTCTTAACTTTTGGAACGACCAAATTAAGGGGAAATTGGATCTGAAAGAGGGGTATTCGAACCAGATTGGAGCAGAGGAGATTCAGAGACATTAGGGCAAAAGGAAGAAGGAAGAAAAGATGGATCTACGGATCGGGAGCAAGGAGAATATACCGAAGACATCGGTTTATGAATAGGGAGTCATCTCTTTCTCTATCTATGTCGAACTTAGACTTCTCTTGTGTTTCATTTTCTGTATTCATGTCTGAGTAGAGCCTTTGCCATGGGTTAGAGAGATTTGCTATGTTGTAACGAAGTCTTACGCTTAATGAATGATGGAACTTAATGCTTTCATTACTTGTACGCCACTCGAATGAATGAAATTGGTACTTTATCATGTTTTCAGATTTCATGGTTGTTCTTAATGCTTTCATTACTTGTACGCCACTCGAATGAATGAAATTGGTACTTTATCATGTTTTCAGATTTCATGGTTGTTCTTAATGCTTTCATTACTTGTACGCCACTCGAATGAATGAAATTGGTATTTTATCATGTTTTCAGATTTCATGGTTGTTCTTAATGCTTTCTTTACTTGTACGCCACTTGATTGAATGATGTTAGAAGCCTAATAAACCAATGCCAGGGCATTAGACTTCGGAACTTAGCCATGATTTAGGGTTTAATCGGTTTAGAATCTACGCCAGGTCAATCGGTTAAATCTAGGGATTAGGATAGCGGACGTAATGCGTCTATGCATGTAAGATGCGCAATGGATACATTGGTATATGCATGCTAGATAATAGACAAGTCTACGCCAGTTAGTTCCTATAGGAGAGCTTGAATTCCTTGAACTCATGATAGTACCTTAGACCAATTATCCTTTTAGAACTTCGTTACTTCATTATGCAAACTCTCGATACCCATGGTGCTTAGCTATTAGTTGATCTCATCGATTTAGTCTAGTCTAGTTCAATAACAATCCCATCCTTAGTCATCTTACACGTCTATTCCATTAGTTTAATAGCTTATAAGTCGCATCAATTCCTTGTGTTCGACCCTAGTTACTACACGATCCGTATTCTTGCGGAAGCGTTGTCTAGGTTTTATCACTTGATATAACGCACATCATAAAGCCCTCTATATGCTTCTTGGTGCTCTCTTGATCCGCTTTCACTTCTCTCAATAAATCATTCTAATTTTGTTGCTCTTCCATCAACAAGTTGCTTTGATTTTGTTGGACTTGGAGGAGACGGGCGAACATGGTACTGATCTCGCGGGATGCTTCGGATTGGGTTGGCTGTGGCTGGGACGCACATGACTAATATGTTTTAGTTTTGGACTGCGTCCTTAGCTGAAAGTTTTGATTTTTTTTGCATTTCCCGCGTTTGGAAATTCCTGTGTAGTTGTTTTGCGTTAAACGTACCGTCGGAGTTCTTATATGAAAAGGTTGAAGTGATTTCTCCATATGGAATTATAAGTGTTACGTAGACTCTAATTGTTGCTCACGTAATTCACCTCCTCGTACCCTTGGATTCCTTGTTCTCCCGACTGCTCTAAGGATTATGAAAAATGCACTTTGGAAAACATATTGTAAATTTCCCGCAACTTGATCTTTTACTTCAGCTATGTCGGCATATAATGCATGCGTCTTATTCACATGGACCACTTTTTTTAGAGTGTTGCGACTGATTCTCCAGCAGCGTTACTTCCTTCGTCGGCCATTTGATCTATCCAATCGAAGATTTCCAGAAACGTGGGGTTACTCAAGGAACCTCCAACAGCGACTATGATCAAAATCCTCGTGTTGTCCATAAGTCCTTGCAGAAAATTGTGTATTAGGTAAATTTGATCCATGTCGTGATGTGGGAAAAGGCGTAGATAGCCTTTAAATCATTTCTCTAAGACGTCAATGTAGAATAATTAATCCACCATACAAGACAGCTTGAGTGTGTCGTTCAGATTGAACTCCACTTCTCCATCTCCAAATTTTAGCGTGAATCTTGCTTCAACATAATGTATGATCTTCTTTGCCGTATAAAGAAACGTCGTACTGAGAATAATTGGGATTTGTTGTCTTCTTCCATATCTAAGACGACAAAATCGTCCGGGACGAAGAACTTCCCAACTTGTAATGGCACGTCTTCCTGCATGCCCTCGGTTATCCTAACAGTTCGATCAGCCATTGTAAGTGCCATTCGTGTAGGTTGAAGATCCATCCTACCGCTAAGATCCAATTTCTCATATAATGAAAACGGTAGCACACTTACGCTTGCACCAGCATCGTTTAGTGCATGGTTGATTTCATAATCACCTATTTTACAAGGGATCAACGAATATACCTTGATCAGACATCCTTTTTGGTAGGTTTTGTTGCAGCATAGAATTTGTTACCATTACGGTTTTTGGCTCCATGTCTTGTTTGTTCACAAGCCCATCTTTCAAGAACTTAGTGTATGAAGGTATCTCCTTCAACGCTTCGTGGAATGGAATGGTGATATGCATCTTCTTTAAAATCTCACCAAACTTAGCAAATCGGACATCATCGTTCTTTTGGCGTTGACGTTGTGGAAACGGTAAAGGAGGAGGCCTCTGTTCGGGTTTCACATATTTCGGCTCCTCTTCCTCTTCGGGTTTCCTCTTGTGTTTATCAACGATACCAACCCTTTTCACTCCCGTGATACATGATTCACTTTCTTCGAATGTTGTGCGGATGGGCTGATCAAGTGTCCTACCCCTCCTCAATGGATGGCGTTGATTTGCTCTCGCGGATTCGATTCAGATCTCCCCGGTAAAACACCTTGTGGACGTGCTGCCCCTTGTGCTAGTTGTGTAACTTGCATCTCCAAGTGTCTAAGGTGAGTTTGAAAGTCCTCTATCTGCTTCTTTGTGCTCTCTTGATCTGCTTTTACTTCTTTTAACAAATTATTCAGATTTTGTTGCATTTCCTTCAACAAGTTGCTTTGATTTTGTTGGACTTGGAGGAGACGGGCGAACATGGTATTGATCTCCGGGGCTGCTTCGGTTTGGGTTAGCTGTTGCTGGGATGCACGTGACTGATAATTCTGAGTCTTGGCTCCGGTCCTTGGCTGAAAGTTTTGATTTCGTTGCAGCACTCGCGGTTGGAAATTCTGCGATAGTTATTTTGCGTTAGACCTACCTAGAGGCTGATTGTTGCTCACGTATTTCACCTCCTCGTACCCTTGGATTCCTTGTTCTCCTGATTGCTCTAATTATTTTGAACGATGCACTTCGAACAACATATTGTAAATTTCCCGCAACTTCATATTTTACTTCAGCTATGTCGGCATATAAGGCGTGCGTCTCATTCACATGAAACCACTTTTGCTAGAGTGTTGCGGCTGTGTTCTCCAGCAGTGTTGCTTCCTTTGTCGGCCATTTCATCTATCAAATCTTGATTTTCGGAATTGTGAGGTTACTCAAGGAACCTCCAACAGCGGCTATGATCAAAACCCTCATGTTGTCCATAAGTCCTTGTAGAAAATTGATTATTAGATAACTTTGATCACTTTCGTGATGTGGGAAAAGGCGTTAATAGCCTTTAAATCGTTACCACGCTTCATATAAACTCTCAGATGCTTCTTGAACGAACATTTAAATCTGATTTTTAACGAGCCAAGCTTTACTCTGAGGGAAGAACAACGTAAGAAACTTCTCCTCTATTTGTTCCCATGATCGTATAGAATTCGCCAGTTGGGAATACAACCAATCTTATGCCTTATCTTTCACTGAAAATGGGAAGGCAACCAGCATGACGTCTTCGTTCGAAACTCCTTCTCCTACTCTAATGGTTTGGCAAAGCATATTGAAATCGGTAAGATGTTGTTTTGCATCCTTGATGGGTCTCCTTCCGCATGCTGCATTGCCAAACATTTGAATGAATGCTAGTTGTAATTCGACTCGAGTGTTCCTTCTAGTGATGCATGACAAGAGTTGCGTATGCCTAGGAACTGTGTATGATCCATAGATTACCATGGCTGGAATTTGCGGCAAAAAAAGACGTGGTGGATTTGGACAATATGTTCCGCCATATGTTCTTCTTTGTTCTCGTCTGCAAGTTTTGGTTCGATTGCCTCCTCGGGTTCGCTGTCTATGTTTGCCGGTGTGTCATTTAACGGTTGGCTTGAACTATTTTTAAATTTATTTCTCAATTAGCGTTTTATCGATTCTGGGTCGTAAACGAGATCAGCGCTTCCAACACTTCTCATGCACTAGCGATGATGAGGATATCACAAAGAAAGCAAGCCTCGAACGGAAGGACGGAACAAATGGGTCGAACGGGCAAGACTATCATGCGGACGCACGGGACGCTGACAAGGACGTGCGGGACGCTGTCCAGGATGCGCGGGACGCTGATGAGGACGCGGATACTCGAACCTTTGGCGAGACTCGCGGACTAACGGTCGTGTCCGATATTTGCAGGCCGTATAACTCGGAGATTAAACATTTTACGAAAACACCTCAATGGAGGCCTCCCCCAAGTCCAAATTCGATACCACCATAACGATTGGAACCAGAACTTAAAGATATTTCAGAGGAGTACCGGATTGCTGCTGAAACGTCACTTTTCTAGTGACTTTCAGGCGACTTTCCGACGAGACCTCTGGTGTACACTTAGAGCCAAATTCCGAGGTTTAAAGCATGTTAAAGGGGCCTTGAACTCACAAGCCCATGGACCACACAAAGAGCCATCAAGAGGAAGTGTCTTGAATTTGTGTCATTCAAATTCAATTTTGAATTCAAATTCTACCAATAACACCTATAATTTAGGGATTATTTCGTGCATTGTGAGTAGGAATAAAATCTAGAAAGATTAGTGGTGAATAAGAGTCTTAGACTTTTGAATAGGAGTGTAATGTGGGATGTTTGGTTTGTCCTTCTTTCTTTTTAAGGAGGAACACATGAATAATAAAAAAACAAGTTATTTTCGAACCAATTACATATCAAACGAGCTTAGCTCATTGTTCTTGAGATTGAGATTCATCTCACACAAATCGATCAAGTCCTGGACTTGCTCGACTCGACTTATTAAGCAACGAACCATGGTTGCTTGTGGCGTCTTCTGATGTACGGAAACTCAAGAAATATAATTTCCTAAACCACTTCACCGCAAGTATACGGATCGTGTAGTATCAAGGTCGATCTCTAGGGACTAAAGAAGCCAAAAACTAAGAATATCACTAAACTAAGACAAGGGAAGTAGATGAAGGTGTGGTACGAAATATCTAAAGAACTAAGCTAAGTGGTGGCAACGATGGTAGGTTGGGGTAAACTTGGATATGACGAACACTAGGGGTGTCGGGATACCGGGAATCGTATGGATGTAACAACTAAAGATCATAAACCTATCGAATCATCTTGATAACGAGAAATTCATGCCCTAAGATGAGGAGTGATTCTTCCGAGCCTAAACCTCCTAACCATGAGTACGTGCAACCCTACCTTCTTGCAGTGATTAACCCGTACTATGGCAGCTTTACGAACGCAATCCTAATTCCTAAGTCGATTAACCGACCGGTCAGATTCTCATTAATCGAACATAACCTACAACTCAACAGTTCCGGATTTATCCTTTAACTTTCCAGCAAAGTCTGAATTCCTATGTTACTGAGTGAGCAATACTAGTATAAGAGTGATAATGTTGATTGTAGAACCGAATATCAAGATAAATGCAATAGATCTAAGCATTAACGCATAACATTGTTCATCCATTACAATCCGATATCCCTAACCCATAGTTGGGACTCTACTCACTCATGGAGTTTACTATCAAAGAAGATAACATAACCCTAAACATGATAAAACCCTAGGAAACCCGATGCCTCGGCCTTCCCTATTGTGTTACTGATGTGTGGATTGATGCTTCTCTCCTTCTCCAGCGTCTCCCGAGCCTTTACTGATGTTTTCCAAGCCTTTCCTTGCCCTGTAGGTCGCCCCCCTTTGCTTTAGATCCGTTCTGGTCTATTAATTAGCTCGTTTGAATGCAAGATATAGGTTGTTGCGAGAAATGCGGCACGTTCGGGCACCACTTTTACCCGGTCGTGCAGAGGCGCGCCCGGTCGTGTACTCCTTCAAGCCCAATTGGGCATCACCACTCGATCGGGTGGTGTAGCGGCCCGAGTTGTGTAAACTCTCGGGGATTTTTGGGACGAATTAACGCCCGAGCGGGTACCATGATTGCGTCCGATCGGGTATGGCTACCCGATCATGTTGCCTTCGTGCCTGGGTCGTGCAAGGTGTGCAAATAAACCCCGTAGGTTTTACCTGAGCGGGTAGACCTTGGTGCCCGAGCGGGCACTCATGATTCCTTGATTTTACTCTTTTCCGCTCGTTGCTCGTGTGTTCGTTTGAGTTCTAAGGCTTGATTTTTGCTCGGAGTGAATTTATCTTCAAAATGCGTGGTTTTGCTCAGGAATTCGTCTATTTACGCTCGTTTAGGCCTTGTCGCCTAAAAACCTGAAAACCAATAAAACGGGCGTATGTAACGAAGATTCGTATCGGAAATGTAAATCTAACTATGAAATGTATGCGAAAATGACACTAAAACCTAACTTAAAATCGATACACTTTCAGTGTTATCATCTTCTATCATCCGAAAAATTCTAGAGGTACATATTGATAACACGTAAAGTGTATCAGTTTTAGGTTAGGTATTCGTATCATTTTTGCATATATTTGATAGCACGAGTTATATTTCCGATACGATTATTCTTTACATACGCCCATTTTGTTGGTTTTCAGGTTTTAAGACGACAAGGCCTAAACAAGCGTAAAAAGACAAAGCCACGAATCAAACAACTCAAATTGAAGATACAATTTACTTGGAACCAAAATCAAGCCACTAAAAGCATTAAATGAAGAGTGCCCGCTCGGGAAGTGAGGTCTACCCGCTCGGGCAAAACCTACGGGGTTTATTACAACACCTTGCACGACCCGGGCACGAAGACAACATGATCGGGTGGTAATACCCGATCGGGCGCAATATGGTACCCACTCGGGCGTTAATTAATCCAGAAAATCCCCGAGAGTTTACACGACTCGGGCTGTTCAACCACGCGATCGGGAAGCATTGCCCGATCGGGATAAGCACTCTACATGATCGGGCACGCCTCTGCACGACCGGCTAAAACATGTACTCGAGCGGGCCGCCTTTCTCGCAACAACCTTGATTTTGAGTTTGAACGAGCAAATTAAAAGAACATAACAGATCCAGACGCAAGGGGGTGACACCTAGGGCAAGGAAAGGCTTGGAAATCATCAGAAAAGGCTCGGGAAACGCTGGAGAAGGAGACAAGCATCAATCCACACATCGGTGACACAATAGGGAAGATCGAGGCATCGAGTTTCCTAGGGTTTATCATGTTTAGGGTTATGTCATCTTCTTTGTTAGCAAACTCCATGACTGAGTAGATTCCCAACTATGGGTTAGGGATATCGGATTTGTAACGGATGTACAATTTATGCGTTAGTGCTTAGATTTATCGTATTTGTCTTGATATTCGCTTCTATGATCACCATCGTAACGCTTATACTAGTGTTGTCCGCTCAGTAACATAGGAAATCATATTTTTGCTGAAAGGTTAAAGTATGAATCCGAAACTGTTGAATTGTATGTTAAGCTCGATTAATGAGAATCTGACCGGTCGGTTAATCGACTTAGGAATTAGGATTGCACTCGTAACACTGCCATAGTACGAGTTAATCGCTGCTGGAAGGTAGAATTTCTCATACTTATGGTTAGGAGGTCTAGACTCGGTAGAATCATTCCTCACCTTAGAGCATGAATTTCCCGTTATCAAGATAATTCGATAGGTTTATGATCTTCAGTTGTTACATCCATACGATTCCCGGTATCCTGACACCCGTAGTGTTCTTGATCGTCAAGTCTTCCACAACCTTCTATCGTTGCCACCATTTAGTTTAGTCTTTTAGATATTTCGCACCACGCCATCATATACTTCTCACCTTCTTAGTTTAGTTACATTCTTAGAATTGGCTGCATTAGTCCTTAGAGTTCGACCCTTGTACTACACGAGCCGTATACTTGCGCTGAAATGGTCTAGGAAATATTATTACTTGAATTTCACCACATCAAGTTTTTGGCGCCGTTGCTGGGGACTAATTACGGCCTAGACTAGGAATTAGCTAGATTAAGATAAAGTCCTTTCCGGAGTCTTCATTTGTTTTTCGCATTTTCTTTTCGTTTTTCTTTTATCGAGTCTATTCTATCTACCGCGGATCTACACTTTGGTGTTTGGTTTCTTGTTGTGCAGGAAGCCTTGTATGAGAAGCTCCACACAAAAGCTCCTCATTTACGATCCCAAGGTCGAGCGAACATTACGGAACCTCCGCAAGAAAAGAAGGATTGGAATAGCGGATTCGGAGTCCAAGGTAGAAAGAGAGAGCGGTCACGAGACATACACATCGGGCAAGACAATTCAGATGAGGGGGGAAATCACAACATTCAGATGCAGAGATGGAGAGACTATGTTTGAGGCAATAGCGCAAGCAGCGGAGAGGACAACGCAAAGAACCCAGACATGGATGCTGTGATGAGACTTACGGAGCCTACACCGCTCCAAAGCACACGCAGTTACTTTCGTGCATGGCCCGCATGATCAATAATCAGGTTGAGCTACAACTGGCCTTTATCCAAATACTCAACAACTCGGCCTTTAGAGGAATGGAGATCGAAGATCCGAACTCCCATCTTACGGACTTCAAGATGCTTTGCAGTACTGATCATCTCGTTTTCATACGTATTTCTTGCACGATTTAGGAGACGTTTTTTATACATATGTGATGTTTTACGTATGATTCCGTATCCGTTTTACTTGCTTTCGTGCTTTTCATGTTCTTACAGGTTTTTACGCGTATTTGGACCATTTTGGAGCTAAAGGAGCATGCACGGAGCTAAGGAGCACTTCGGGGATCATCACGGGACAAACGGGACGAGATTGAGCATGGAAAAGCCTCACCCGGTCGGGCACAACCCTTGCACGATCGGGCAAAACCTACGGCCAATTGTGTGGACCATTTAGCACGACCCGGGCAAGCATTCCCGAGCATTTTGCCTTGTGCCCGAGCGGGCACACATGCCATGCCCGATCGGGCATCATTCCAACAGCACAATCTGCACGAGTTGCCCTAGCCGCACCCGAGCGGGCACACTCACTACCCGAGCGGGTCGCGGCCCGTAACTGCTCAAAACTTAAGTAAACTTAACTTAAAACAGAAGGGAACTCGTGGGGCAATTTAGGCAACAATTGGACCGACTTAGGAGGCTTAAAAGGAGGCAAAAAGACGCCATTACAGCAAGCATACAGAGGAGAACAATTCAGCAAAGTTAGAGCAGATTCTTGCGAGGAGATAAGCGAGGAGCATTGGAGATCAAGCACCACCACTTCGGTTTTGTTTGGTTTTTATGTTCCTTAGACTTTCTACTATGTTTATGTTTCTTTACAGACGCATGAGCGAGTAGTTTGTTTGTTCTAGGAGAAGGGATTAGCCCTTGGCTATCCCGAGACCGCTTTTGATCTATTTTGAATGCATCTTCCCGTTTTAGTTCATCTATTCTTTATCTGAGTGCTATAATTTACTTGGGTTTACAAAGGCCACGTAGATACATGTATTAGAGATTAGGAGAAGGACCGAAAGGAGAATTCTAATCCTAGAAAATCAGGTTTAGGACAACCGAGGTTAGGCCACAAAAGTAGGGTAGCAACGGTTGAGGGTGAACGGGCGAATCACAGAGTTTATGGGTTTAGTTCAAGGTGTCAGCCACGAAAGTAGGGGGCAACTTGTCTAGATCACGTGTCTATGCCTTGAGAGAGGGTAGATATCATGTTAGGATCGTCCGCCTTAGATAGCTTTAACAGGGATTGCATGATAGATAGGTTGATCGCCGGTTTCGGTAGTCTTGTGGTGAAACCGGATTCCTAGGACGTTTGTCTCATCGTTAGAACCCAAGTAGTTTAGTTAATTTCAGTATTTCATTCCTTATCCACATTCTTTCGTTAGCAAGTTTGATTCATAGTTCGGGTTTAGGTAGCGTTGCATAGTCTCTGTGGGATCGACACCTAAAATACTACACACGTGCCGTGCACTTGCGGGTAGATTAGGTTATATTTAACTCTGATACGCATCAAGTTTTTGGCGCCGTTGCCGGGGACTATTGTCAACGCGTCTTAGATTCGAACCTAGAGTCCTTCTTGCTTTATTTTTGTTTTTATTTTATTTTTGCTTTTGTTTACTTTCGATTCTTTCTACCTAAGTTCCTTTCGTTCGTTCTCTTTGGTGTATGACCAGGTCACAAGGCACTTCTAGTCTATTCAGAATCGACCCAGAGATCGAGCGAACTTGCAGACTACTGAGAAAGGGTAAGGAAGAAGACAACACAGAGCCGTCAGAACAACAGAATATCGATAATCAGAACGGCCATGAACATGCTCAGTTCTGCACACTGTTCCTATCACGCTTCTTTCCTCCGAGTAAGACAATTCAGATGAGGGGGGAAATCACGACATTCAGGTGCAGAGATGGAGAAACGCTATTTGAGGCGTGGGGTAGATTCAAGGATCTTCTACAGTCATGTCCACACCATGGACTTGAGCAGTGGTACGTTATCCAAACTTTTTATAATGGAATTTCAGATGAGCACCGCATGAGGTTGGATAATGCTGCCAGAGGATCATTCATGGATCTGAGCGTCGAGGAGGCATTTGAGCTGATTGATAACCTCGCCATGAACCACACCATGTGGTCCACTCCAAGAGGTATGCCTAATAGCACTCGTCGTTTATATGAGCCTAACCAGAATAGAGCCATGGGTAATGCAGCGAATGCTATGTACTGTGCGAATTGCGGAGATACGGACCATGTAGCGTATCAATGCACAGTACATGAGGATTACGAACAGATGTATTATGCCCAGCAGCAAGGCAACACGCAATTCGGGAACACCTACAACCCGAATTGGAGGAATCACCCGAACTTGTCATATCGAACGACTCAACCGGTGAAGTATTCGGGGTTTCCACCAAGGCAGAATAATTTCCAGCAAAACAACCAACAACTCCAGCAAGCACAGCAAGCTCCGCAAGCCTCTCAACCCTCTCAAGCACCTTCATCAAACTTTGAGGCAGTGATGCTTGAATTTGTCAAGGATCACAAGGAGCAACAATCGATTCAGACCAAATTCAACGCAGATGTGGGGACAGCGATTAGTGAGCTTAAAACTCAAATGGAGTCTCTGAGCACTCATGTGAAGATGTTGGAAAACTCCATAGCACAACAGGCCGCCTCATCTTCTCGGAATCCCGGACAGCTTCCCGGTAAGCCCGATCTTAACCCGAGAGAGCATGTGAATGCTATTTCTGTGTGCAGCGATGATGAGGATGAGAATCCGCCCTCAAATGTGCGAGGGGATGCTGCTGGTACGTCCATGGATAGAGGAAGAGGTAAGGTTGCGATTATGGAAGGAGTCGAACCAGATTTAGATAAGCCATACGTTGCTCCTCCGGCGTACGTACCTCCGATACCGTATCCTCGACGATTGGTAAGCAGTAAGAACCAAGAGAGAGTGGGCAGATCTACAGAAGATCTCAAGAAGCTAGACATCAACATGCCATACGTGGAAGCAGTCCAAAAGATGCCTAATCGTGAGGTAATGACCAAAGAGAAGCACACCGAAGAGAACGAGACTGTAGCACTTACCGAGGAATGCAGTGCAATTCTTCAGAACAAGCTGCCACCTAAGCTAAAGGACCCCGGAAGCTTCTCCATCCCATGCAAAATAGGTAATCTCGATATTGAAAATGCTTTGTGTGATTTAGGAGCAAGCGTGAGTATCATGCCACAAACAGTTTTCAAGCGGATGGAGTTTGGGAACCTTAAACCGACGAAGATGTCTCTACGCCTCGCGGATCGTACGGTAAGACATCCGGTGGGAATCATTGAAAACGTTCCCACCATGGTAGGTAAGCTTTGCATTCCCACTGATTTTGTTGTACTTGAGATAACGGAAGACACTAGGACACCTATTATTCTTGGTAGGCCGTTCTTAGCTACTGCAGGTGCGACGATAGACGTACAACAAGGAAAGTTGTCCTTACGTGTCAAAGACGAAACGATCGAATTCATCCTGCCCAGCCCCATGGACGAATCACCACTCAAGGAGTCTTGCTTTACAGTAGATTCACTGGACGAGTTAGAGAAAGACACGCACGATCAAGTAAGTGTTTCCGATTCTCTTTTACGGTATTTGACACAAGTTGGCGATAATGCAGGATTTGCGGACGAAGGAGCTGAGGTATATACGAAATTCATGAGTGCAATTACAGCACTAGGAGACGCCCCACATGAGGAGATACCACGTGATATGCATGCTGATTTCATAGCGGAGAAAGCATTCGAGCTTGAGCCCGATCCTCCGCCGCCTTATTCTCGGTATGAGTACGTTGATTCCGATAACATATATCCTGCTGTTTTAAATGGTAACATGAGTGCAGATGAGATGAGAAGACAGCCCACACGCGTGAAGAAGCGTAAGAGGCTCAGCTCTTCAATATGTATGTACGGGAATTATAGGGAGGACAGCCACGAACCTTCACTCGAAATTCAAAGGAGGCTGCACCCGCACTTGCACGAGGTAATGGAAAAAGATGTCATTAAACTTTTCAACGCAGATACCCCTTATCCAACCTTGGACAGCGAGCAAGTGAACCCCGTGCATGATGTGCCTAAGGGATGGCACGATAAGAAGACCCTACCTCATGACTTCCAATCAGGTGATTTCGTTCCACTTTCTAATTCTCGACCTAAGTCTTTCTCGGGCGACCTACTGCCTTGTTGGTCTGATCCTTTTCAGGTACGAGACGTGGAACTATGGAGTGATGCGGGTGACACGTTCAACGCCAATGGACAGCGGCTTAAGCTCTACCAAGCCGCTCAACCGATCGGAAGTGGAAACTCCATTTCCCTTTCCGATCCACCCGTCGCGCACGCATGAGGAATGGAGACGTCAAAGCTTTATGACGTTAAATAAGCGCTTTCTGGGAGGCAACCCAGCTGTTTGTTTTTACTTTTCATGTTTAAGACTCGGTTATTTAATTTCCACAAAAAAAATAATAAAATAACACCACAAACGTGCTTCACTTCCTTCCTCCTCCATCGGAGCTTCACGTCGAGGACGCCGTTCAATTCAAGTCTGGGGGAGCAGCTCACGTTTTTCAGGTGATTTCGTTTCATTTTCCTTTGATTTTTAGTTTTTAGGTTATTTTTGCGATTTTTAGTTCGTTTTTGTTTTCATTGAGTCAGAGTCGTCCCAAGGCACTTGTCCGGTGCCACGTTTTGAGATGAACCCTGAACTTAGGAATGCTTAAGAGGTTGACCTTTTCCGTTAGACTTTGCATGATTGAGCTAGGTTTTCCTATGCGTTAGAGCTTATTAGTCGGCTGAAAAACAATAGGTCGTAGTTCTTGGGAATCCTAGTGTTACTTGTGGGGATGTTTAGACGAGGTTGCTAGGCTGGTCTGTCGTTTATTTTCTCTACCCAGATGGTCATACTTCGTGTAGACGACACTTTACTTTGGTTACATTGAGGATCATTGGATCATATAAAATCGAGCTTGTTTTGCAGATTGAAAAGCACACACTAACACTCCGCTGTCGATAGAAATAGTGCCTAATAAGCATGATCAAAAATCGATATGAGTGCATCGACCTTGTTACTCCTTCGGTGGCTCGGGTCTAAGTGGTGGGTTGGCGATCATCTTTCTACGTCCTAAGGGCAAGGCATAAAAAGCCGCCTACTCCGCTGCACTCTCACACGAGATGCATGAGTATACCGTCATCGGTAGTCTGGGTCTAAGTAGAGGCTGGATCCCTTCAAATCCGACGTCCTAGAAGCCTAGTGTGTATGCAAAGAAAAAGAAGAAAAGAAAAGAAAAGAAAAATGGAAAAATAAAAGAAAACAAAAGAAAAAAAAAGGGAAAAAATTCATAAAAAGAAAAACAAAAAGAAGAAAAAGAAAAAGAAAAAAAGAAGAAGCTCGGAAAGAAAGAAACAAGTATCCTCGGTTGACCTAGGTTTAGCATAGTCTGAAGTCTTTTCTGGTGGAGGGAGTTACGGTAGTGTGTCTAGTCTCCTTTGATTTACTTTCTTATGGGTAACCGTGGTGGACCTAGGATTAAGGCTGAAAACTCGAGTAGGCCGAATTTGCTCACAATATGCTAGTTGATCGGTTAGGCTCGCTTTAGCGGTATCTCTAGGAGAAGGGGGATTCTCGTATTTTCATACCCCATGTATTCCACGTTTACGTTTGCTTAGGGACAAGCAAACATTCAAGTCTGGGGGATTTTGATCATCTCGTTTTCATACGTATTTCTTGCACGATTTAGGAGACGTTTTTGATACATATGTGATGTTTTACGTATGATTCCGTATCCGTTTTACTTGCTTTCGTGCTTTTCATGTTCTTACAGGTTTTTACGCGTATTTGGACTATTTTGGAGCTAAAGGAACATGCACGGAGCTAAGGAGCAACTTGGGGGATCATCACGGGACAAATGGGACGAGATTGAGCATGGAAAAGCCTCACCCGGTCGGGCACAACCCTTGCACGATCGGGCAAAACCTACGGCCAATTGTGTGGACCATTTAGCACGACTCGGGCAAGCATTCCCGAGCATTTTGCCTTGTGCCCGAGCGGGCACACATGCCATGCCCGATCGGGCACCATTCCAGCACCACAGGACGCGCACGAACTGCCCTAGCCGCACCCGAGCGGGTACACTCACTACCCGAGCGGGTAGCGGCCCGAAACTGCTCAAAACTTAAGTAAACTTAACTTAAAACATAAGGGAACTCGTGGGGCAATTTAGGCAACAATTGGACCGACTTAGGAGGCTTAAAAGGAGGCAAAAAGACGTCATTACAGGAAGCATACAGAGGAGGACAATTCAGCGATGATAGAGGAGATTCTTGCGAAGAGATAAGCGAGGAGCGTTGGAGATCAAGCAGCACCACTTCGGTTTTGTTTGGTTTTTATGTTCCTTAGACTTTCTACTATGTTTATGTTTCTTTACAGACGCATGAGCGAGTAGTTTGTTTGTTCTAGGAGAAGGGATTAGCCCTTGGCTATCCCGAGACCGTTTTTGATCTATTTTGAATGCATCTTCCCGTTTTAGTTTATCTATTCTTTATCTGAGTACTTCAATTTACTTGTGTTTGCGCTGGCCACGTAGATGCATGTGTTAGGGGTTAGGAGAAGGACCGAAAGGAGAATTCTAGTCCTAGAAAGTCAGGTTTAGAACAACCGAGGTTAGGCCACGAAAGTAGGGTAGCAACGGTTGAGGGTGAACGGGCGAATCACAGAGTTTATGGGTTTAGTTCATGTTGTCAGCCACGAAAGTAGGGGGCAGCTTGTCTAGATCACGTGTCTATGCCTTGAGAGAGGGTAGATATCATGTTAGGATCGTCCGCCTTAGATAGCTTTAACTGGGATTGCATGATAGATAGGTTGATCGTGTGTTTCGGTAGTCTTGTGGTGAAACCGGTTTCCTAGGACGCTTGTCTTATCGTTAGAACCCAAGTAGTTTAGTTTACTTTCAGTATTTTATTCTTCATCACCACTCTTTCGTTAGCAAGTTTGATTCGTAGTTCGGGTTTAGGTAGCGTTGCGTAGTCTCTGTGGGATCGACACCTAAAATACTACACACGTGCCGTGCACTTGCGGGTAGATTAGGTTATATTTAACTCTGATACGCATCAAGTTTTTGGCGCCGTTGCCGGGGACTATTGTCAACGCGTCTTAGATTCGAACCTAGAGTCCTTCTTGCTTTATTTTTGTTTTTATTTTATTTTTGCTTTTGTTTACTTTCGATTCTTTCTACCTAAGTTCCTTTCGTTCGTTCTTTTTGGTGTATGACCAGGTCGCAGGGCACTTCTAGTCTACTCAGAATCGACCCAGAGATCGAGCGAACTTGCAGACTACTGAGAAAGGGTAAGGAAGAAGACAACACAGAGCCGTCAGAACAACAGAATATGGATAATCAGAACGGCCATGAACATGCTCAGTTACCTCTCGGTAATTTGGGGCAAATGCAGCAACAGCCACTCGTGCCTCAACCACGAGAACCACAGGCTCCTCCACCACATCAAGAGCCATCCCAACCTCTCCTATGGCAACACGAGCAACGTAGCAAATCCGCAGGACTTCCAAACGCGGATGATGGCAAGAAACCAGAATCAAGGTTTCCAGCCGAGAGGGAGTGGCCAAGACTACGAATATCAGCCTCGTGCACAGTCTTCAGGTGATTCTGAGATTCTTTCTATGCTCCAATTGATGCATCAAGAGCAGAAAAGTTCGCTTGGAGGGATTAGGGCTGAGCAAGAGGATATGAGGAAGAGAATGGACGGGTTCCAGACACACTTGTGACTCTTTGAAACGCAAGGGGCACAGCTAGCCCAAGGTTTGAGGCGACAGCCTGGACAGCTCCTCGAGAAACCCGAGACGAACCCTCGGGAGCAGATCAATGCCATCCATTTGAGGAGTGACAGTACGGTGGGACAACCCATGCCTTCCGTGGTTGCACGAGAAGAGCCTTTAGTCATTACAAAAGAGCAACCCAGCACTCTAGGCGTGGAAGAGAAGAGGACCGAGGAGAAAGAAGAGAGGGAGTTGCCATACGTAGCACCTCCCCCGAGGGTACCACCGAATTCACTAAATTCGTAGAACTCCTACGGAAGCTCAAGTTACCATCCCTTTCTATGACGCACTCATGAAGATGTCGTCCTATGCAAAGTTCCTTAAAGACATCATAACAAGTAAAATGACCGTAGACAATGAGATGGTAATGGTCACGAACTCACTCATACAGCCACCGACCTTGACTAAGAAGATGCCCGATCTAGGTAATTTCGTCATCCCTTGCAAGATCTATGACTACGAGATTGAACATGCACTAATTGACATCGGAGCGAGTGTGAGCTTGCTACCATTATCTCTCGTTGAAAAGCTTAATCGAGTAGGAGATCTTCAGCCCACGCGCATGCTAATCACCGTAGCCGACCAATCTGTGCGAAATCTCGAGGGCATATTGATGAATGTAGCAATGCAAGTAGGAATGTTCAGGTTCCCCGCTGATTTTGTAGTGGTCGATATGGAGATAAACCCGAGGATCCCCATAATTTTGGGAAGACCGTTCCTCAACACGGCGAATATGGTGATATATTGTGCCGAAGGCAGGCTGGTGATGAAGTTCAGAGATGAATCCATTGAATTCAAGCTTGATGAAACACTCAAGAAGCCGTACATGCCCAAACCCGTGATGCATATCGACACGGTGGATGAATTAGTAGAGGAAATTAAACATGAGTATCGGACCATCCACCCCATGGAGCTAGCACTTTCAGCGTGTAGCGGAAGCACATTTCAATCGTCTCAAGACATGGAAGAATGCATAAACCTCATGGAGGAGTTGATCAAACTCAAATCCAGCATGGACCCGAGCGGGCATAACACGGAGCCCGACAGGGCTGAACAACTACAGAAGAATACGCACATGCAAGATCACAACCCGACACGGGTAGTACTCAGGGGGGTAAGTGATGAAATAGGCCACCCGAGCGGGTGGTTGAGTGAGCCCGATCGGGCAGAGCAGATGGACAGGAACCCACTCGGGCATCCTCACAGCCCGACTCGGGTAGGTCCTACGGGGGTAAAAGACACTATTTTTAACCCGATCGGGTTAGCTGATGAACCCGATCGGGCAGTCCTTCTTCCACCTTACTCTACATCTCCTACGCCTTGTATTGCCCACTTTCACACAGACCTCGACTGGAGTGCCGAGAAAGCATCCAAAGTTGAGCTTAAACCCCTCCCGCAGGGGATCAGGTATGAGTTTCTTGGTCTCAATTCTACATACCCCGTGATTATCAATGACGTGCTTGATAGGACACAAGTCGACAAACTCCTCTCTGCAATCAAGAGATATCGTGCCGCCATCGGTTATACACTGGAGGACATCAGGGGTATCGACCCTCAGATCTGCACACACTGCATCCACTTGGAAGATGAGACGAAGTCATCCATAGAGTGTCAACGCCGACTCAACCCCAACATGGCGTAGGTCGTCAAGAAAGAAGTGCTGAAGCTTCTAGATGCTGGTATCATATACCCCATTTCTGATAGTACTTGGGTCAGCCCGGTACAACTGGTACCGAAGAAGGGAGGCATCACCGTCGTACCAAACAAAAAAAATGAGCTCATTCCTACGCGGACGCTAACAGGATGGCGGATGTGCATAGATTATCGCAAACTGAACAAGCATACAAGGAAGGACCATTTCCCTTGCTTTTTATTGATCAAATGCTTGAGATGTTAGCTCTTCACTCCTATTTTTGTTTTCTTGATGGCTATTCAGGGTTCTTCCAGATCCCGATCCACCCAAACGACCAAGAGACGACCACATTCACTTGCCCACATGGGACGTTCGCTTACTGCCGGATGCCATTGGCTTATGCAATGCACCCGCCATATTTCAAAGATGCATGACTTCCATCTTTTCTGATGTTAATGGCGATATTATGGAGGTGTTCATGGATGACTTTTCAGTCCATGGCTCCTGCTTTGATTTGTGTCTGACCAATCTTTGTAAAGTGTTAGACAGGTGTTTGCAAGCGAATCTTGTACTAAATTTGGAGATGTGTCACTTCATGGTACGGGAAGGAATTAGCGAAACTTAATTTGGAGATGTGTCACTTCATGGTACGGGAAGGAATTGTTCTAGGGCACAAGATCTCAGAAAAGGGGATTGAGGTCAACAAGGCTAAGGTTCAGGTGATTGAGAAGCTACCCCCTCCTAGAAATGTCAAAGCAATCCGTAGCTTCCTTGGGCATGCGGGGTTTTATCGAAGATTCATCAAAGACTTCTCCAAGATTTCCAAACTGCTCACCGACCTCTTGAGTAAAGATGCTGTGTTCGAGTTTAATGAGGAGTGTCATGTTGCCTTCGAGAAGCTCAAGAAAGCGTTTATTTCGCCCCCTATCATCCAGCCTCCGGATTGGAAGCTCCCTTTTGAGCTCATGTGCTACGCAAGTGACTATGTTGTGGGGGCTGTATTGGGACAACGAAAGGATAAAGTGATGCATGCCATTTATTACCCCAGCCATACTTTAGACGACGCTCAGTGCAATTACTCAACTACATAGAAAGAGCTGCTGGCCATTGTCTTCGCTTTCGTGAAGTTTCGCTCCTACCTTGTTGGATCCAAGGTAATTGTCTACTCCGATTATGCAGCGCTGAAATATTTGATCAACAAGAAGGATGCAAAACCAAGGTTGATTCGGTGGGTCTTATTCCTTCAAGAATTCGATTTGGAGATACACGATAGAAAAGGAACAGAAAATAGCGTTGCCGACCACTTGTCTCGCCTTGAGATTTCCGACAGGATCCCTATGGATGACTCTCTCAGAGATGATGTTGTCATGCCCTTAGACAGAACGCCTATTCCGTGGTACGCATATTTCGTGAACTACTTCGTATGTGAGATTCTCCCACAAGGCCTAAACCACAACGCAAGGAAGAAGTTCATACACGACGTCAAGGCCTACTTTTGGGACGAGCCTTACTTATTCAAGCGAGGGACCGATGATATATATAGGCATTGCATCCCAGAAGAAGAGGTATTCGATGTGCTTTTCCATTGCCATTCTTCCGACTATGCAGGACATTTTGCCGGCCCCAGAACGGCAGCAAAAGTTCTCCAAGCTGGATTCTATTGGCCTACGCTCTTCAGGGACGTTCACAGGTATTTCTGAGCTTGTGACGTATGTCAAAGGACGAGAAACATTTCTAGAAGGCAGGAGGGACCTCAGCAATATATCTTGGAAGTCGAGCCATTTGATGTCTGGGGCTCGACTTCATGGGACCAATTCCTTCGTCTTGCGGAAATCAATACATCTTGGTCGCTGTTGATTATGTGACGAAATGGGTATAAACGCTAGCATGCCCGACCAACGATGCCAAGGCAGTCAAGCTTTTTAAACGAATCATCTTTCCTAGATTTGGCGTTCCAAGAGTCGTGATTAGTATGGAGGAAAGCACTTCATCAATCGGGTGATCAAGACACTATTGGCGAAATATGGAGTGAAGCACAAGATCGCCACACCCTATCACCCTCAGACAAGTGGACAAGTAGAAGTATCCAATCGAGAAATCAAGTCCATCCTCGAAAAGACCGTCTCAAAGTCCCGACGAGATTGGGCACTACAGCTAGATGATGCAGTTTGGGCTTTTAGAACGGCTTTCAAGACTCTGATTGGTATGACACCGTTTCAGCTCGTATATGGAAAAGCATGTCACCTCCCCATTGAACTGGAACACAAAGCATATTGGGCCATAAAAACGCTGAATTACGACCTGAAAACTGCTGAGGAGAAGCGGGTTCTCCAGATTCACCATCTAGAGGAGATGCCACAAAATGCCTACGATAACGCAAAGATTTACAAAGAGCGTTCAAAGAAGTGGCATGACAAGCACATTCTCCAACGCTCGTTCAAAGCAAGTGATCAGGTGCTTCTATTCAATTCCCGCTTGAAGTTATTTCCAAGAAAACTCAAGTCGCGATGGTCGGGACCATTCACGGTAAAAGGAGTTTCACCGGATGGAGCCGTGGAATTAGACAACGGAATTGGGGGAACATTCTTGGCGAATGT
The DNA here is from genome assembly GCA_036759665.1 of Gynandropsis gynandra. Classification (NCBI taxonomy): domain Eukaryota; kingdom Viridiplantae; phylum Streptophyta; class Magnoliopsida; order Brassicales; family Cleomaceae; genus Gynandropsis; species Gynandropsis gynandra. The sequence goes on along the minus strand of CM071866.1, from coordinate 23,951,978 downwards.
GCAGAGAGTGAAGGCATATTGTGCTGATAGAATAGAGGACGGAACATGCAACTTACCTCTTTCCGACATTACATGCGTATGAAGACGTTAGGGTCGAGTTAAAGACCGTAAACAAGCGCTTCTCGGGAGGCAACCCGAGCCACATATCCTTTTTCATCATCTTCATTTCATTTATGTTTTCGAATTTCTTTTAGACATGGACAATTTTTTAGGACTTAGGATTTTAGTAGACTTATGATTTTTGCTGCATGGTTTTCCTCGTTTTCTTTTTCAGTTTTGTAGCAAATGCCCGGTCGGGCAGACGATATCACCAGCGCGGGCTAGGTCAAATTCAAAAACGCCCGATCGGGCGATTTCATGAGACCCGCACGGGTACAGCGCGGATGTGTCACAAATTCAGATGTATCACAAATTCGAGAAAGCTAAACACACCAGGTATATTCGTTATTATTGTATATATTTTCTCGAGTTTTGGCATGCGGATAGGCCTCATAGATCTCGAACACCGGGACTGTGTTCCGTTCAGGTCTGGGGGGTACTCTTTGTTTTGAGTGATACGATTTTTTTTATGAGCGACATATTTGCGATTAGGATTAGGATTAGGAATAATAGATTGATACCTAGTACAAATTTTCGAGCTTTAGTCAATTTTTGCGACCTTGTCGAATCGTGAACAATAGTCTAGGTTTGCTTAGAAGCCTTTTGGATACCGATAGTCGAGTAGTTGTGTTTGAAGCCTTGATCTATAGTTGAATTCACCTCCTAGGTTTCTGTACCTAGTAGCCATATATCCGTGTATACCGTCTAGTCTTTGCTTGTTTTGATATATCTATACAGTTCATGAGTCATTAGATGCCACACGCTTATACTCCGCTGTCATCTAGGATAAGTTTCTGACTGTTCTGAGTTAGGATTGACATGAGTACATTAAGATTGATGGTTCGGGTCTAAGTGGTGGGTAGAGGCACTTCTACGTCCTAAGGGTTAGAGAGATGTGTAATCTAGAAAAAATAAAAAAGCGAAAAAAAATAATCTTCAATAACGCACCTCTTCACTCCGTTAAGGTTATACGACCTTATGAGTGTGCCATAGGCAGCCTGGGTCTAAGTAAAAAGCCATTCCTCTTCGACTTCGACATCCTAGGAACCAAGCGTGGATCTAAGTATCGAACAAAAATGAATGAATAAGAACGAGAAAAACGAGTTTAATGATATCAAAAGCTTAGGAAAATTGGTATGGAGATCGCTTGGACGTTATCCAGGGTTGTGAAATAGACTTAGATTATTGGTAGGCATGGCTCGGAATTTTCGATAGATATAAGGCTATACTCGGTACGCTTAGGCTTTTGTTCATGTGACGCGTTGATTTGCATAATGACTAACTTTTTGAATTTTTCGTGCTAGTATCCATCGTTATTAGATTCTTCCTACACTTGGCTTTAGTTTTGTTTGAGGACAAACAAAGGTTCAGGTCTGGGGGAGTTTGATAATACGTAAAATGTACCAGTCTTAGTTTAGGTATTCGTATCATTTTCGCATATATTTAATAGCACTAGTTATATTTCCGATACGATTATTCTTTATATACACCCATTTTGTTGGTTTTCAAGTTTTAAGGCGACAAGGCCTAAACGACCGTAAAAAGACAAATTCCTTAATCAAGCAACTCAAATTGAAGAGACAATTCACTCGGAGCCAAAATCAAGCCACGGAACTCAATGGAACACCCGAGCATCGAGCGGAAAAGAGCAAAAGCATGAAATGAAGAGTGCCCGCTCGGGCACTTAGGTCTACCCGCTCGAGTAATGATGCGTTCTCAAAGTTAAATAAATAACCTAAACTACCCGCAAGTGCACGACACGTGTGTAGTACTTCAGGTGTCGATCCCACTGAGACTACGCAACACAACATAAACTCTAACTGTGAATCAAACTTGCTAACAAATGAAATATGGTTTGGAGAATTGAAATACTAAAAGTAAATAAATGAATTAGTTCTTAACGATGAGACAAACATTCTAGGAATCCAGTTTCACTACAAGACTACCGCAACCAACAATCAATCTATCTATCATGCAATCCCAGTTAAGTTATCTAAGGCAGACGATCCTAATATGATATCTGACGTGTGGAAACGCGAGTTATAATTAACCTAGTCCACTTCACCGCAAGTATACGGATCTGGTAGTACCAGGGTCGATCTCTAGGGACTAATTGCAGCTAAACTAAGAATGAAACTAAACTAAGACGAAAGATGATAGAGTGGGATACGGTCCTAATAACCCTAAAACTATCCTAATGGTGACAACGAAACTAGGGTAAGGGTGAGACTAGATATGGTGAATACTATGGGTGTACGGGATACCGGGAATTGCATAGATGAACGACTAAGGATCATAGATCTATAACCTACTCTTGACAACGGGAAATTCATGCTCTACGGTGAGGAGTGATTCTTCCGAGCCTAAACCTCCTAACCATGGATACATGCAACCCTACCTTCCAGCAGCGATTAACATATACCATGGCAGCGTTATGACCGCAATCACTATCCCTAAGATGACTAACCAACCGGTCAGATTCTCATTAGTCAAAGCTTAATCTACAACTTAGCGGACCAGATTCGTTCCTTAACCTTCCAGCAAGATTCGAGATCCTATGTTGTTGAGCGGTCAGCACTAACGTAAGAATGATATTGCTAAGCGTAAAACCGTAAATCAAGAATAAATTCATAAAACTAAGCATTAACGTAAAACATCGTTCATACATACAAATCCGATATCCCTACCCGCAGTAGGGACTCTACTCACTCATGGAAGAAACGAAAACAGAAGATAACAGAATTCTACACATGATAACCCCTAAGGAATTCGATGCCTCGACCTTCCCTATTGTGTTACAGGTGTACGAGTTTGTGCTTCTCTTCTTCTCCGATGCTTCCTGAGCCTTCCCAGATGTTTTTCCAGTCCTTTCTTGCCCTGTTCATCGCCCCCTTCGGGTGGTGATCACCCGATCCTCTTTGCTCATGTGCCCGGGTCGTGTCAAATGCGTGGATAAACCCCGTAGGTTCTACCCGAGCGGGTGAAGGAATAGTGCCCGATCGGGCACCCTTGTATCCTTGAAATCTCTCTTTTCCGCTCGTTGCTCGGGTGTTCCTTTGGGTTCTGGAGCTCTGAGTAGATATGACGTCAATTCTTGTGGTTTTGGCAGGGAATCCTTCATAATGAGCTCATTTAGGCCTTGTCGCCTACGAACCTGAAAACCAAGAAAACGGGTGTGTAAAGCTCGAAATCGTATCGGATAAGTATGACTCGATGTAAGATACATGCGAAAATGGTGTAAAAACCTATCCTAATATTGATACACTTTCAGTGTTATCAATATCTACCCTCTCTCGAGGCATAGACACGTGATCTAGTCAAGTTGCCCCCTACTTTGGTGGCTGACACATTGAACTAAACCCATAAGAACTATGATTCATCCGCTTTACCCTCAAATGTTGCTACCCTACTTTCGTGGCCTAACCTCGGTTGTTCTAAACCTGATCTTCTTGGACTAGAATTCTCCTTTCGGTCCTTCTCCTAACCCCTAACACATGCATCTACGTGGCCATCGCATACACAAGTAAATTTAACCACTCAGATAAAGAATAGATAAACGAAAACGGGAAGATGCATTCAAAGATAAATCGAAAGTGGTTTCGGGATAGCCAATGGCTAATCCCTTCTCATAGAACAAACAAACTACTCGCTCATGCGTCTGTAAAAAAACATAAACGAAATAGAAGGTTTAAGGAACATGAAAACCAAACGAAACCGAAGTAGGGGTTGATCTCCAATGCCCGTCGTGTGCCTCCTCGCAAGAATCTCCTCCTTCTTCTCCACTCTCTCCTTAATCACGAACTGAATAAAGCATGCTCCAATGTCATCCTCTAGCCTCCTTTTATGTCTTTAAAGTCGGTTTACTTATTGTATCCATCCCCCACAAACTTCCATTTCTTTTAAGTCAAATTGACTTAATTGAAGCTGCAGAAAAGGGTCGCGACCCGAGCGGGCGGTACAATTTACCCGCTCGGGTACGGCGAGGTCGGACGCGCAGGATCGCGATCCGCATGGGGTGCCCGATCGGGCTGATGGTGTGCCCGCTCGGGTATGAGGCCCTGCTCGTGCATTTCCCTGCCCGAGTCGTGCGTGAATTGCGCACCAAAATTGTCGTGGCTCTTGCCCGCTCGGGTGCGAGTTGTGCCCGATCGGGTGGTGGCTCTTCATGCTAATTCTCGTCCCGTTTTTCCCCGTGCATGTCCTTTAGCTCCAAAATGAACTGAATACGCGTAAAAACTTGTAAGAACATGAAAACACGAAAACAAGTAAAACGGAAATGGAATCATACATAAAGCAACACATATATAATAAACATCTCTAAAATTGTGCAAGAAATACGTATGAAAATGAGATGATCAAAATCCCCCAGACATGAATGTTTGCTTGTCCCTAAGCAAACGTAAACGTGGAACACGTGGGGTGTAAAAATCCGAGAATTCCCCTTCTCCTAGAAATACCGCTAAAGCGAACCTAACCGATCAACTAGCACGTCGAGAGAAAATTCGGCCTAATTAAGTTTTCAGTCTTAATCCTAGGTTCACCAAGGCTACCCAGGAGAAAGTAAAAGAAAATAAAACAAGACAAGCCAGTGTAACTCTCTCCACCAAACAAGACTTCAGACAATGCTAAACCTAGATCAACCGAGGATACTTGTTTCTTTTCCGAGCTTCTTTCTTTCTTTATTCCTTTTTTTTTTTTTCTTTCTCTTTTTTTCTTTCTTTATTTTTTTTTATTTTCTTTTTATGACTTCTTTTTCGTTTCCTCTTTTTTTTCTTTTTCTTTGCATACACACTAGGTTTCTAGGACGTCGGATTTGAAGGGATCCAGCCTCTACTTAGACCCAGACTACCGATGACGGTATACTCATGCATCTCGTTAAAAAGTGCAGCAGAGTAGGCGGCTTTTATTTGTGCCTTGCCCTTAGGACGTAGAAAGATGATCGCCAACCCACCACTTAGACCCGAGCCATCGAAAGAGTATCAAGGTCGATGCACTCATATCGATTTTTGATCATGCTTTTTAGGCATTATTTCTATCGATAGCGGAGTATTAGTGTGCGCTCTTAATCTACAAAATAAGCTCGATTTTATATGATCCAATAATCCTCAATAGAAAAGAAGTAAAGCATCGTCTACACGAAGTATGACCATCTAGTTAGAGAGAATAAACGATAAACTAGCCTAGCAACCTCGTCTGAACCCCCCACAAGAAACACTAGGATTCCCAAAGAACTATGACCTATTGTTTTTCAGCTGACTAATAAGCTCTAACGCATAGGAAAACCTAGCTCAATCATGCAAAGTCTAACGGAAAAGGTCAACCTCTTAAGCATTCCTAAGTTCGGGGTTCATCTCAAAACGTGGCACCGGACAAGTGCCTGGGACGACTCTGACTCATGAAAACAAAAACAAACTAAAAACCACAAAATAACCTAAAAACTACAAAGTCAAAGGGAAGATGAAAGAAAATGAAACGAAATCACCTAACAAACGTGAGCTGCTCCCCCAGACTTGAATTGAACGACGTCCTCGACGTGAAGCTCCGATGGAGGGTAAGGGAAGTGAAGTATGTTTGCGGTTGTATTTTTTTTTTCCGTTTTTCTGTTTTTTTAAACCGAAAACAAAAAACTGAGTCTCAAACTAAAAATTAAGAAAAATAAAATCAAACAGCTGGGTTGCCTCCCAGAAAGCGCTTATTTAACGTCTTTAAGCTTTGACGTCTCCATTCCTCATGTGTGCGCGACGGGTGGATCTGAAAGGGAAATGGAGTTTCCACTTTCGATCGGTTGAGCGGCTTGGTAGAGCTTTAGCCGCTGTCCATTAGCTTTGAATGTGCCACCCGAATCGCTCCATAGTTCCACTTCTCCATGTGTGAAGACTTCTCTTACCTAAAAAGGACCAGACCGACGCGGCCGTAGGTTGCCCGAGGTTGACTTAGGACGAGAATTGAAAAGTAGAATGAAATCACCTGATTGGAAGTGATGAGGTTGGGTCTTCTTATCGTGCCATCCCTTAGTCACCACTTCTTTCTTTGGCACATCATGCACGGGATTCACTCGCTCGCTGCCCGAGGTTGGATAAAGGGTATCTGCATTGAAAAGTTTTATGACATCTTTTTCCATTACCTCGTGCAAGTGCGGGTGCAGCCTCCTTTGAGTTTCGGGTGAAGGTTCGTGGCTGTCTTCCGTATAATTTCCGTGCATACACATTGAAGAGCTGATTCTTCTACGCTTCGTTACGCGTGTGGGTTTCTTTCTCATCTCATCTGCACTCAAGTTAGCATTCAAAACAGCAGAATATGTTTTATCGCATTCTATGTACTCATATCGAAAATAAGACAAAGGTGATTCGGGCTCAAGTTTGGATGTCTTCTCTGCTGCAAAATCAGAATGCATATCACGTGGTATCTCCTCACGTGGAGCGTCTCCTAGTGCTGCAATGGCGCTCATGAACTTCGTGTACATCTCAGCTCCTTCGTTCGTAAATCCTGCATCCTCGCAAATTCTTGTTAAATATCGTATAAGCAGATTAGAAACACTTACTTGATCATGCGTTTCTTTCTCTAACTCGTCCAGCGAATCAACTGTAAAGCAAGACTCCTTGAATGAGGATTCGTTCATGGGGCTGGACAGGTTGAATTCGATCGCCTCATCTCCGACACGTAAGGACAACTTTCCTTGTTGTACGTCTATCAGGGCACCTGCAGTAGCTAGAAACGGTCTACCAAGAATACTAGGTATTCTAGCGTCTTCCTTTATCTCAAGTACAACAAAATCAGTGGGAATGCAAAGCTTACCTACCATGGTGGGAACGTTTTCAACGATTTCTTCCTTTATCTCAAGTACAACAAAATCAGTGGGAATGCAAAGCTTACATACCATGGTGGGAACGTTTTCAACAGTTCCCACCGGATATCTTACCGAATGATCTGCAAGGCGTAGACACACCTTTGTAGGTTTGAGATTCCCGAAGTCATCCGCTTAAAAACTGAGTGTGGCATGATGCTCACACTTTCCCCTAAATCGCAAAAAACATTATCAATATCAAGATTACCTATTGTGCATGGAATGGAGAAGCTTCCGGGGTCCTTCAACTTTGGTGGCAACTTGTTCTGAAGGACTGCACTGCATTCCTCGGTGAGTGCTACTGTCTCGTTCTCTTCGATATGAACTTTGGAAAGTACCTCTTTGATGACTTTCGCATGATCAGGCATATTTTGAAGGGCTTCCAAGTATGGGATGTTGATGTCAAGCTTCTTGAGACCCTCCACGAATCTGCCCACTCGTTCTTCATTCTTACTGCTCACCAACCGTTGAGGAAACGATATAGGGGGTTTGTATGCCGGAGGAGCAACGTATGGTTTGTCTAAATCTGATTCAACTCCTTCCATAATTGCAACCTTACCTTTTCCTCTATTCATGGACGTACGAGCAGCATTCCCTCGCTCTTTCGAGGGCGAATTCTCAACCACATCACCGCTGCACACAGAAATAGCATTCACATACTCTCTCGGATTCAATTCGGGTTTACCTGGAAGCTGTCCGGGATTCCGAGAGGATGAGGCAGCTTGATGTGCTACGGAGTTCTCTAAACTCTTCACATGATTGCTCAAAGATTCCATCTGAGTTTTGAGCTCGTTGATCGCTGTCCCCACGTCCGCATTGAATTTGGTTTGAGTCGATGTTTGCTGCCTTTGCTCCTTGATAAATTCGAGCAATACCGCCTCAAGGTTTGATGAAGGGGCTTGAGGAGGTTGAGGAGCTTGCAGAACTTGCTGAGCATGATGAATTTGCTGGTTATTTTGCTGGTATGGCTGCTGTGATTGCCAAAATCCCGAATACTTCATCGGTTGAGTTGTTCGGTATGACAAGTTCGGGTGATTCCTCCAATTAGGGTTGTAGGTATTCCCGAATTGCGTGTTTCCTTGCTATTGGACGTAATTCATATGTTCCATATTATCTTGCAGCGTGCATTGATATGTGATAACACGTAATTTGTTATAGTTTTTATATCATTCTTAGGTCTAGTTTAGAGTAGATTATTTATATTTCATTCATCTATTGAGCATATTCGAAGACTTTATCCACATTTCGTGTTTTGTGTAGGAAACGAAGGATTGAAGAGAAACACGAGTGATTATGCAATCTAAACCCGAAAACGAAGCTGTGTAACAAGGTTCGGCTTATGCAAGGCCACGGATGGAAGCGAGCACTCAAACACCAAGCGAAAGGAGCGGAAACTACACTTCAAGACATGCCCGCTCGGGTGACTAGGGAGTGCCCGGTCGGGCTATTTCATGCCAATCAACCCCGTAGCCTTACACGACTCGGGTGCTCAAAGGATATGCTCGGGCATAGGTGCCCGCTCGGGTGCATTTGGAGTGCCCGCTCGGGCTGATTCATGGCAGAAAACCCCGTAAGTTTGCACGACTCGGGCTGATGAAGTACACGGTCGGGCATGGTGCCCGATCGGGCTCATTTGTGTGTGCACGATCGGGTAGGTCACCTGCACGATCGGGTAAAGAGCATGCCCGCTCGGGTCCAGCGTTCCAACAAACTTTCCTAAGATCTAGATCGGCAAAATTAAAATTAAAAGTCAGATCTGAAAAGAGGGGGACGAACTAGAACACATCAGAGGAGATTGGGAGACATTAGGGCAAGGAGAAGAAGGAAGAAGAAGAAAGATCTACGGATCGGGAGCGAGAAGAATCCACCGAAGGCATCGGTTTATGAATAGGGAGTCATCTCTTTCTACCTCTATGTCGAATCTAGATTTCTCTTGTGTTTCTTTGTCTGTAGTTATGTCTGAGTAGATTCCTTGCCATGGGTTAGAGAGATTTGCTACGTTGTAATGAAGTCTTACGCTTAATGAATGGTGATGCTTAATGCTTTCATTACCTGTACGCCACTTGAATGAATGAATTTGGTTTCTATCATGTTTTCAGATTTCATGGTTGTTCTTAATGCTTTCTCTACCTGTACGCCACTTGATTGAATGATCTTAGAAATCTAATAAACCAACGCCAGGGCATTAGGTTTCGGAACAAAGCATGATTTAGGGTTTAGCCGGTTTAGAATCTACGCCAGGTCAATCGGTTAAATCTAGGGATTAGGATAGCAGACGTAATGCGTCTATGCATGTAAGATGCGCAATGGATACATTGGCATATGCATGCTAGATAGTGGACAAGTCTACGCCAGTCAGTTCCTATAGGAGAGCTTGAATTCCCTGAATCCATGATAGTGCCTTAGACCAATTATCCTTTTAGAACTTCATTACATCGTTATGCAAACTCTCGACACCCATGGTGCCTAGTCATAAAGTCTATTCTCTTCGATTTAGTTTAGTTCAGCTCAATCAAAATCACAACTTTAGTCACCTCACACGTCTAATTCAATTAGTTCAATAGCTACGAAGTCGCATCAATTCCTTGTGTTCGACCCTAGTTACTACACGATCCGTATTCTTGCGGAAGCGTTAGTCTAGGTTTTATTACTCGATATAACGCATATCAAGTTTTTGGCGCCGTTGCCGGGGAATTGATTACGGCTTAGGAGTTAGGAAACTTTTAGATTAGACATTAGGTTTTTAGGAGTCTTGTTTGTTTCTTGCTTTTTCGTGTTTTTGTTTGTCATTTCGTTTAGAGTCAAGTTCTTTTGCTTCTCGTATCTCACGTGATCTTTGTGTTTGTCTTCTTTTTCTTGTGCAGCTTAATTGTGCATGAGAAACACCGGAAAAGCGGATCTAGTTTTCGACCCCGACATCGATAGAACGCTCCGAAAACTACGGAAAGAATCGAAAGCTAGTGCAAGCAATTCAGTTGATAACACGCAAGCACATTTGGATTTTCAAACCGAGGAAGTGATTGAACAACCGTTTGTTGAAGAGCTAATGGCCGAACGTCAAGATATGAACGTTCAAAACGCGCAACGAGTGCAACCGGCACTGACCTATGGATCATACACGGTCCCTAGGCACACGCAGCTCTTATCTTGCATTGCAAGAAGAAACGCCCGCGTAGAGCTTCAACCGGCATTTATTCAAATGCTTGGTAACGCGGCGTTTAGAGGGAGACCAACCGAGGACCCAAACCAGCATCTCACTGATTTCAAGATGCTATGTCGAACCATAAGGGCTGGAGATGGGGTATCGGATGAGGATATAATGCTAGCTGCTTTCCCGTTCTCGGTGAAAGATAGAGCACAAGATTGGCTATATTCGCAACCAGCGAATTCTATTGCGTCATGGGATCAGCTAGAGGAAAAATTTATGACGAGATTCTTCCCTCAAAACAAAGCTCAGCTAGCCAAGAACAACATCAACACATTTGTGCAAGGGGCAGCCGAGAGTTTGTATGAAGCGTGGGAGCGATTTAAAGGCTACCAACGCCTTTGCCCACATCACGGTATGGATCAAAGTTACCTCATATGCAACTTCATGCAAGGTTTATCGGACAATACGAGGATTTTGATCGTAGCCGCTGCTGGAGGTTCCTTAAGCAACCTCACCTTCCCACAAGTCGAGGATCTCATAGATCGTATGGCTTACGAAGGAAATCAAACCGCCGGAGAGTATAATCGCAACACTCCAGCGAGAGTAGCTAACGTGGATAATACGCGATCCATATATGCCGAGTTAGCGGAAATGAGAGCTGAAATGAGAGCTGAGATGAAAAGTGAATTCAATGAGCTCCGCAATATGATGTCCGGAATGAATCAGCAAGAATATTATGAGCAGCCGGATGAGCAAGGAATTCAAGGGTACGAAGGGGTGAACTATGTGAGCAACGCCCAACCTTTGGGTAATACCTACACACCCGAGTGGAGGAATCACCCCAATCTCTCGTACAAGAATTCCGACGGTGCATTCAATGCACAACGAGCATCGGGAAACTTTCAACCGCGTTTGATGCAACGCAATCAGAATTTCCAGCCGAGGACGCAGCCCCAAAATCAGAATTTTCAACCACGTGCGCTTGCTCCTCCGCAACAAGAAGTTAGACCCGATATCACATCAATGCTAGCTCAAATCATACAAGAGCAAAAGAACCAAGCCAATGATATAAGAGCGTTGAGAACAAGTCATGAAGAGATGAGAGCAGAAAATCAAGAGATGAAAAATGAGTTTGTGGAGGTGAAAACGCATCTTAAGATCTTGGATACTCAAGTCTCACAACTCGCTGCACAATCATCACGACCGCAAGGAATTCTACCGGCGCGGCCGGAAGTAAATCCTCGTGAACACGTCAATGCCATATATCTTCGGAGTGGCAAAGTGGTGGATCAGCCCACTCATTTGATGTTTGAGAAGGATGAAGTGACTAGCACAGCAGTGGAAAATGGCAGCTACGTTGAGAAGCGAAAAATGAAAACCGAGGAAGAGGAAGAGCCGAAATACGTGAAACCGGAACCAAGACCGCCTCCTCTCCCATTCCCACAACGTCAACGTAAGAGACTGATTGATCAAACCATTCCCTCGACATTCGACGAAGGTGAATCATCCAACAAAGCAATGAAAAATGGCAGTGGCAGCAAAGAGTACAAAAGTAAACCCGAGGAGGAGGGAGAGCCGAAATACGTGAAATTGGAACCGAGATCACCTCCTTTGCCATTTCCTCAACGTCAACGCAAAAAGGATGATGACGCTCAATTTGCGAAATTTGCTGAGATGTTGAAAAAGATGGACATCACGATACCATTCCATGAGGCGTTGAAGAAGATGCCTTCATACGCCAAGTTCCTCAAAGAGATACTTGCGAACAAGCGAGACGTGGAGATGGAATCCGTTATGGTAACGAATTCAATGCTGCAGCCTAATCTACCCAAAAAGATGCCGGATCCAGGTATATTCGTAATCCCTTGTAAAATTGGAGATTATGAAATAAACCATGCACTAATCGATGTCGGAGCAAGCGTAAGCGTGCTACCATTGTCTTTGTATAAGAAATTGGATCTTAGGGGTAAGATGGATCTTCGACCGACGAGAATGGCGTTAACCATGGCTGATAGGAGTGTTAGGATACCCGAGGGAAGGCTGGAAGACGTGCCTTTGCAGATAGGAAAATTTTTCGTCCCGGTTGACTTCGTTGTACTAGATATGGAGGAGGACGAGAAAATTCCAATCATCCTTGGTAGGCCGTTTCTCAATACGGCAAAGACGATCATACATTGCGCTGAGGGTAGACTCACACTTAAATTCGGGGATGAAGAAGTGGAGTTCAATCTGAACGACACACTTAAGCAACCATGTATGGTGGATTCGGTATTCCACATCGACGTCCTAGAGGAGTTAGCCAATGAAGTCTTCGAGAAGTTTGGGATATTAGATCCTTTTGAGATGACTCTTCCAGCAGCTAGAGAGGGGTTTTGTAAGTACATTAACGGAGTGAAGCTTTGTACAAAGCTACTGGATGAAAAGGATATAGAAGAAATCCCAAACCCCGAGTTAGACGAACCCCGAGCAGAATTCTGCGCGACCCGAGCAAAGCGGATCGCAACCTCAGATAAGGATGGATTCTCGGGTAATCCTCATCAAGGCAATTTCTCAACTCATAACCACATGAGTACAGATCAGTTGGGGAAGGTTTCGAGCCAAGAAGACGTTGCAAACCAGTGCACAACCCTCCGACAAATCCAGGCAGATGTTTAGAAGAATTTGGTATGGAGATCGCTTGGACATTGTTTAGGAGTACGGATTTTTTTTCACTTAGGTCATTGGTGGGATTGCATGGTTCAAGACTTTCGGTGGATAGAGGTCTGAACTAGGTACGCTTAGGCTTGCGTTCATGTGACGCGTTGATTTGTATGATGGCTAAATTCTTCGACGTATTTGTATTGGTATCCATGGTTGTTTAGCTCTTCTAGTACTCGACTCTAGGTTTGCTCGAGGACGAGCAAAAGGTTAAGTCTGGGGGAGTTTGATAACACGTAATTTGTTATAGTTTTTATATCATTCTTAGGTCTAGTTTAGAGTAGATTATTTATATTTCATTCATCTATTGAGCATATTCGAAGACTTTATCCACATTTCGTGTTTTGTGTAGGAAACGAAGGATTGAAGAGAAACACGAGTGATTATGCAATCTAACCCCGAAAACGAAGTTGTGCAACAAGGTTCGACTTGTGCAAGGCCACGGATGGAAGTGAGCACTCAAACACCGAGCGAAAGGAGCGGAAACTACACTTCAAGACATGCCCGCTCGGGTGGATTGAGAGTGCCCGGTCGGGCTGAATCATTCAAGAAAACCCCGTAGCCTTACACGACTCGGGTGCTCAAGGGATATGCTCGGGCATAGGTGCCCGCTCGGGTGCATTTGGAGTGCCCGCTCGGGCTGATTCATGGCAGAAAACCCCGTAGGTTTGCACGACTCGGGCTGATGAAGTACACGGTCGGGCATGGTGCCCGATCGGGCTCATTTGTGTGTGCACGATCGGGTAGGTCACCTGCACGATCGGGTAAAGAGCATGCCCGCTCGGGTCCAGCGTTCCAACAAACTTTCCTAAGATCTAGATCGGCAAAATTAAAAGGGAAAATCAGATCTGGAAAGAGGGAGACGAACCAGAACACATCAGTGGAGGTTTGGAGACATTAGGGCAAGGAGAAGAAGGAAGAAAACGACGGATCTACGGATCGGGAGCGAGAAGAATCTACCGAAGGCATCGGTTTATGAATAGGGAGTCATCTCTTTCTACATCTATGTCGAATCTAGACTTCTCTTGTGTTTCCTTGTCTGTATTTATGTCTGAGTAGATTCCTTGCCATGGGTTAGAGAGATTTGCTACGTTGTAATGAAGTCTTACGCTTAATGAATGGTGATGCTTAATGCTTTCATTACCTGTACGCCACTTGAATGAATGAATTTGGTTTCTATCATGTTTTCAGATTTCATGGTTGCTCTTCATGCTTTCTCTACCTGTACGCCACTTGATTGAATGATTTTAGAAATCTAATAAACCAACGCCAGGGCATTAGGTTTCGGAACATAGCCATGATTTAGGGTTTAGCCGGTTTAGAATCTACGCCAGGTCAATCGGTTAAATCTAGGGATTAGGATAGCGGACGTAATGCGTCTATGCATGTAAGATGCGCAATGGATACATTGGCATATGCATGCTAGATAGTGGACAAGTCTACGCCAGTCAGTTCCTATAGGAGAGCTTGAATTCCCTGAATTCATGATAGTACCTTAGACCAATTATCCTTTTAGAACTTCATTACATCGTTATGCAAACTCTCGACACCCATGGTGCCTAGCCATAAAGTCTATTCTCTTCGATTTAGTTTAGTTCAGCTCAATCACAATCACAACTTTAGTCACCTCGTACGTCTAATTCAATTAGTTCAATAGCTACGAAGTCGCATCAATTCCTTGTGTTCGACCCTAGTTGCTACACGATCCGTATTCTTGCGGAAGCGTTAGTCTAGGTTTTATAACTCGATATAACGCATATCAATATGCCACGTGCTCTGTATCTCCATAATTCACGCAGTATATGGCGTTCACTGCATTGCCCGTTGCTCTGCTCTGATTCGGCTCATATAGGCGACAAGTGCTGTTAGGCATACCTCTCGGTGTTGACCACATGGTGTGATTCATGGCAAAGTTATCAATCAGCTCGTATGCCTCTTCGACGCTCATATCCATGAATGATCCTCTGGCAGCGTTATCCAACGTCGTACGGTGCTCATATGAAATTCCGTTGTTGAAGGTTTGGATAACGTACCACTGCTCAAGACCATGGTGTGGACACAACTGTAGAAGATCCTTGAATCTGCCCCACGCCTCAAACAAAGTTTCTCCATCTCTGCATCTGAACGTTGTGATTTCCCCCCCTCATCTGAATCGTCTTGCTCGGAGGAAAGAAACGCGATAAAAACAATGTGTAGAGCTGATCCCAAGTAGTGATAGAACCAGCGGGGAGCGATTGCAGCCAAGTTTTCGCTCTCCCCCCAATTGAGAAGGGGAAAATACGCAATAATATCGCGTCCTCTGAGACTCCGTGTATTTTGAACGTACTAGAAAGCTCAAGGAAGTCTCTGAGGTGCTGATGGGGATCCTCATGATTTCCACCCATGAATTGCTTCTGATAAAGCATGTGGATCATCGCTGGCTTAATCTCGAATTGTTCTCTCGCAACAGCAGGCATCCTTATGGCTGTTTGCATGTTGCTCATGTTCGGAACCACGTAATCCCTCAGACGACGTGGTGGAGGAGCCTGTGGTTCTCGCGGTTGAGGCACGAATTGCTGTTGCTGCATCTGTCCATTGCCGTTCTGATTATCCATCTCTCGTTGATCTGAAGGCTCTGCAAAGGACAAATAAAGAATGATTTACGTAGAAAGATTGAAAGAAAAGAAAACAAAAACAAAAACAAACAAGAAAGACTCTAGGCTCGAATCTAAGATGTGTTGACAATAGTCCCCGGCAACGGTGCAAAAAACTTGATGTGTTCTCAAAGTTAAATAAATAACCTAAACTACCCGCAAGTGCACGACACGTGTGTAGTACTTGCTAACGCAACACAACCTAAACTCTAACAGTGAATCAAACTTGCTAACGAACGAAATATGGTTTAAAGAATTGTAATACTAAAAGTAAATAAACGAATTAGTTCTTAACGATGAGACAAACGTTCTAGGAATCCAGTTTCACCACAAGACTACCGAAACAACGAAATATGGTTTGAAGAATGAAATACTAAAAGTAAATAAATAAATTAGTTCTTAAGATGAGACAAACGTTATAGGAATCTAGTTTCACCATAAGACTATCGAAACCAACAATCAATCTATCTATCATGCAATCCCAGTTAAGTTATCTAAGGCAAACGATCCTAATATGATATCTACCCTCTCTCGAGGCATAGGCACGTGATCTAGTCAAGTTTCCCCCTACTTTGGTGGCTGACACATTGAACTAAACCCATAAGAACTATGATTAATCCGTTTTACCCTCAACCGTTGCTACCCTACTTTCGTGGTCTAACCTCGGTTGTTCTAAACCTGATCTTCTAGGACTAGAATTCTCCTTTCGGTCCTTCTCCTAACCCCTAACACATGCATCTACGTGGCCATCACAAACACAAGTAAATTTATCACTCAGATGAAGAATAGATAAACGAAAACGGGAAGATGCATTCAAAGATACATCGAAAGTGGTTCCGGGATAGCCAACGGCTAATCCCTTCTCCTAGAACAAACAAACTACTCGCTCATGCGTCTGTAAAGAAACATAAACGAAATAGAAGGTTTAAGGAACATAAAAACCTAACGAAACCCAGTAGGGGTTGATCTCCAATGCCCCTCGTGTGCCTCGTCGCAAGAATCTCCTCCTTCTTCTCCACTTTCTCCTTAATCACGAACTGAATAAAGCATGCTCCAATGTCGTCCTCTGGCCTCTTTTTATGTCTTTATAGTCGGTTTACTTATTGTATCCATCCCCCACAAACTTTCATTTGTTTTAAGTCAAATTGACTTAATTGAAGCTGCAGAAAAGGGTCACGACCCGAGCAGGCGGTACAATTTACCTGCTCGGGTGCGGCGAGGTCGGACGCGCAAGATCGCGATCCGCATGGGGTGCCCGGTCGGGCTGATGGTGTGCCCGCTCGGGTATGAGGCCCTGCTCGTACATTTCCTTGCCCGAGTCGTGCGTGAATTGCGCACCAAAATTGCCGTGACTCTTGCCCGCTCGGGTGTGAGTTGTGCCCGATCGGGTGGTGGCTCTTCATGCTAATTCTTGTCGGGTGTGAGTTGTGCCCGATCGGGTGGTGGCTCTTCATGCTAATTCTTGTCCCGTTTTGTCCCGTGATGATCCTCGATGTTGGTACTTAGCCCCGTGCATGTCCTTTAGCTCCAAAATGAACCGAATACGCGTAAAAACCTATAAGAACATGATAACACGAAAACAAGTAAAACGGATACGAAGTCATACGTAAAGCAACACATATATATATCATAAACATGTCTAAAATTGAGCAAGAAATACGTATGAAAACGAGATGATCAGGCAAAACCTATAGGGTTTATTACAACACCTTGCATGACCCGGGCACGAAGACAACATGATCGGGTGGTAATACCCGATCGGGCGCAACATGGTACCCGCTCGGGCATTAATTAATCCAGAAAATCCGCGAGAGTTTACAAGACTCGGACTGTTCAACCACGCGATCGGGAACCATTGCCCGATTGGGCTCAGCACTCTACACGATCGGGCGCGCCTCCTCACGACAGGGTAAAACATGTACCCGAGCGGGCCGCCTTTCTTGCAACAGCCTTGATTTTGAGTTTGAACGAGCAAATTAAGAGAACAGATCCAGACGCAAGGGGCAATGCCTAGGGCAAGAAAAAGCTTGGAAATCATCAGGAAAGGCTCGGGAGACGCTGGAGAAGGAGAGAAGCATCAATCCACACATCGGTAACACAATAGGGAAGATCGAGGCATCGAGTTTCCTAGGGTTTATCATGTTTAGGGTTATGTCATCTTCTTTGTTAGCAAACTCCATGAGTGAGTAGATTTCCAACTATGGGTTAGGGATATCGGATTTGTAACGGATGTACAATTTATGCATTAATGCTTAGATCTATAGTGTTTGTCTTGATATTCGGTTCTATAATCAACATCGTAACGCTTATACTAGTGCTGCCCGCTCAGTAACACAGGAATTCATATTTTTGCTAGAAGGTTAAAGTATAAATCCGGAACTGTTGAATTGTAGGTTAAGCTCGATTAATGAGAATCTGACCGGTCGGTTAATCGACATAGGAATTAGGATTGCGCTCGTAACGCTACCATAGTACGAGTTAATCGCTACTAGAAGGTAGGATTGCTTATATTTATGGTTAGGAGGTCTAGGCTCGGCAGAATCATTCCTCACCTTAGAGCATGAATTTCCCGTTATCAAGATAATTTGATAGGTTTATGATCTTTAGTTGTTACATCCATACGATTCCCGGTATCCCGACACCCGTAGTGTTCTTCATCGTCAAGTCTTCCACAACCTTCTATCGTTGCCACCATTTAGTTTAGTCTTTTAGATATTTCGCACCACACCATCATCTACTTCTCACCTTCTTAGTTTAGTTACATTCTTAGAATTGGCTGCATTAGTCCCTAGGGTTCGACCCTGGTACTACACGAACCGTATACTTGCGGTGAAGTGGTCTAGGAAATATTATTACTTGAATTTCACCAAATCACATATGCTCAAGGTATTTAGATGGACTCACTGAGATTTGAGCCAACATTCTTCAGCACGTATCCGTCTATGGGTTCTAAGGCATTCATCCATACAACCGAGTGAAACACACGATCCAGTCGCCCATTAGTTGGTATCAGAGCTAAGTTCTAACGGTTGCGTCTATCCCATTCTTATCTACTTTATTCCTAAAGGATTTGGTTGTTCTTACTATTGTAGGTTCAGTCAAGGAGTCATTTAGGGTTTAGATAAAAACAAACGGCTAAAGAGCCTAAGAAAAAAACGAAGAGAAAGGAAGAAACAAAAAACCAAGAGAAAAGACACGACTAAAGGGCCTAAGAAAAGAAAAGAGAATAAAACTAAAAGTAGAAACAAAGAGCCTGAAGGGCCACTCTTTAGAGGCTAAACCAAGGAGACAGCATCCTATGTTCATCATCAAGAGCGACCCAACGCACGAGAAACACACCGCTCACGGCAAAGCACTTGGACCCGGACGACGAACACGTTTTGAAAACGTGACCTCAAAGATAGGAAGACCTAAGGAACCTGATATCTGTCCACGAATGGATCTTCAAGGAACCTAGTGGACCTCACAATAATCGAGGACTAAGCTTGATAATAAACTTTAATGATTACCTTCGCTTGATTTCATTTGTGCGTAGGTTTATTCTCAATTTCTTTTACATGAGTACTAACTTGTTTTAGTAACAGATCCTTTGATTCATTATGTCCAATGAGACTGAATGATCATTGAATAGAGCACCGGAGCCTCAAGTGACACGAGAGGAATTTCAAGCTCTCCAAGAGCAAATCGCAAATCTCACGCGTCTCCTCACGGTTCAACAACAACCACCACGGCTCGAAAGGGGAGAACATCTCATCCAATGCCTAAACATGATCAAGCCAGGCCTGGAATACAACCTAGGGGAGGCCAAGAAATAGATCCTAGAGCTGACCTAGAAGATGACGAAGATCACAATGCAAACTTGCATTTTGGCCGATACGGCGGGGGAGGTGCAAACGAACCCTCCGATGACGAAGATGACCTACTCTTCATGGCAAGACGAAGGCAAGAAAGAAGAGCACGACATAGAGACTTCCATGACTATGACAACGATGGTGTGAGAGTGGACATTCCCATGTTTACCAAGGGTAGTGATCCGGAGGCATACTTGGAGTGGGAAAGACGCACGGAGATGGTGTTTGATCTCGACGTGTATTCCGAGCAATGAAAGATCAAATTAGCCACTGCTTAATTCAGTGACTACACTTTGATTTTGTGGGATAAAATCATCCATTTCAGAGGTATTAAACGGTGACCAACCGGTCAACACATGGCGGCAACTCAAGCAAATCATGAGAAGGCGGTAAGAACCTTCATATTATGATGAAGAAGTGAGTAACAATCTGAATTTCTTTGTGTAGGGATCCTTATCCGTGGAGGATTATTACAAGGACATGCAAAAGTTGATGGTGTGGACGCAAACTCAAGAGGACGAGCGGACCACCATGGACCACTTCAAACGAGGCCTCAACATAAATTTTTTTGAGAAAGTGGAGCCACATCGGTGCCAAACACTAAGGAGGTCGAGGCACCAATGGTACGGAGGAAGCAGCTCCACCACGCGGCAAAGGTTTCTGCAAAATAGCAGTCAGGACCGAGCCGAGCTGCGACCCGCACGCACAGACGTGCGTCAAAATCGAGCACCACCCAGCATGGACCGGGCACAACGATCAGAACCACAACTTGGGCAGAATCCGAGGGGAAGCGACCGAGCACCGAGGCCCGACCCCAGACACAACGTCCAACAGCCTAGGAGAGGGAGCACCGAACTGCAGACACATCGAAACCCGATACATCACTTGTTTTCGGTGTTCCGGACGAGGGCATTATGCGTGGAATTTCCCAAACCGACGCTCCATGATCACTCTCGAAAACGACGATATCGAGTCTGATCATTCATCCAATCAAGAGTAACAAGTAGAAGAGATAAGCTCCGAGGAGGAGATAGACGAGGATCCAGCGTTTGGAAGACTCTTGGTGACGCGACGAGTCCTTAGCACACAACCTAAGGACGATGCGGCTGAACAGCGGGAGAACATCTTCCACACTCGAGGTCACATCCGCAACAAGATATGCAGCATCATCATTGACAGTGGGAGCTATACCAACGTCGCGAGCACCATTCTTGTGGAGAAGCTCAGACTCACCACTCTCAAGCATCCGAAGCCATACAAGCTCCAATGGCTTAACGATAGCGGAGAGACGACGGTCACCAAGCAAGTTCGGGTACAATTTTGGATTGGAAGATACGAGGATGAGATCCTATGTGATGTGGTACCCATGCAAGCAAGTCACCTCTTGCTTGGCCGTCCTTGGCAATATGATGCAAAGACACAGCACGACGGCTACACCAACCGATATTCCATCCAACACAAGGGCAAGAAGATCAACCTACTGTCCTTGTCACCGAAGCAAGCCTACGAAGATCACCTTCACATCGTGCAGCAAGCTAGCAAGATTAAAGAACCCAACAAGTCGCTCATCGTCACCAAGGGTTCCAAGAAGGCATTGCTCGCAAACCGGCTGATTGTTCTTGTACGATATAAGGAGGCATTACTGAATGAAGAGGCTACTAACTTTTTACCGCAGCCTTTTGGTTTAACTATAGCACCTAGTACATTCATGAGGTTGGTTAATCATGTTCTTAGGGCTTTCATTGGAAAATTGTGGTAGTATACTTTGATGACATTTTAGTATACTCTAAGAACATTAGGAAGCATGTAGAGCACCTTAGAGCGGTTTTAGGTGTTCTTAGAGCGGAAACGTTATATGCTAACATAAAGAAGTGCACCTTTGCTACTAACAAGTTGGTTTTTCTAGGCTTTGTTGTTAGTGAGCAGGGTATCCTTGTGGATCAAGAGAAGGTCAAAGTTATCAAGGATTGGCCGAAACCAAGCACGGATCGAGAGGTCCAAAGCTTCCTAGGCCTCGCGGGGTTTTATCAATGATTCGTGCACAATTTAAGCACCATTGCGGCACCAAGACCGAGCTCCTGAAGAAAGATCGAGCCTTCGTGTGGGGAGACACACAAGACAGAGCATTCCAAACGCTCAAGGAGAAGCTGATCCACCCACCTCTCCTATCTCTCCCCGACTTCACCAAGACATATAAAGTTTTGATGAGGATCAACGACAACGCCTATCAACTTGATCTTCGAGGTAAGTACAACATTAGCTCATCATTCAATATCACTGACCTTAGCCCTTGTGTTACAGATAAAGCGGATTTGAGGGCAAATCCTTTTCAAGGGGGAGGGAATGATGAGGATATCACAAAGAAAGCAAGTCTCGAACGGAAGGACGAAACGGATGGGTCGAACGGGCAAGACTATCACACTGATGCACAGGATGCTGATGAGGACGTGCGGGATGCTGTCGAAGATGCATGGGACACTGATGAAGATGCGGATACGTGGACCGTTGATGAGACTCGCGGACTAACGATCGCGTCTGATATTTGTGGGCCGCCTAACTCTAAGATGAGACCTTTTACGAAACAACCTAAATGGAGGCCTTCCCAAAGTCCAAATTTGATGAAACCACGACCATTGGAACCAACACTCAAATATCTTTCAGATGAGTACCGGATCACTGTCGAAACGTCACTCTTCCAGCAACATTCCGGCGACTTTTCCGCTGAGACCTCTTAATGGGGCCATGGACTAGATACAATACCAGGAGGATACCGGAGAAGATTCAAGACATCTTAGAAGCTCAAGAAATTGAACGCAAGATCATTTGAAGGGTTTAGAGCCTCACAACCCCATGGATCACAGAAAGACCCACCAAGAGGAAGTGTCTTGGATTTGTGTCATTCAAATTCAAATTTGAATTCAAATTGTACCAAGAACACCTATAATATAGGGCTTATTTCGTGCATTGTCAGTAGGAATAAAATCTAGGAAGATTAGTGGTCAATAAGAGTCTTAGACTTTTGAATAGGAGTAATGTGAGAAGTTTATTTTGGCCTTATTTCTTTTTAAGAAGGCACACATGAAAAATAAAAAAAAAGTAATTTTCGAACCAATTATAGATCAGAAGAGTTTAGCTCATTGTACTTCAGATTGAGAGATTCATCTCACACAAATCGATCAAGTCCGGGACTTGCTAGACTCGACTCATCAAGCAACGAACCACATTTGTTTGCGGCGTCTTCTATCATCCGAAGAGTTCTAGAGGTGCATATGCTCAAGGGTTTTGGATGGTCACACTGAGATTTGGGCCAACGTTCTTCAGCACGTATCAGTCTGCGGGTTCTAAGGCATTCATCCGTGCAATCGAGTGAAACGCACGATCCAGTCGCACATCAAGCGAGCTGCACAAGAAAATCCAAACACAAAAAAAAATTGTGTGAGCTTTGAAAGGTAAAAACACTTGACTTAAAAAGAAAGAAATAAAAGAAAAAAATTCGAAGAACAACTAAATATTTCGGAAAGGACTATGTCCTAATTCAAGAGTAGCTGATATAGCTGTAATAACTTCCCCACAATGGTGCCAAAAACTTGATGTGGTTATTCTCAAGTAATAAATACCTAGACTAACATTTCCACAAGAATATGGATCCTGTAGCACCAAATTTGAATACTAGGGAATCGATGCAACTATAAAGCTAGTAAACTAATGAATAGGACGGTTAACAAATTAATTATTGAATTCAAAGTAAAGATTAACTAGTCTAAACAGTTATAAATTCAATAAACTAAACATTACAGGTTTTGAGAGATGCATGATAATGCAATGAAGTGCTAACAAAGATCATGGTTATAGATATCATCACGTATTCGGGGAATTCAAGCTCTTTCCTAGGGAATGACTCTTCTGATGCCTAATCCCACTATCTAGCATGAAGACTACCAATATTCCAATTGCGTAATCTCACACACTAAATGTATTAAGACCGCTATCCTAATTCCTGAGTTTAGCCGACCCACTGGTAAAGACTCTAAATCGATTAAGACCCCAAATCATGGTTATGTTCCAACAAGAACAAAAGCATTAAGAACAACCAATCCATCCGTAAACGATCAAATATCATAACCACACATAAAGCATAAGACTTCATTACATATCGGAAAAACTTTAACCCATAGCTACTAAACTACTCCAACATGAGTTTCGAAAATAAAATACCTAAAGACAACTATCGTAAACATAGATAAAGAATGAGATTTGTCCCTATCCTAATATCGTAGTCTTCAACAGCTCTTTCGTGTTTCGGGTTCGTCTCCCCGCCTCTTGCCTATCGGTGTTCAACTCTATCTCATGCTCTATGTGTTGCTGTCTGAATGTCTTCTCTGTCCGAAACTGATCTTATTCCTTTTGCCCCCTTCGTCCTCTTTCCTCTTCTCTTCTTTTCCTTTTCTCCTTCTTTCCTCTTTGGCCATACATTTCCATTCTTGTCCAGTGGCTGTAGTTTACGTTTATTTGTGTAGGCAGCTGGATTTCCTTTTTGTTGCAGCGGCTGGATTTCCTATTTGCTTGCTCACCGTGCTGCCTCTTCTGCTCCAGCATGTTTCCATTTTAAGTAAGCCATGTCCTTCCAAGTATTGCACCAGCCGAAGGTTTCCATTTTACTCCAGCGGCCAGCATGTTTCCTTTTTACTCCAGCCGTGTCTCCAAGTGTGTTCCAACAGACTACCTTCCATTTCTCTTCTTCGGTTTATGATTCTTGGATGCTGACCATGTATAGCTAAATGGATAACGATTTTGCTTATTTTTGTGACATTTTCTCGTGTTATTATGCGATATCATCATTTCCTGCAAATATACGAGAAAATGCTAGATGAAGACTAAATGATGCTTAATGCTCAGTAAAGTCTAAATAAATGATGAAACTAACTATGAAAATGGACGAAAATACTATTTAAAATAGACGTTATCACCACGATATGTCACCTTCTCTTGAATAATGATTGAATAGAATCGATTTAGAGAAGGTGGTAGATTAATATTGAAAACTGAGGAATAAACTACTCTAAATCAAGTTTCATTCAATCTAATGAGGAATTGATGTACACATTCTTCTTCCAAGCTTGGATTAGGTCAGGCGAAGATTCTCCAAAGTGACATGAATGTATCAGTTTAGGTATCCAATTCATCTAATATTTTCTTCAACCTTGCATACTATATTTGAATTGTGAGTTTTTGTTCGTTGCAATTGTGAATTTTTGCTTGCAATTTATGAATTCGTGTTGAATTTCCAATTAAGAACATATTTTTTAATATCGCCCCATAGGACGTCTAAGTCAACGAATGATAAAGATGGATGTTCGTAGGGATAGGTATATATTGATGATCCATTCCACAAGCATCATGTTTATATGCCCCCAATCTACATATTTTGAATCCCCGTCTTTAGGTGGATGTACAGTGCCATCAAGAAACCTGAACTTGCTTTTGGTGTGTAATGTATTGTGATTGTGTTTTCCCAACTCTTTGTAATTTTATGGTCGCAATATTGAACCATTGTAATGATAGTTTATGGTACTTCGTGTAAGGTTGTAGTATTGGACAACATAATTGTTTTATTTCAACGCATGTACGAGATCTAGTCCGATTATGAATTTTGTTAATTGGGGTTGGTGTTTTTCAGAAAACGATAAAACCTTGGGTACAAATTACTAACCTTTAGTAATTGAGTGCATTAGGATGAAGCATCTATAACACGGAACTTCCACGAGTTCTCCACATCGAGATTGGGCCAATCGTTCAATCTTTGACATGGTGGGAATCGAGAAAGTATTTTCTCCTTTCTGTTTTTGTCTCTTTATGATTTGTGAAACGACTAATCTTGTAACAAATGGATTGTTAAGACATATTTATGTATCTTAACTTCAAGGACCAACTTGTAATTATTAAACATGTTAATTAATTCCCTTTAGATCCTTGTATTAATCGTTAATTACACATAAAGACATTACTTTTACAACAATCTACCACTTGTCCCAAGTGTGAATTAGCCGTAATACATATACATATCTCTATACAAAATCCAAAATGCATTTAATATATGAAATTCTCAAAGACATGTGCATTCCTAATGGATTGATTCTATTCATCAATTGTGTTTTCGATGCTAGTGGAAAACACAATTAATCTCCATGCTGATTCTCCAATATTTATCGGTGAAAACTGAAACACTCGTAAGTATGTGATCTCATGGGTTTAGCATTAAACCAGTAGGCAGTTAGTCTTACTAATAGTCGAATCAAGGTTGGCATCTAGTAACTCTCCTCAACGATAATATAATGTGCATAAAAATCCTATACTCCGACGAACCATTGTGAAAGGTAATTCAATATTTCCTTTAGTCTTTCCAACTTTAGGTAATCATAGGGTATTGATTGCTTATCAAACTCCAGTAGATTACAAACTATATTACATGTCTATCGTAACCAACTCCCGAATAAACTTGAGAAAACACATTTTCTTTTCTCATCCTTCCGCTTTGACCAAAGACCTTATCAGCTGTTACGATCTATGACAACATAGAGCTCAAACTCTCACCAAGCTTTGATGGATCCTATCTTGATCAAAATCAATTGCACATGCAAATGATCACTCCTAATATCCTTCTAACAAGTGCTCTAAAGCATAGGGTGTGAGGAAAAAAAGAATGAAAAATACTTGTCAATGATACTATTGACCTCAAGTCCAAGAAAAATTGGAGATTTATATCCATTTGGAGAATTTCGCAGCCACAGTAACCATTAGAAAATATACTTTTCAGTCAGTTCAATGATCACATCACCATGTTATGACTTAGTATTAATTTCAATCCATGTATGTTGAAAACTCGTTTCTCTTTATCATGATCTTTATCATGATAACGAGTTTCCAGTATAGACATTGAACAATTGTATATCGTGTATGCAATCCATGGATAAATATATCATATATATAAACATGCATCATCAGTGATATAAAAATGAAAAATTGTTAAATGGAATGTCTATACATAAGAAAAACATATAATAGTTCTAAATAATGTCAATCCTTTCACCTATAATAGAACTAATTACAATACATCATATCCCTAAATCTTATTCTTAACTTGTGTTTGTCCAATTTCTTTGAGCAGAGTGCCTTAGTGAGTTGATCGATTGCGATTTCTTTTCCATCTACCTTCAAAATAAGAGCGTTTCCACGCTTGAATGATATGGTACTTCTGTAGATTATAATTTTTTGAAATCTAGATTCGTTCATATGAGAAATCGCTCAAGTAATCCTGATCCAGACCACCGCCTTCCTTGCTACACAAGCAACAATGTATTATACTTCTGGAATCGAGTCGGCTAACATAGTCTATTTAAAAATTTTCCAACTATACGTCCAACTGTTCAGGCAAAATATATAGCGAGACGTGGACTTATTATCATTATTGTATGATGTGAAAATCGCATTGCTAAAACCTCCTAGTTCCAAAATAGAATCTCCATAGATGAGTAACTGCTCCTTAGTCTATCTTAAGTACTTATGGATGGTTTTCACCAACTTTCAATGTTTTTCATCGGGATCCACTTGATACCGACTTGCTACACTTAACGTGAAGGACACATTAAGGCATGTACACATCATGGTATACATGATAGCCCACACCGCACTAGCGTACAAGATTCTACTCATGTGTTTTCTTTAATCCTCGATTTTAGAACAATCCTCCCAAGAGAGAGAGAGAGAGAGAGAGAGAGATTCTAGTGTCTATCGAAAGATAGCTTTTCTTGAAATTTACTATGTTATACTTCCGCATGATGGTATCATTGTCCATGGAATGGAATAGTCCCAACAGCCTTCTCGATCTATCACAATAGATCCTTATTCCAAGAATATAAGCTGTTTCTCCCAAATCCTTCTTGAAGAACTATTCGAATTACTAACTTTTTGTTTCATACAATGGTGGCACGTCGTTTCCTATTAGCATTATATAACCTATATATAACACAAGGAATATAACCTTGATTCAACTTCCTTTATTGTACACATACGGCTCTTGTTTGCATCTCACAAAGTGAACATTTCAACCACATTGTTAAATCGAAAATTCCAACTTCGAGAAGCTTGTTTAAATCCATAAATCGAACTTTGTAGCTTGCACACCATGTTGTCCATGGATAAGACAGTGAAAACCATAAATTAAGTCATATTGATATCTTTCTAGAGCTCTCTATTTAGGAAAGTTGTTTTCACGTCCATATAAAAATATTTCATACTCAAGATAGACTGCAATTGCAAGAAGAATTTGAATATACTTGAACATTGCTACGGGAGATAAGGTTTCTTTACAGTCAATTCCTAAACTTTGAAAATATCCCCTAGCAACAAGTTGGACTTTAGATGTCTCTTCCTTTCCATCTTCTCCAGTTTTCTTCTTGTAAACTTATTTACAATCGATTTTTCTAGAGTTTGGTAAGGTTCAACTAAACTCCAAACTTTGTTTACATCATCAACCCCATCTCGGATTCCATGGCCTTCCACCACAATTTAGAGTCGGTACTCAAAAGTCAATGGATCATCATCAACACCATTTCTCTTATTCTCTTGGATCATTAGGTTCAACATATCGGGCACATGTCAAGGAAGTATAAACTATTTCAGAGGAGCTTGTACGAAAGGTACAATCTAATCATGTTATTGTTGTTGAACATATTCCTAGAAAGGTTTTGTAATCGGTCTTCCAACTTCAAAGCTTGAAGATGAAATATTCTTGTTCATATTCAACACATCCAGAAAAAAATACTCATGGTGCATCTCATGCTTCTGAGCCTATGTTAGTTTAGTGGATTCTTGAATCTCATCAAGAATTATTTCATCACTATGATTTGCTTATATAAAAACTCCCTTTCCAGAGAGGTCGTACCTCGAGCCACAAACACTTTGTGATGCCATGGGTGATAAAAATAATATCTGATTGTTTCCTTGTGATATTCTATAAATCGTTACTTGTCTGATTTAGCCTCAATATTACCCGATTGCAATCTCTTAACGAAAGCCGAACAACCCCATACTCTTAATTGTTTATTATTTGGCTTATGTCCTCCCCATATCATTCAAAGTCTTAGATAATACTTTTGTGGGAATTGAGTTCAATAAATAAGAAATTGTTTCTAAAGCATAACCTCAGTGGCTCATCGGAAGATCAGTGAACCACATCATGGATCGACCATATCCAATAAAGTTCAATTTCTATTTTTCAAAACACCATTATGTTACGATGTTCTAGGAGATGTCCACTGCGAAAAATTTATGACTCACATATTTTCCTCCATGGTCAGATCTAAACACTTTGCCAACCTTTTCCCTTTGCTCCTTCACTTCACTACGAAATCTTTTGAACATTTCAAATTTGTGTTTCATGAGATACATAAATCCGTACAGCTACATATCGTCCGTGAATGTGATGAAGTAGGAATACCCTTATTTGGCTTGAACACTCATCAGACCACATACATCAGTATGTACAATTCATAAGAGTTCTCTTTCTCCTTTTCTTGTAAAAGGAGACGTGGTCATTTTTCCTCGGAAACAAGATTCACAAGTCATGTATGATTCATAATCATAATTTTTGATATATCAATCTCACTGCAACAAAATGATTTGTTTCTACCCAATATGACCGAGCCTACAATACTAAAGGAAATCATGATTCAAATAATCATTCCATTCTCTCTTTTGGTTGCAAACATGCATGTTAATCGTATTAACTTTTGCATCACAGAATAAATAAACACCATGTTGTAAATATCAACTTATTAAACAATTCATCACTAGAAATATTGAGCAATTATGATTCGAAAAGACGGGTTTAAATACAATTCTATCTAACATAGAAATAGAAACTATGTTCGAAGTAATTTTCGCAATATAATATACGTCCTCTTACACTAGCATCTTGACCATAGACGTCCAGAGAGACTGATTCTACAGCTAATGCCACAACGCTTGTTCCATTTTCAACTTGATTGTTGAAGTTCCCCTCCATAGCCTCCTATTTATCCTCAACCCTTAAAACATATTGCACATGGTAAAACTACTACCGGAATGTAATACCCATATAGTCGAATCAATGTCTTCCTTTGCCTTGGGTTTCATCCAACTACCATTGGCCAGTGATGACTTATAGGGCCAACTTCACCTCTTCCTTTTCTCGAAAGAGGAGCCGACTATCATCACAGTCCTCTGAGCGATTGATTCTCATTATCAATCAACAAGTTCAGTAACTCATGTGGCTTAGAATCCAATTTGTTAATATTAAAACTAACAATAAAATTGGAGAAGGTGTCGGGGAGTAAATCCAAGATTGCATCCTGCACCAACCCCTTGCCAAACATGGACCCAAGCTTCTCAATCTATTCCACGTAATCCATCATTTTGATAACATGGGGTCAACTTGCGTGTTGCAAGTCATCTTGGAATTGCATAAAGCCTTGGATAACTGAAACCTAGCACTTCTGCTCTAAGCCATATACAACTTCTTAATATCAATGATGATGTCCATTGGATTCATGTACTACTATTGATGTTAGAGTTTAGGACTCATGGATGCCAAAATGATGCATTTGGTGGTGATCATGTCTTATGTCTGCATCTCAGAGGCAATCATTGCATCACCGTCGTTAGCAACGAGTACCACCATGACTGGTTTATCGATCACAGTTAAATGGAAGACATTATTCTTTACTCGTCGAGATGATCTGTAAAACAGAAAAATGCAATATTTAAGAACATTTCTCATAAATAATTAGTTATTCATATTTGGACTTGATCTAAATAACGTCAATGCTACCGTAGCATTAGAAATTTTATTTCTAATTAGTAATTTCTTAACCCGTTTTAATATTAATGAACCCCTTGTTAGTCACTCTATACCACATAGTCCCCTGATGGTTAGGTCGCATCTATGGATGTACTTAAGTTCACTCATTATCCTTTGTTGTCAAAGATTAAGATATGTACCCTCCGGGTAGTCCATACGCTTGTACGATCCAATCGATGACTCCTATTGTGCATCATATGTAGCAAACTACATATGTAGAACCTCATCTTATGTGCCTCCTGGTAATCAAGTCGTACCACATAAAATAGATCACGACAAGTGTATTCACTTATGACAGAAACGTCACTTGGTCAAAACAATTTTTATTCTCAATTATAAAGTAATGTTTTACTACGATAAAAAATTGCTTGTCGAGTAGTCATACTCCTTAACCGCTCTCTTAGTCATAGTGGAAATGCTTGTTTGCTTATTAAGTCATAGAGGAAACGCTCAACCCGAGCGCCTATATGCTCGATTTGTGCAACCATCATTCGAGAAATTCCTTGGGCCGAGCAACCCTTTACTCGACCTAATCACCATTTTGAAATTTTATCTAGTAGATTTGCTGAACCCAAGCAATACCTTTGCTCGATCGAGTGTACCATCTAGTGAAATTGCTCGACCGAAATAACTTTTTGCTTGGTCGGTACATGATAGAAGGTCGAGCAATCGAACTCTAACGAAATACTTGGTCGAGCATTGGTGAACTATAATCAAAATTTCATTAAGAGAATTCGATCAACCTGAGTAACATTTTTCTAGGTTAAGTACCTTCATGTCACATCATGTGATGTGACCTCATGTTCGGTTGAGTGCAATATCTCTTACAAAATGCTCGGCTGAATGCCGTTCCACCAAATCCTAATTTTTCTTGAGAATTTGATGTAGTTAATCTCAAGTAATAAATCTGTAGACTAATATTTCTGCAAGAATACGGATCGTGTAGTACCACGGATGAACACTAGGAAATCGATGCAACAATAAAGCTAACTAATGAGTAGAACGTGTAAAATCAATAAGTGATTGGAATGCAAGTAAAAGATAAACTAACTAATAACGTGATAAACTCAATAAATTAAATACCACAGGTTTCGAGAGATACACAATAATTCAATGAAGTGCTAACAAGATCATTGGTCTTAGATATTATCACGAATTCAGGGAATTCAAGCTGTAATGTAGGGGTGGGCACCCGCGGGTACCCGCGAGATTCTCGCTACCCGCACCCGAACCCGTCCCGCACGGGTAGTAAGGTTTACTACCCGAACTCGTACCCGCAGGGTGCGGGTACCCGCAAAAACCCTCCAAAACCTTTATTACCCGCGGGTACCCGCTCAAGTTCATTACCATATAACTTTGATTTTTTTTTCTATTAAAAATATAACTTTGGATTGTTCATCACACTAAATTGATCAGAAATATAAACCCAAAACAAGATATGGAGAATCCGAATTTCACCAGTGAATAAAACCATTGAAATTCATGCCAACCCACCTCATGATAAGCCCTAATCTCAACAAAATCGATTAACCCGACTCTTAAATCACTAACAAAATAACAATCATCGCATTTCAACTACGATAAGCTCGAGAGCGCACCGTATTGGAGGAATCAGACTGATGAAGAGGAAGCTCGGATCCGGCATTAGTGGTCATGGAGGACAGATTACGAAGATGCAGATGAGAGAGAGAGGTGAGAGGATTACAAAACGGAATAAGACGAAGAACAGAAGAACTCGGATGATGAAGGAAACTGGAGAATCTACGAGAGTCGGGCGAGACTCTTCGGGCAAGCAGCGTCGGGCGAGGGGCGAGCGCGGACGTCGGGCGAGACTTTTCGGGCAAGCAGCGTCGGGCGAGAGTCGAGCGTGGACGTCGGCCGAGCAGCGTCGAGCGGGAACGTCGGCCGAGCAGGAGGAGCGCGGCGGCGGTCAAGGGGGGAGGCGATTTGTTAGAGACGCTGGTTAGGTTCAGGGGAATTTAGGTTAGGTTTAGGGTTACAAGGGTAGTTTCGTAATAAATATTAATATTAGGGGTATTTATGTAATTTTTTGCGGGTACCCGCGGGTACCCGTTTATGAAATTAAAAAACCCGTCCCGAACCCGAACCCGCGGGTATTGAACTCAAATTACCCGAACCCGAACCCGCACCCGCGGGTACGAGTAATTTTTTGCGGGTTCGGGACGGGTTTCGGGACGGGACGGGTAGTGCGGGTTTTTTGCCCACCCCTACTGTAATGTAGGAACTGACTGGCGTAGACTTGTCCACTATCTAGCGTGCGTACTACCAATCTTGCGACTGTGTAATCTCATCCACTAGATGATTAAGACCACTATCCTAATCCCTAGATCCAATTGACCGACCTTACGTAGGTTCTAAATCAATTGAGACCACAAATTATGGCTAAGTTCCAAAGTCTAATCCCCTAGCGTAGATTCATTAGACATCTACAATTCATTCAGGTTGCGTACAAGAACGAAAAGCATTAAGCACAACCAATAATTCTGAAAATGATCAAAAATCATAATCATTTATTCAAGTTGCATACAAGAATAAAATCATTAAAAAGCATCAGGCATTAAGTATAAGATTTTATTACATATTGACAAAACTCTCTAACATGTGGCTATCGAACTACTCGCTAAACATAAAACAAAACAAAAACATCTCTTCCCTTCTCTCTTCTGCTCCAAGCCGTCCAGCTCTAGCCTCCTCTCCCTCCAAACTCCTCTTGGCCGAATATAAGCTTTCCTCTTTTCCTTTTCGTGCTGATTTCCTCATCTCTACTCGTTTCCTTTTTCTCGGTTTCCATTTTCTTCGGTTTCCTTTCTTCTTGTGCAGTGGCTATTTCCTTTCTTATCTTCAGCAGTGCAGCCTTTGGTTTCATTTTTCTTGCTCCAGCCGAATTACCTTTTCTTGCTCCGGTCGACTTCAAATTTGTTGCTCCAACCGATCTCCAATCTTGTGCAGCAGCTTTGTGTTTCTAATTTCTTCCAGCGGTTTGTGTTTCCATTTCTTCTTGTATAGTAACCTTTTCCTTTTTTTCTTGTGTAGCAAATCGTGTTCTCTTTCTATTTTGTGGAGGCAACAACCGGTTTCCATTTCTTTTAGCCCAACGACTGGTTTCCATTTCTATTAGGCAACAATCACTATTTTCATTTTTGTGAGCGGCGGCCACTGTTTCCATTTTTGTGACCGAAGGAGTCTTGGGTGTTGAGTATGTACAGCTGAGCTTGAAGTAGTTTTACCAACAATTCCCCACATTTGCTCGTGCTTGTAATCTGATATCTCATTTCCTACAAAACACGAGAAAACACTAGAAGAAGAGTAAATTTAGAAGTTATCAAACTCCCCAAGACTTGAACCTTTGCTCATTTTCGAGCGAAACTAAAATTAAGCACAATGAGAGTTAGATAAAAATCGGATACTAGAAAAAACATTATCGAGAGGTAAGCACTGTATGTCGTACATGACTCAAACAAATCACAACGTGGAAGAAAAAGAAAACCCTTATGCACAAAAGGTTTGTACCACCACAATTCCATAGGGATTTACAATGCAGATACATAAAACTAACCCTAGGAAGTCAAAATATAGAAGAATAATTCGAATAATTTGAGATCTTCATAATAGATTAGAAACTGATGAAGACAAAGACACTGTGATGGCTAGATTTCTAAATGGGACAAATGAATAGATCAATAGAAAGGTAAAAAGACAACATTACCATGATTTTCAAGATATATAGCATATTTTGATCCAAATTGAGCAACAAATTAAGGTAAAGCAAGCGACAAGTTGAGGAAGGATGCAACAGACGTTGTTAGCTGGATAATCAAAACGATGAACAGATGATCATTCCAAAGGGAAAGCTCTTAAGACATCAAAGGATGTCAAAGGAGAGGTAACAAATTAATTCCAACTAAGTCAATTTGTACTCATGAGCTGATATGTTTTAAATGAAAGGGGGTAGGGCATATGGCATGGGTCTATCCTAACCCTTACATCATGATCTACGTCGATTGCAAATAATATGAGTCAATAAAAGAGGAGTGAGCGGATGAAGATTAAAGTCACGATATCGAATACCCAAAAATTGGAGAAGTGCTCGTTCG
The DNA here is from genome assembly GCA_036759665.1 of Gynandropsis gynandra. Taxonomy (NCBI): domain Eukaryota; kingdom Viridiplantae; phylum Streptophyta; class Magnoliopsida; order Brassicales; family Cleomaceae; genus Gynandropsis; species Gynandropsis gynandra. Next base: position 23,917,694 of record CM071866.1, on the reverse strand, counting down.
AAGGCGCATGTTGAGCATGATTTTCAACTCTCAAAACACGGTCTAAAGCTAGATAATCTTCCACACAAAATATCTCGTTAGGAATAAGGTATGTTGTCTCATTATAAATAGTGGTTCTTGTACTAATGTTACAAATACATATATGGTAAAAAGTTATGTTTGGAACCAAAAAAGCATCTCCATTATATAACCTACAATGGCCCAACAATCAAGGGGAGCTCAAATTAACCGAGCAAGTAATTGTGCCTTTCAACATACACAAGTACCATGAGGTACTGAGCAAAGTCGTGCATTGCAAGTACGAACACATCTTACTTGGATGGCCATGTGATTAGTTCCTCGCTGAATTGACACTCTAGAACGAAGGTAGTAATGAGATAATCCTTTCTGGAGCTGAGTCGGAAGACTCCTCTACACAAGGCGTATGGAATGATGGGTCCCATAAGGAGTTGCGGAAGAATCGATATACCGAAGATCATCTTCGTTGGATATGACACACCAAGAAGAACGAACTTTGTTTACTGGATATTACACACCAACAAGGGATTTCTCAAAGAGAAAAGTGTTTGAAATTCAAAATGAAAGAAGCCCTGCAATACTTCAATGCTGTAATAAATGTTCAGCATGCATACAAGCACTGCAAGACTTGTGGATTAAATGAACATAAATTTAAAACAAAATAAATGTAATTGTAATGTGCTTTGATACGATCGGCGTATGAAGCATCGGATCAACAATTAGGAAGACGTAAGTGATTGTGGCCTCGTTAAACACCCATCGTTGGAAAACCATGTGGGACAAAACCAACAGTGTGAAAAGAGCACACACGAAATACTTGTCGTAATTATTGATCGTTGTAAGATGATCTTCAGTGTGAAGTACGACTCGGATGTGGACCCATTCTTGTGGAGTCGAGAACTCGTCATGAACCCGCACAGCTGAAAGTAGTCCTTCTATGACGTCCTTGAGCTTCTTAGCCTTATCACGGGTCACGAGACCTTCTTATATTGTTATGGCGTGATCTTCATGTTCGGGGTCCTTGAGCTTTCTAGCCTTAGCATGAGTCACGGGACCTTCTTGTATTATTAGGGCATGTCCTCCAATGGTGTCCTTGAGCTTCCTAGCCTTAGCATGGGTCACGGGACCTTCTTGTATTGTTAAGGCGTGTCCTGTGATGGCGTCCTTGAGCTTCCTAGCCTTAGCACGGGTAACGGGACCTTCTTGTATTGTTAGGGCATCCTCTTCATGTTCGGCTTTCTCGAGCTTCCTAACCTTAGCACGGGTCACCGGACCTTCTTGTATTGTTAAGGCATCCTCTTCATGCTCGGGTTCATCTATGTTGTCCATGCTCATATCATCCCCTCCCTCTTGAAAAGGATTTGTCCTCAAATCCGTTTGATCTGCAACAAAAGGCATCAAATCAGTAACATTAAAACTGGAACTCACGTTATACTTACTTTTCAAGTCGAGTTGATAAGTATTGTAGCTGGTTCTCTTGGTTATTGTGAAGATTCCATCGATACGAGGCATCGACGTTGATTTTCTCTTGTTAAAAAATCGCTCCTTTTGCAAATGAATCCTGACTTGGTCGCGGGGTTCGAAAATCATTCGCTTGTGTCCCTTCTTTGCTTTTGCATAGAGTTTTGTTTTCTCTTCGTTGTTCGTCCTAGCTTTCTCGTGGATCTGTTGTACTGTTTTAGCATTCTTTTTTCCATCCAAACTAACTTGTTCACTCAAAGGTGAGGTGGGGTTGAACCCATAAATGATTTCAAGCGAGGACTACTTAGAGGCAGAATGTACAACATGATTATATGCAAATTCAGCATGCGGTAAACATTTTTCCCATATTCTGAAGTTCTTCTTAACTAATGCACGAAAAAAAGTTCCTAAGGTTTGATTGACCATATGTTTGCGGATGACATGTCGTCGAAAACGATAACTTAGTTCCTAGCTTAGACCATAGACTCTTCCAAAAATGACTAAGGAACTTCGTATCTCTATCCGAAACTATCGCCCTAGGCATTTCATGCAACCTAAATACTTCCTTAGAGAACAGATTCGCTACGTGCAATACATCATCCTTTTGTGGCATGCTATGAAATGTGACATCTTAGAAAATCTATCAACAACCACAAAGATTGAATCATTTCCAGTCTTAGTTCTAGGCAAACCAACAACAAAATCCATGAGAATATCCTAGACCCATGCAATCGATGAAGCATATCATCTAATCTAGGAATGGGGTGACGAGACTTCGCTGTGATATTGTTGATTGCTCGGCAATCAACACACATACGCCAACTTTGATCCTTCTTTGGCACGAGTAAGACGGGAACGGCACACGGGCTCATGCTTTCTCGGATGTGTCCCTTTGCCATGAGTTCCTAAAATTTCCTTAGGAACTTCTTACTCTCCACCGGGTTGGTTGATGTGTATCAGAGTTAAATATAACCTAATCTACCCGCAAGTGCACGGCACGTGTGTAGTATTTTAGGTGTCGATCCCACAGAGACTACGCAACACTACCTAAACTCGAACTACGAATCAAACTTGCTAACGAAAGAAGGTGAATAAGGAATGAAATGCTGAATGTAACTAAACTACTTGGGTTCTAACGATGAGATAAACGTCCTAGGAAACCGGTTTCACCACAAGACGACCGAAACCAACGATCAACCTATCTATCATGCAATCCATGTTAAAGCTATCTAAGGCGGACGATCCTAACATGATACCTACCCTCTCTCAAGGCATAGACATGTGATCTAGACAAGCTGCCCCCTACTTTCGTGGCTGACACCATGAACTAAACCCATAAACTCTGTGATTCGCCCGTTCACCCTCAACCGTTGCTACCCTACTTTCGTGGCCTAACCTCGGTTGTTCGAAACCTGACTTTCTAGGACTAGAATTCTCCTTTAGGTCCTTCTCCAAATCCCTAACACATGTATTTACGTGGCATTTTGTTAACACAAGTAAATTCAAGCACTCAGATAAAGAATAGATGAACTAAAACGGGAAGATACATTCAAAATAGATCAAAAGCGGTCTCGGGATAGCCAAGGACTAACCCCTTCTCCTAGAACCAACAAACTACTCGCTCATGCGTCTGTAAAGAAACATAAACATAGTAGAAAGTATAAGGAACATAAAAACCAAACAAAACCGAAGTGGTGGTGCTTGATCTCCAATGCTCCTCGCTTATCTCCCCGCAAGAATCTACTCTATCTTTCGCGGAATTGTTCTCCTCTGTAAGCTTTCGTAATGACGTCTTTTTGCCTCCTTTTAAGCCTCCTAAGTCGGTCCAATTGTTGCCTAAATTGCCCCACAAGTTCCCTTATGTTTTAAGTTAAGTGTACTTAAGTTTTGAGCAGTTACGGGCCGCGACCCGCTCGGGCAATGAGTGTGCCCGCTCGGGCACGGCTAGGGTAACTCGTGCGCGTCTTGTGACTGGAATGATGCCC